>JARHVA010000277.1:5240000-5840000 GCA_037957365.1 Torreya grandis | reverse complement strand
GTGATTTATATAAGGAGTATATACAAGAGTTTATTGAAACACGAGCAAAAGTGTATCCATGAAATTGAAAAGATCATACCAAAAATTGACATGTCATTAGCAACTGCAAAGATGGGATATATACAAATGAATAGTAGATGGATGGATAATGTTATGGGATTCCATTGAGTAATTAGGGTATATATAGATAATGGTTTACACATGGCGTAAAAAACTATTTTTCACCATGGTACTTGCTCAAAGTGCCATAAGAATGCTTTTCACTTTTGGATTGATTATTTTTCTTACTCTTTTTTATTTTTAATTTTTTTTGGGACATATATACAATAACACTAGAGTCATTTAGGCATGGAAGTGCTTGAGGTGCATGATGTTCATCACTAGAGTCATTTAGGCATGAAAGTGTTTGAGGTGCATGATGTTCATGGGTTCATTGCTTATTTTATAGTCAATTTATAAGCACCTGATTCATATTTGGCAATGACTATGTATGAACCCAACTAGTTAGGTTCAAGCTTGTATTTATTTTCATGATTGGGATTGGTGTTTTGTTAGTTTTCCTTTAGAATGAGATCTCTGATTTCAAGCTCTCTAGCTCTGATTTTCTTGTTGTAATTATGGTGGAAATAGTTTTGATCAGATTATAGATGGTTAAGGGTATTAAGACATTTTTCATCTAAGAGATTGAGCTCAGGCAATTAGGAGATGAAATATGCTTCTTCATTAGTAATGTTTTGTAGAGACATTATTAAGGAGGGAATCTCTATTTCAATAGGTAAGATGGACTTGATGCTAAAAACAAGGGAATATAGTGTTGCCCTCATGGTTGTGTGGATGCCAGTACAACAAGCCCACAAAGTAAGGTAAAGATGTAAATGCCAATCATGGCTAGCATTATTGAAAACACACTTAAGGATTTTGAGAATATTTTTGTTTGATGCCTCTACTTGACCATTTCCTTGGGGATCATATGGTGTTGACCATTTTTGCTTGATATGGTATGTTTGGCAAAAATATTTGACGTCTTTGTTTTTGAAATATTTTACATTATTAGACATAATGGAAGAAGGAATACCATACCAACAAATGATATGGTTTAAGATGAACTTTGAAATCTATTTGTTGGTTACATATGTTAAAGACATGGCCTCCACCCACTTGGTGAAATACTTAGTTACGATAATGATGTGCTTGTGGCCATCAAAAGAATTGGGATTATTTTTTCCAATGAGGTATAACCCCCATGTGAAGAATGGTCATGGTATGGTAATGGGTTATAAATCTTGTGATGGACTATGGATTAGGTCACCATGTTTTTGGCAGATGCATTTTTGACATATAGACATGAATCAGATTCCATCATTGGGTAGTGGTACTTAATTATAAGAAGATTTTTGTCAAGGACCATGCCACTAGTATGAGCACCACAAATACCATAATGAATTTCTTTAATAAATAAGGTATCCTCTTTAGAATTTAAAAATTACAATAAACTACCATCATAACCCCTATAGTATAAGGTGTTTACAAGGAGTGTAAAGTGAGAAGCTCACTAGATAAATGATTTTTTGTTATAATGGGATAAATTATGAGGGATCATGTTGTCTTGGATATAGGTAGATATCTCCTATTACCAATGGGAATTGGAAAAAATAATGTCAAATATCATTTTACTTTCAAGAATGTTGTATACTGGACACATTAATTTATCAACAAAGAACTAGCTATGATGGTCTTTTGGATGCATGTCAAGGAGTGAACCAATTTTAGCCATAACATCTGCTACTCAATTGTTAATGTGAAGAAATTTTTTAAATTGAATGGACTAAAAACACTATTTGAGATTATATACCATCCATTTATAAGGAATTAGCTTATCATATTTAGATTGATATTCATCATTTACTTGGTTGAGAATAATTTTGGAATCCCCATAAACTAGGAGGTAATAGATTCCCCTTTGAATTATGAGCTTATGACTAGAAATAAGAGCTTCATATTCCACTATGTTATTTGTGCAAGGGAATCCTATCTGAAATTATTTTGGAATGAGATCACATTGTGGAATGATAAGAAAGATACTCACCCCTAAACCTTGATTTATGAAAGACCCATCAAGGTACAACTGCCACTCTAATGATTCATTCAAGGACATGATAGCCTCATTTTGAAAATATCTAATTAGAGTTTTGGTATATGTTAATGGAGATTTTTCCACGGTGTCTGCTAATACTTATCCTTTAATAGATTTTTAGTTGATATAATCTATATCAAACTCACTTAGAAGCATAACCCACTTAGCCATTCTCCCTATTAGAAATGATTTGGAAAGGAGATACTTAAGTGGATCAATTTTGGAAAATATCTCAATTTGATTATTGAATATGTAATGGTGAAGTTTTTGATAAGCAAAAATAATCATGAGACATGCCTTCTCTATGGAAACATAGTTTAGTTCATATGATACCAAGGTTCTACTTAGATAATATACTGCTCTTTCTATTCATTTTTCATCATGTATTGATAATAATGCCCCCAATGCATATTGTGTTCATGAAATATACAATAGAATATATTTATTAAGAATTGGTGCATTAGGACTAGTATATTCACTAGATAGTTTTTAAGATTTGTAAATGCTTGTTTGCATTCCTCATTCCAATGAAAATTTATGTTATTTTTAAGAAGAAATGTGGAAGGATGGCAAATGTCTATAAGTTGGGATATGAATCTTTGAATTGATTAAATCTTACCTTATAAACTAAAAATTTATTTGATATTTGAAGGTGGAGGCATTTATATGATAGCAATAACCTTCACAGGATCCACTTCTATACCTCATTTTGATACTAAATACCAAAAGCTTACCTAAAGCAACCCTAAACACACATTTATTTGGATTAAGATGAACCTTGTATTCCCTTACCATTCAAAAATCTTGTGTAGTACCATGGGATGATCTTCTCTAGTCTTAGAATTTTCCCAGATATCATTTACATAGTATTAAATGATATTATGAATAATATATGACTGATAATTATCGTTTCATGTTGATAGGTGGCACCAACATTCTTGAGGATAAAAGACATTACTTGATAACAAAACATACCCCAAGGTGTCATAAATGATATTTTATGTTGGTCTTTGAGAGTTATTTTGATTTGATTGTACCCTAACAAATCATCTATTAAGGACAACATCTCATGACTTGTTACGAAATCAACAATCATGTTTATGTTTGGTAAATGAAAATAATCTTTAGGAAATGCTTTATTTATATCCCTAAACTTTGTGCAGACTCTGATCCCTATTGGTTTCTTAGTGACTGGTATTATGTTTGATATCCACTATGAATAGTCTATTGGCCATAAGAAGCAAACTGATAAATATTTTTTTAATTCTTCCTTCAAAAGTAAGGCCACCTTTGGATGCATTTTTATAAGTTTTTTATTTGACTGGTTTTGCATCCTTGTGTATAACAAGGTGATGCACAACTAGTGAAGGATCCAAATTGACATGTCTCTATATGACCATGAAAACACATCTAAAAATTCCTTGAGAAGTAACGTCAAAATGGCTTGTTCTTCTAAATTGAGGGAAATAATAAGTTTCACAATCTTTTGAATTTTTATGTTCCAATGTTGATGTCTATGGTCTTTTTCAATTAGTAGAATGGATTCTTCTTGGAATTTTATTAGAAGTGGTGTAAGATTAAGGTCCTCCTCAAGATATTTATCATTAGGAATATCTTTTCAATTTAAAGCTTCACCATTTGATGTTTCTGTCAAGTAGACTATGCTACTTGTAGGGTGGTCTGAATGAGTAGAAGCTGTAAATTACCCAAAGTATGCAAATTTATCCAACTAAATTGAAAATAAATTATTATGATCTCTAAATGGTACATGATCTCTAATTCTCAAAAACTCAGATATGGCTTCATCATTTTGAAAAAGATCAATTGAGGGTGGTTATTGTCGGTCCCATAGGAAAAGCTATGGAAAGGCTAATTCAAGGGTCAAAATGGTGAAATCATTTAATATGTTGGTGATGGATAAGTATTAAAAATTAATGTAAATTGAACATTTTTTGATGTTTAAATAAGCTTATATAGATGTGAAATAAGAGTCACTATTGTAATTGCCTAAGATCACACTAGATGGTTTGAATCTAATACCATGAAAGGCTTTGTTTATTTTAGATATTATACGTTCAATAGAACCTTATTCATGAAGACCAAGGCCCTTGCCTTTATAATTCATGATGTTTCACATAATGGCCTTAGGTATAGGATATTAATTATTTTGGAAAAAATGACAAGATCATTAGAATAGAGCTAAGAGGGGTTTGAATTTTCAATCTGTTCTTCAAAAAGGAACCTGCCATTCATAAATGAAGTTTTGCCAAATTTATGAACCACCTATTTTTGCTTTTGATAGTGGGGATTGCCATGATTATTGGGGGACATATGAATATTTCCTAAATAATGAGCATAATGGATTTCATATTCTCCCATATATTTGTCCATAATAGTGAATTTTGATGGAGGACATATGGCTTTAGATGTAAATGGTTGGCTGATGGATGAAGTATTTGCAATTATAGATGGATGATTGGTGGATGTAGATATCAACTCATCAAGATGGACATAGTTGTAAATCTTAGGTGAATCCTCAGTGGGTTCATAAGTATCTTCTATAAATGGATGATAAATGGAATTATGGTATTTCCCTTCCAACAGTTCATAATATTGGAAGGGTTGAGGATCACCTATAATGGAAACTTCCATACCATCATGAGAAAACTTCAAACATTGATGGAGGGTATATGGAAAAATGTTTATGGTATGGATCTATGGATGACTAATAAGGAGGTTATATGGAATGTCTAAATCAAGTACATGTATCAAGGTCTATTGAATGATAGGCCCCACCATAAGAAGAAGATAAATAGTGCCCACCGACTAATGTTCATTGTTATTATATGCCTTTATAGTAATGGTATTGGGCTCTAGTGTTGTCATAGAATGTCCAATTTTTTTAATCAAACTTTAAGTACAAAAATTTAATCCCAAACCATTGTCTATAAACACCCATTTTAATTTATGCTTAGATATTATGACTTATATGTACAATGGAAGGTTATGAGATGAACCCATGGGTGAAGTATCTTAATGGTCAAAAGACACTTGATTTTTTTAGGATGAGTGTCCTACAAGTTATTGAAAATCATATTTATTTATATTCTCTATAACTTTAGATTCTTGCAATGTTTTGTGCAAAATGTACTTATATGTGGGAGACATCTTGAGAAGATCCAAAATGGAAATTTGGGCTGGCATTTTCTTGAGTTGCTTTATAATGTTATATTTTCATTCATGGATAGGAAAAGTGACACTTGTGATTGTCATCTTTTCATGCCTTGTAGTGATGGCATAATCTTGGGTTTTAATTATAGAAATTAAAACTTATTGATCTGTATAGTCAACATGATTAACTATAAAGTAAAATGGGTGATTGGATTGGTTGACATTGTTTATTTGATTTTAATATTGATTTTTCTCATTCTACATTTTCTCATGCTTCAGATGGGGGTCTTAATATATCCTTAGTTTTTTATTATTGGATGTTGATGCCTATTCTTCCACTGCTATTTCATCATTGTCAATAAGGTCTTAGATGTAATGTTTGAGTCTCATACAATGGTTTGTGGAATGACCTTTGATTTTTTGGTAGTTACAATATTCATTATCTTTGTACCACTCTTGTTTTGGAACATTCTCATCAAAGGGTTTAGTATGTGTAAATTTAACCATGTTTGCAACAACCAATTTTTTAAAGATGACATCTTAAGGTTCTCCCAAAAGAGCAAATTTTCATTTTCACTTTTCTTGCCAAGGTTGACCACTTGGTATGGAAATATTGCTGATAGGTTGGATGTTTTAGATTTATTTAACATTAGTTACACCATATCCTACCTCATTATTATTTGCATAGAATTTAGGTTTTTCATTTTAATTTGAAGAAGAATGATCTCGTTTTAAAATTTTTGATGGCACCCTTACAAATTAAGGCTCTTTCAATTTGGACTCTTTTTTCTATAATTTCATCAAAGGGTGTAGCACAATGGATTTGTAGTTGATAATCCAATTTCAAATTAAGATTGTTTGTAATGACAATTGTAAGTTGTTTTTTAGGTGACCATGGGAAACAACTTCCCAAGGCATGCCATCTTTCAAGGAGGCAAAAGTCTCCCCATTAAATTGTTTGGTGTTATATAGGTATGACATGGTTAACTCATTTTCAACATTATAGGAAAAGTGACTAACAAACCTTTCAAAAAGGTCCTCAAATGTTATGATTGATTCTTTAGGTAAGAGTAAAAACCATTCTAGGGATTTGGGAAGAGTCTTAATAGATAATCACTAATATAAGAAATGTTCGAACATGCCATATAAAATTATTTAAGGTGTTCTCTAGGATATCCCTTGAATTTTTACTCATCAAAATTTTAGGGTTCAAAATGTTAAGGAAAGGGCACCATCATCATTTCAATGTCGCAAGGAAATGGACAAATCTATTCAAACTTGTATTGTTTGCTTTTGAAAAAACTATTGTCTTGTAACCCTTGGATATTGTCTTTCATGTTTTGCCACTCTTAGATAAATGCCATATCCTTGAATGGTTATTGTTGGTTTGTATTTGAAATTGGATTAGAATTTTGACCAATGAAATGGTTTTTATTTGTTTTTGGATTGGAAGATTTATTTAGATTGGCAAGGGGATTGGAAGATGAACCAATGAATCAATTTTGATTTGTGTTTGGATTAGAGAATTGATTAGGATTTGAACTAGTAAAATGGTTTGAATTGGAATTTTAAGTATAACTTGAATGTTGATTATGATTTTGATTAATTTGATTAGGATTTAAAGTAGGGTTCAAATTTTGATCGATTAGATTGATATTTAAAATAGGGTTCGAATGTTGATTTTAATCGATTGGTGAATTTGAATTGAAATTGAAATTCAAATTTTCATTTAGATTGATTGGTAAATTTGAATTAACATTAAAATTTGGATTAGGGATTTGATTAAAACTCAAATGTACATTAGAATTAGGATTTTTATTTTGATTGATAGATTTAAATTCAAATGTGGATTCAAATTAGGATTTAGATTGGTTTAATTTAATCCTAGATTATTGGCATTAGAAATAAGATAACTCAGATTTGTATTTGGATTGGATGATTGATTTTTTTAGGTGTTACTTGATATGTTTGATTTAAGCTCAACAATTTCCCTTTCTAACCTTTTGACACGATCTTCAATAGAAAAGGCTTTATTGGGATGTTTCATCTATAATCATTTTGCCTTTATTCATATAGGTTTGTGAAACATTTTGATTGGCATTATTAGAACCTATAATGGCTTTGTTATTCCTTTGATAATCACTAGAGGTTTCTTATTCTTGGATGGGAGGTGTGGAATATTTCCTATAAATCAAATAATGTAAGTCTTTGGGTTTAAAATTGAAGTTTGGATCTTAGACCCAATGCTTGCAACAAGACTTCATTTTTGTTTTTTATGATGTATTCCATGACTTGGAAAGGAGGATTATTATGCAAAATAATTGTATGTCCACACTCTTCTTGATAAGGTCCTTCATCCTCAACATTTTCATTGATCTCAACATGATGTTGTGGATTACCAAATTTATATGGGGTCATTGCCAAAAGGCTCTACTCTAAACTAAAGATTTTTCAATAAAGCCATTTGTATTGTGATGGGGGACATTGCTTTGGAAGGTTTATTAGAGAGTTGTCATCATGATGTCATGGTGGTGTCATGGAGATGCTTTGGTGAGTGGATGAAAATCCTTGATAGTATATGTGATAATGACAAAGTGTCCAATGTGCTTGTTCTTGTATGTTTGAAGGTGGCTTAGTTGATCTTCAGAGTTTGACTGGTCAGATGTGTTCAAGTTTGAATATGGTGATTGGAGAATGTGTAAGAGGTACCTAAAATGTTATCTATGATTTGATAGCTTATGTGCATGAGTGGAATTCATATGGTAGTTAATTATTCTCATATAGACACATTGGGTCTAGTATCAAAAAAATTAAGTAGGCAGTTTGATGACATCACCATTACCACGTGTGAATGAGTCAAGGGTAGTTGGTCATATGGTTTTGATCATTGTAGTCCCTAGTTGTTTTGTGCCAAATCTCAAGTCATGCATCAAAGTGTAGTTAAATATGTGAGGGTGAAAATTTGGATTCTTAGATAGATTTCATTGTTTTCCCATAGCCAAATTTGCAAAGTGGTTAAAAAGAGCTGAATAAGCATGTTGATGAGGTTAACACTCACACATGTGGATGATTCAAGAGAAGGTGAACATATGGGTTTATTTAGTTTTAGACATAATTTATTTGTGTTAATTTCTAGATCATGTGATGTAATGCATCAAAAGATATGCATATGCAAAGTTGGGCTCCTAGGAAGATTGACCATGTTTTTCCATACATAGCCAATTTTGCATTGTGGTAGAAAGAGACAAGTGAGAATATTTATGGTGTTATATATTGCACATGTGAAGGTGTTAAGATAAAATGATCATATGGGTTTGTTGAATTTTGAGCATAGATCATTTTTGATAGATTTGAGTTTATGTGCTAAAATATGGCAAATGTTATGATTTCTCAAAGTTGGCCTCTCAGGAAGATTTAGACATAGTTGGCTTTATGATAGAAGTTTTGAGAAGGAACTTTAATGGTATTCTATCTATCACATGTGAGATTTACAAGAGAAGTATGTCTCATGGTTGGATTCTCCTATGAGAGGAGATAATCTAGTTGAAATTTGAGATCCTGCATCAAAGCACATAAGAAGTTATTATGGATAAAAAATGGCTACTCAAGCATATTGACAGGGTTCCCATAGTAATTTTTGAAAGTGTTAAAGATCAAGCAAGATCGATGGTGCATATTTTTTCCAAGGAGTCAGGAAGTAATGAGATGAGGACATGTACATGATGTTTAACATCTAAGCAAAAGTATAGGATAATGATCTAACAATGAATGAGCATTTGTACAATTGATCAAAAGATAAGCATTGATCATTAAAGTCTGACTGATCTGCATAGATCGATGGAGTATGTTGATTCAAATTTATCAGATTGTATGAGATGAGGTCAATGTGATAGATGTTTAACTTTTGGATTTGGTAGTCTATGCATTAAATATTGGACAAAGATAGATGATGCGAGATTGATCCTGAGTTGAGAGTTTATGATATTTAAACTTAGTGTTCGAAGGTTAACTATGATCATTTGTATTTGAATATTTAAAATTATGAGGGAAAGACTAGTGTCTAGTTTTTGGACCATATAGTTTGATAAAATATGAATTTTATAGTGTAATAAAAATTAAAGTGGTAGAGAATTCCAAGGCACATCTAGCTATATAGATTAGAAGATCTGAAAGTATGTACATATAAAGTTATTGAGTTTTGAAGTTGACTATGTTTTTGTATATATGCTGCAAGTGACCTGAGAAGGATATTCAAGCTTGTATTGATGTTGTGTTGATGACTCATGATGTATTAGCTTTTGAGAGTGTTGAAAACTGTGAGGATGCTCTGTGTGGATTTTAGAGGTGTGATCAATCTATTTTAAATATGAACCATGCTTAAGAAGTTGATTATATGTTCACTAATGGTGTTCCTATGTATAAGCTCTTTATTTGAGTTGTTTGAGTATACACAAATGTGAGCTAAGGTTATTTTGATCATTTGAGAATGTCTTAGGGGACATAAAGAGTGGACCTATGTGTTTTTAAGTGGTACTGTGTTCTTATTATGCTTGAAGAAGTGTCAAAGAGCTGAATGGGTATCCATAAGACCTAAAAATGACTTAGGCCTATTTTGAAAGGGGACTGTGCTTAAGTGTGACCCATATGATATGCCTTAAGGGTGAAGACATGTATTTTGGCCAATAATCATTATTATGGACTTAATAATTCATTTTTTTATATATAGTGGAACCAAATGTGTTGGGTTCTAGACCTGTAAGAGAGAGATTTATGAGAGATTAAAGAGAGGCTTGTGTGTGCTTTGTGGAGCAAAGGATAGGTAGTGTGCATGTTGGTGGAGTTAATGAGTATAATATTTGGTTGACTATGTGTATGACTGTTGGGTCATGTTTCTAATGACAATATAGTTTTCTCATAGTGTGAAGTTGTGTGAAGAGATCTGAGTGTGCATATGAAGACTATGTGAGCTTGGTGGTTGATTTGAGAGGTAGATCAATGAGTAGACTATGTGTAATACCATTTGGTCATGTCGTTGAAACTATGATAGAGTTATTGATAAAATATGATAAGATTGATATCCAAATATCCATCATCAAGTGTTGGAGACATTAGTTCTAAGGTGGAAGTGTTCTTATCAAAGGAGGGTATAAAGGAGTTGGTCTTACTTAGGGGTAGTTACTCCTTGTAAAATAGGTGTTTTACTAAAGGTAGGTGGTATAAAAGAGTTTATCATCTTAGGGGCAGGGGCTCCTTGTGAAACAATTATTTCACTAAATACCTTTGGTCAAGAGGACATGATCAAGGTTTGTTGGTCTAAAGGAGTTGATCAGTCTCTTATTTGTAATCATCCTATAGGATAATAGTCCATGGTTTGTAGGCTTGAGAGTGGCTTTTATTCCCAAAGAGGGTCTCCCATGTAGATATTATGTATGTGATCTTGCATTATGTTTATTGTTCATTACTATGAATGATCTGTTTGATTCATAAATGCTTGTGTTGAATGCTTAAGTATTTGCAAGAGTTTGGAAATTGAATTGGATTGTTTTTCATCACTGATTCACCCCCCCCTCTCAATGTATTGTACCTCTAACAAGGTTTGACTCAAAAAAGGTAAAACACTAAAAGACTTGAAAGTATAGATACTTAACAACAATTGTAAAATTTATTTGACTTCAGATTTTGATCTTTGGTTAAATTTTAAAATTTGGTTTCAAAGATTTTAAACTTGGTTTTCAAGCACAAAAAATTCAAGTACGTTGTCTTCATAATGAGATAAAAAGAACATAAGATAACGAGTGAGCTTTATTTTAACCAAAAAGAAATATGCAATACACAAAAAGGGACAAAGCTAGGCCAAAGGACTTGAATTTATTTTAGGCTATCATATATACTGACTTATCTATTGAAAAATGTCAAATCAATGTTTTAAAGTACTAAACATGGAGGTAGAACCATACCCATAACCCATTTAACCTAGTTTTGAGGGTAAGTTAAGAGTAACTTCCCAAGCTAACTGCTTATTGGTGTATTATAATTCAAATGATTGAAATGACTATCTTAGGATTAATGTTTGTACAAGTTTATTTAAATGGAGTCCTCTATATAATTTTTAGTACATGAGGCCCAAAACCATGAAATAATTTAATTTAACAAATGCACATAAATAGGTCTAGTCCTAATGTACCCAACCTAGCTATTAAATATTAGTAGTTTAATGTTGGGAAAATTAAACTTTGAGATCACTGTTAAAACCCTGGGTATTGGAGCATAAAATCCCCTCATGTCACAGTGTGATTAAAACATACAATCAGTTAAGCAATTGAAACAAAAAATTATCGATTTATATACCCCACCTATACATGGGGTTTGACCTATTGCATGGTGATGAAAACCACAGTTGATAGAGCCCATATAAAAATAAAAATAAAGAGGTAGGAGCTTCTCTTTGATTTTTAGGTAACATCACCAATGTGATGCCAAGGAAAGAGCATACACATAAGTGTAATGTAGGTAGCAAAGTCACAATTTTGTTTTCTATTTATGAGTATTGTCACCAATGTGATTGTAAAAAAAAGAGCATACACAACTTTTTGATACAAACAAGAAGAAAGTTTTTTTTTACAATGAAAAAAAAATGTGATCTAATTAAAAGAGCATACACAAATTTGTGATATAAACAATATTTTTTGTTACAATGAAAATGAAATATGCTCTAATTACTAAAAAAATTATAATATGAGTTAATTACAACTTGAAAGAAATTAAATACTTAAATAAAAGTAAATTTAGCAACAAATAAATTAAAAAATGCTTTATTTTTAATTTTAATTTTGCATTCTTTGACAAACAACCTATATAGAACAATTAATAAGTTGTTTGTGAAGATTTAGGCAACCTACAAGTTAGCCATAATGAGTAAAAACATAAACAAAAAGACAAAAAACTAAATTTATGGAATAAAACTATTATTACACAAAAAACAAATAATGATGTTGTAGCTCTAAGAATCTGAATAGAACCACTAGTGTTTGGCAAGGTGCTAAATCAAACCACTAGGATTTTAGAAGACTCAGGGGTTCCAAGGGATATATGATGTCTATAGTGGCTATATGGTTTACCAGCTTGTACCAAGCTATAGATAGACATGTAAATTAGGTTGCAGATAGCCTAAATAGGCACACAAAGTATGCCAATTATTCTAATAGGTCCAACCACAATAAGGCAAGTAGCTAAGACTAGACTATGGATTGTATAAACAAAGTGAGAGCAAAAATACTGAATGGAGAGAGATAAAAACTAGAATGTAAATCTAGAAACTAAGGTAATTTGAGGCTAATTAAAAGACGTCATTTCTAAGAATGGTTTCAAGAACATGCCTATTATATATTTGAGTTATCCTTCCAATTCAATACTATTGTTTTTTAATAATGTAGTGTTCTAGTTTAGCAAGAGATAATGAATGTTTAAGCAAGTTTTCTAGTTTGTTTTGATCATGTATATCTCTACTATGCAATGAGGAAGGGTTCCAACGAGAGAAATGGTATGTAATAATGGAGTATTTTAAGCAATTAAACTATTATTTAAATATATGCAAATGCAAGGAACTTTGGAAACTATTCTAAGCAAAAAACAAAACAACTATTTCACTAAAAAAATTCAAACCCTAACATATACACTACATAAACAATAGAGTTTCAATTTTCATAGAAAAGTGCCCTTAGATAAAGCTCAAATATGAAGTGAATATGTTCTACCAACCAATAATCTAAGCTAAGAATCAATCTAAGAGGAAAACCAAGCTATGCACAAGTTGAAGTCCAAACCAAGAGCCAAGAGCAAAGGATGAGGTGAAGTGAGAAATTGCAATGGTGTAAGAGATCAAACCAAATTCAAAAATCAACTGCAATTCCAAATGTAGAAGATTTGGATCAATCCACAAGGAAGTGACAACAATTGAGAGAAGTAATAGAGTCTCCAAGCAAGAGTGTAGCAGTATATGGGATTCCCTATCTCTAATCAAGCTCAAGAGTACCAGGAATGAATCAAGAGAGATTCAATAAGGCATGAGAGTGAATAGAGGGAATAATAATCAAGAGAGGATGTAATGAGAAGAGAGAGATGATCAAATTAATGATAAATATGTATATATCTCCACCCAAATCCACCAAATGACCTCAAACTAGCCATTTTTTACCATTTGGCTTCACATTGGGGATTTTTAACATGGTCTGCCTAGGCCACAGCCTAGGCCATGGTTTTGGTGAAGGAAAATTATGGCCTAAGCCATGGGTTTCCTTCACACAAGCTATGGTCTGGGTCAAACAAGGCCTTGAGTTGGTCAACAGGCTCCTAGGAGACCTCAGGGGGTCTCAAGAGGGCCTGTCTTGTGTGAAAAAAACTCAATATGGACTAGGGATGTATGAGGGGTAGGAATATAATGTAGTATAGGTCTAAAAAGGTGGAGGATGTTTCAAAGTAGGATGACCAAGGTTGGTAGTCTACATGTGAACTGATGTGTAATCATAGGAATTACATATGCTCTTAAGGTACAAGTAGTCAGTGTTCAAAAAAACAAAGAGTGTTGTACAGTACGTATAAGCCACACCAAAGCAAAAAAAAAGAATAAATGTAAAGATAAAAGGAAACATTACCTGTACTTACTAAAAAGGATGGCAATGGAAGAAGTTGATGATGTGATCTATGGGTGACAGTGTAAATGTTATATAATCTAAAATATAACTATAGCTCTAGCTCCAACTCCAACTCTAGATCCTATAAAGAAGGAACATAAGTGACATCAAATCACGTCATACTATCTAGAATGACATTCATTAAGGCATCATCCCTAGTGTTTTCCTTGCAAGGGATATGGGTGAACTGGATGTCCTCAAAGAAATAAATCAAATTACACACCACCTTAAAGAGGGGGAAAAACTCATAGCTAAGGATGACCCAAAAAATAGTGAATTGAGACATGGCTAAGAGTGAGTCAGAGAATAATTGCACATAACATATGCCTAACTCATAGGCATCAATCAAGGTATTAATGATTGCATGATACTCGATGATGTTATTCATCTCACTAGTAAGGAAAAAATCAACCACCACAAGCTCATGGCCCCATTGATCATCACTAACCCAAGCTGTAGCTATTGGTCATAGCTTTCTCTAATTTCCACCATCAATGTGCATCACCACTTAGAGGTACACCATAATGGGGGTTGAGGATGCAAGACTAGCAATTACAAAAAAATGATCTCAAAGTGAAGTAGTGTAAGTGAGTTGCATGAGGGAAACAAATAATGAAATCAAGCCACAATTATAATGGGTGACCAACACTAGACATGGTGAGAGGTAACAAGGGAAAGTGGGGGAAGTTTAGAGAAGATGAAGACTAGTCGACAAGACTAGAACAAGTCCCAAACCACCATACCCAGTTGACAACTCTACTAATAACTATGATGAACAAGAGAGAGAGGGAATTATAAAAGATTAAATGTATAAAATTAAAGAAATGAATAACTAAAAGAATTACAATAAGTAACTTCTATCCTTGGGTGCCCATGAGATGGGACATAGGCTTGGGAGGTCAATGGGGACTCAAAAGGGGTCCCAAGAACCAAAATAAGGCTAGAACAAGCCTAAAGAAGCCTAAAATTAGAAAATAGAGGCCACTAATGTGATAAAAACATAACAAAACCTATAATATAGAGGTTTTGTGGTCTGATATACAAAAAAGGGAAGGAAAACACCCAAAAAGGGTCTGCAAGGTGCATTCGACAAGGAGTGCATGGGCCTAACAGGACAAAGGACCTTGGGGTATAAGAGATCATAATGGTCCTAAAACACACCCAAGGATGCCTAAAAAAGATAAATGGACCCCACCATTGCATCCAAAATGGGTCAAAACCTTTAAGATGAAGGTTTGGGGATTTCAAGAGCAAAAACAAAATGAAATGAAGGCTCAAAAAGGGATAAAAAGAAAGCTACTGGGCTAGGCCATGGCCTATGCACTTATAGGCCATGGCCTAGCCTACCTAAGCCATATATTTACCCATAAATCCATGGCTTGGATTAGAAGAGGCCAAAAATAGGCCTAGGGAGCCTAGAAAGGGCCTAAAACCTACCCAAAATGAAAAGAAAAGGGGGAAACAAGAAGAGGATGTTTGTGAGCTTGTCAAAACATGTTTTTATTATTCCATGGCATGCACAACTAATCTAGTGTCATGTTTCTCTCTCATGTAGATTCAAGATGAGGCAAAGTGTGAAAGGCAAAAAATACATCTCAACCAATAGAGTCACCACCATTGTGTGGGAGTTAAACCTTGAGAGAGTGTCTCAATGCTGGTCATAATGAGAGGTGAGGAGGGGTGGTAAGAGTCTCGTGATAGATGAAGACCATCAAGGGAAGGCCAGATCAAGTCATAGTTAACCAAAACCACTAACCCATATCACTTAAAATCATTTCAAAAAAGGAGAGAGGGAGTCGGTAGAGGGATAGCTAGTAGTAAGTAGTAGCCTGACTAATTAAAAGAAGAAAAAGACTCTGCTTTTATCCCAAGGTGTATCCAAAGGTGAGTGCACAAGACGAATGACAAAGGAAACATGCATATATCTAATGATGGATACCATGATAGGTGTAATTCATCAAATGGGGGCCTAGGGAGGGTGTTCTAGTAAACTATGAAGCTCACCAAAGCACCATAAGCCCAAGCCTAGGCCTACTCCTGAGGGCAGGCTTCCACCTCACCCTAACTAGAGGCCTTCCCCTAATGTAGGCCATTGCTTAGCCTAAGAAGAGTCCAAACAAGAGGAAGAAGGTAGGGAGAGGGATATGAATCATCCATACCCCTAGGTTCACTAGTCATCACCTAAAATATAAGAGTTTCATGGGTAGAGTCATTATTGGTGAATGAGACCTTTGAAACCAAACAAGTGAGAGGATAGTAGTACATATGATACACATATATGAGCTTCTTGTGAGATCTCTTCTCATTAATTGGGTTGGGTGATATACCATGGATGGATTAACACTCAATAGTACACTCAGTGACTCTAGTGACTTCAATAGGAGATGTGTTGAGAGAGATAATACTTTGATAGGAAAAGCGAGATGCAAGGTAGAGCTCAATGTCTGGGGAGACATCCTAGAAGAGTTCTATAAAAAGAGATGAGATAGCCTAGCATCATGGAGTGGAAAATGGAGTCGGTTGACATACATTAAACTCTGAAAGAGTAAATGCTACTTGATACTCAGTCAGATCACAATGTTCATCGTTGAGAAAATGAGATTCAAAAACAAGGGATGTGTGGAAATCCATAAAACCCTATGAGGAGATAGCCAAAGCCTCACCTAAGGGATGTGTCTTTGTGTAGAGCAATGCCCAAGGATTTAGGTCAACCTCCAAGGTGTGAACCTCACCTTTGTGCAAAAATTGAACCATGTAAAATATGGCTGATGTGACAACCTATATTGTAGCAATCCAGGGATGGCCAAGAATCATATTGTATGAAAGATCCAAATATAATACACAAAACTCAATCATGATGGTCTTGGGGCCAAACTTGACTCAGAGCTTCACATTCCCAATTGATGTAACTATGTCATTATTGAAACTAACATAGTTATTGTGAGAATCAGAGAGCGTCTTCTAACTAATCTTGAACTCATTAAACACATGTAGGGGCATGATGTTCAATGTAACTCCATCTATAATGCACCACTTTATATGGTAATCATCCACAAAAATCTCATTGTAGAGAGGGAAATGAGCCCTCTTTACAAGAATTGAAGCATCTAGCAAAGAGGTTCGGTCAAAAGATAAGATGTTAGAATGAGGGTGCTCATATGTATCAAAGTTGATTAAAAATTTAACATCATCATGTAAGGGATCCTCATGAGGGACACCAAGCTCATCAAAGATGATACCCCTTTGTTCAAGGCAAAGACAAAGAAGGTCCTTACACCTAAAGTCAAATCTAACCTTAGGATTTCCTAACCCCATGGGCTAGACTGGGGGTCTATCACCATTAGTATCTCTAATAGGGTTGGTGTCCTGATCCAATCATGTGTTGACAAAACACTCATACCCATTAGAGGCTATGTTGATAGTAGTAATAACCCTACTACTCTCATGCTTGACTTTCCCTCTTAGGTTAACCTGGAAAGATGAGTCAGGAGAGGTGGAACAGTAATAAGGGGAATGTAGGGCCATAGACTTTGATGTCTTCTTCTTTTTATTCTCCTTATCATGGTCAGCCAGAGGCTCTTTGAAAACATTTAACTTATGGCTGGGTTCTATAAGAGGAGAAGTCTAAGATAGAGGTGAGGCTTATGCACTATAGTTCTAGGAGACACACTGGTTATCATCATACCCCATCATCTGATGGAAGTTGCAAAACTTGGCAAGGCCATAAGTAAATACCATCCATTATTTTTTATGATTGATTTAAAAGCCTTATTTTTAGCTATCTTCTTTCTCAAATCTTTGACCTTATAGCTATCCTTCTTGTCCTTCTTGAGAGGAGAGTCAGTGACACCATCATCAGTCATATTATGGATACAAGCATGTGAAGAGGATGAATTTTAGGAAGGTATGGGATGCATGATTACACGCACCTCAAAAACTTCAATCTTTAGACACTCATTAAAAACTTCATCATAAGAGGTAGATTCACAATCAAGGACCTCAAGGTGAATCTCCTGCCTCAATGCTTGCATGAACATATCATAAAGTTGATCATTCAAGAACCTAGTCCTACATGTATGAATAACTAAATACCATCTAGACACAAAATTAAAGTTTGACTCACCCTTATCCTATGACATGGAAGTGAGTGATTGGATTTATAGGTTAAAAGGCTTGGAAATATCAAAATATTGTTGGAAGTCATCCAAAAGGAACCAAAAACTACAGAGAAAATATGATGATAGATTTTGAAACTAGATAAGAGCTTCTACTTATAGAAAATGAGTAATGAGTTTCAACATCATGCCTTCATATGGTTCCCAATCCATATGCACCATTATGAATGTCATGATATGCTTCATAGGACTAGAGTCCTACATCCCATTAAACTTAGGCAGTTTAGGGATAGTAGAAAGGGGAATAACATGCACCCAAGGGCCTAGAGGATTTTGATGGAGATCCTCATAAGCACAATTGATAGTAAGCTAGTGAAAAAATCTAAGAGGGGTATTATAATGGTGATGATGATGCCTATCCCCATAGGCACCACCATAACCATGACCATGGAGAATATGATGTTGGGTAGGTTTCTAACAAGGAGGATGCTTATGATGGAAATCAACTCTATCGTAGGGTGGAGAATGGCCATGAGAAGTGTGATGGTCCCAATGGGGATGATGGGAAGGTGTGGCATACTCTTATAAATGGTCATGATGAACAAGATCTCCATTGTGATAGTCACATACCATCATATGAGGGTTAATCAATGGCTACTAATGCTCTTGATATGCATCCCATACATCTTTAGTCTGTAAGTGGTGATCAAAATTAACATGATCATCAAAAACTCTACAAGAAGGACTAGGATGATGGAAGACATCCCTAGGCTAGGGATACCTTTCCAAGTTAGAATTCCTATGACCCATAACATAGATATGAGGGTGTTCTTGCTCTAGAGTCTCCAATCAAGAAATAGGTAGGGAACTCATGCGAGAACTAGTCGAGGTACTTGACACTGAGTGGGTACACACTCTGTTTCTAGAGGAAGCATGTCACTAACTCCTAGGGGTTAAGGAAGAAATTCATTCACATGAAGATGTATATGGTAATACTTAATTATTTCACATAATTCATTAGGCCCTAGCTGCATAAGGATATCCTCCTCACCTCGAATAGGTGAATGAGGCACAACATGAGGTTGAGATAAAACATCCTCAAATGAATGAAGCTTGGATTGGTGAAAAAGATACTGAGTTAATTGGTTATAATCCTACCAATATTTCTTTTTGAACATGAGATGGTGTAAACTAGCATGTGGGGTCGAGGGAAGCTCTTGGGTCCTATGGTATTGATAGTTTTTCATTGCAAGCGTGGCTTGCTCATTAGTGAGCTCAAGGATGAGACCCTGAATCCATCAGGATTAGCATCCCAAAAGTGGGATATCAGCCATGGATGTAATGAATCATGAGTAACATGAAACACAATAGAAAAGGTAAATTGATGGAGAGCCAATAGGGAGATAGACACAAAACTAAAGTAGGAAAAAATAACCAAGGCAAGAATCAAAACACAATTGAAATCAAAGCCTAATAGGTAACAAAGGGGAGTTGGATAAGAGAGCTTTAAACGAGATAGAACTAATGTGAAATCATAAGTGAGGTCCCACTAGGTGTGCTAGAATATATCTCTAAGAATCTGAAAGGAACCACCAGTGTTTGGTAGGGTGCTAATTTAGGAGGCTAGAAGGCTCAGGGGTTTTATGGGCTATAGGAGGTCTATAGTGGCTATCCAATTTGATAGTTGCACCAAGCTATAGGAAAAATTGAAAACTAAGTTGGGGATATCTTGAATAGGCACACAAATTATGCTTATTATTCTAATGGGTCTAACCATAGTAAGACAAGTAGTTAAGATTAGACTATGGATTGCATAAACAAAGTGAGAAAAATAATACCGAATGGAGAGAGATAACAACTAGAATGTAACTATAGAAGCTAAGGCACTTTGAGACCAATTGAAAGATGCCATTTCCAATAAAGGGTTTAAGAGCATGCCTATTCTAGATTTGAGATATCCTTCCAATTCAATACTATTATTTTCTAACAATGCAATGATCTAGTTTAAAAGAGAGAGCAAATGTTTAAGCAAGTTTTTTAGTTTGTTTTGATCATGTGTATCTCTACTATACAATGAGGAAGAGTTATAAAGAGAGAAAAGGTATGAAACAAAATAATATTTCAAACAATGAAAGTATTCTTTAAACATATACAATCACAAATAACTTTGGAAACTACTCTACGCAATATACAAAACAACTATTTCATAAAATGATTTGAACCCAAGCATATACACTACACAAAAAATGGAGTTTAAATTTTCATATCAAAGTGCCCTCAGATCAAGCTCAAAGATGAAGTGCATATGTTATACCAATAAATAATCCAAGATAGGAAGCAATGTAGGAGGAAGACCAAGCTATGTGCAAGCTAAAGTCCAAACCAAGATTCGAGAGTTGAGGAGGTAAAGTGAGAACTTACAATGGTGTAAGAGATCCAACCAAGTAAACAAACTAGGTGAAATGTCAAATGTAAGAGCTTGGGATCAAGCCACAAGGAATTAGGAACAACTGAGAGTAACAATAGAGTCTCCAAGCAAGAATGTAGCAACATATGGGATGCCCTATCCCTAATCAAACTCAAGAGTACCAAGAATGAATCAAGAGATATTCAAGAAGGCATGAGAGTCAAGAGAGGCAATAAGAATCAAGAATTGATGTAATGAGAAGAGAGAGAGGATCAAATGAATGATAAAGAGGCAAATATCCCCACCCAAATCCACTAAATGATCTCAAACTAGCCATTTTTTATCGTTTGGCTTCATTTTAAGGCTTTTTGACACGTTATACCCAAGTCACGACCTAGGTTATAGCTTTGGTGAAAGAAACATGTGGCCTAGGCTATGAGTTTCCTTCACACAAGCCATAGCCTAGGTCAAATAAGGCCTTGGGTTGGTCAATAGGCTCTTGAGATCCCCTACGAGGTCTCAAGAGGGCCTGTCTTGTGTGCAAAAATCTTAATATGGACTAGGGATGCATGGGGGGTAGGAATATGATGCGAAAAAGGTCCAAGAAAGTGGAGGATATCTCAAATTAAGATGACCAGGGTTGATAGTCTGCATGTGAGCTAATGTGTAATCATAGGGAGGAGTAGGGTCATGGGAAGTATGATTACAGATGTAATTATTAAAAAGTTAGAAAACACAAAAAACATAAGCAAAGAGAAACAAAGAATAAAATTGTTATGATAGGGAACAAAACCACTACGACAAAGAATAGAGTTGTTGAAAAGTTGAACAAAATTGCTACCTACAAAAAGTCAAAAAACACAAAAAATAAAGAATTAAATCATTGCACTAAGAAAATTATTTGATGCATTTAGAAAAACTATTGAAAATTTGAACAAAACCATTGAGGTGCAAAAAATTGGAAAACACAAATAGATAAACAAAAAATGAAATCACTTTAACAAAAGATAAAATCATTGTGACTAAAAATGAAATTGCTACAACCAAAACAAATTCTTTAAAATTTTGAATAAAACTACTTATTTCTATGACAAAACCATCATTCTATAGATAGAGGAAAAATAGAAAATAGATAAATAAAACATGTAAAATAATATATATGTGAGTGTTAGAATCTAGAAAAATAGAAAAACTAGAAACAACAAAGAAAAGATAGGAAAAAAGGTAAATAAAACAACCAATGACAAAATCACAACACCAAAAGATAAATCTATTATGATGTAAAACAAAAACACTATTCAAATGTACAAAACCACCATTTCATAGAGTGAAGTGGTTGTTATGTAGATGAACATATAATAGCTCATAAATTTGGAAAAATGGACCTCTATCTATAAAAGAAACCCTTCTAAAAGACATGCAATCTAATTTTTTTTTAAATATAACTAAAAATAGCCTACTAAGTGAAATTGTGATGAAGAAGATGAGGGAGAGGTCCCACCGAGCATGCCAAAATGTGATAGCTAAAAACTCATAAATCTAAAATAAGAAATCAAATATATAAATCCTATTCTAAATCTAAATTAATCTCATATTCAATAACAACAATGAATGAAAGTTTAAAAAAGTACTTATACAACCATGTCTAATAAATCACCTTATCCATTTTGAAAACATGTGACTTGTTCTTGATGCTTGAAATGTGGGTGCTTAATTTGTCCTCCAAACAAAGATAAATTAGGTAGCTTATGGATGTAAAGAGTTTAGATTCTTGATGGATGCATAGGATAATTTTGATATAGATTCGATAGCTTGAAGGTGGATGATGAAAATGGTGGATTGCATGTTGGACCCCAAATTTTGGTTAAGTGTTTTGATATTTTAGCATGAAACTGACATGATGTGGAAGGAACATAACTTAGAAAGATTATGACATAAAACTATACTAATGCCAAAGCACTGTGGCATGAAATTAGTGAGGCACAAAAAGATAAGGGCATAGAAGTACTGGTAAGACCACTTCCAAAGACTCTCCATTGGACATTAGGGGTCCATATGGTGAAAAGGGGGATGGAAAAGATCATCATATGAGTGAAATGGCTATCAGTAAGACTTCTTTAGCTATCGAAGTAGAGGTTGAGATATTAGAGCATAAACCAAATAAAGGGAAGGAGTCAATTAGGTTTGAGGAAGAACCTACCATTGATGCATCTGCCAATCTGCACATCTAGTATCAAATGGGTATCCCTAATAGGATGTTATACTTATGGCCACACTTCCTCAGAAGTTTAACCTTGGATACAAGGTGGTAGATTTCCTTCTTTTTGGATATGTATAATGAGGAGTGCTACTTTGAACTCCCTCAAGACAATATCTTTTTAGGTCCTAATGCTCTTGTGCTACTAAAACCACTATGGGTTGATCCCAAAAAGATCACTTCTTTTCAAGCCAATGCAACATTCTTGAATATGGATTTTGAAGTCATGCACCAGAATATATTTTTAGACTCTGATGCATGTGATGTAGAGAATGTTGGGGGATCAATCCAACAATAGATTACAATTATGACAGCAATAAACACAGAATTAAACCAGATTGACAAGTAATTAGAATGATAATAACAAGAACAAGAGATACAAGAAAACACCCTGAAAACTTGTATTAACAAAACTCTTTACAAAGGAATACAATTGAAGAAAGCTTCTTTCTTCCACACCTCTCCTAGGTGTATAGATCTCTCAATAGATCTCAATTCCTCAAGAGCTCTCTCTCAAGAACAATCAACTCCAACAAGCCTGAATTGATTCAATTCTGTACTGTTCTTCTCACACAATGAATTACAATAATTCACTACAAACTACTACTAAGCTAAGAAGATCTAATTCTACATATAGAATTAGGAGACTTGAGCATGTACAACCAACAAGCAGTTAAGCCACTTGAACAAGGGCTCTAAAAATAGTAATGCTAACAATAGAGATGCGTACTTGAGTCCACAACTCAAACTTATCATGCAAACACTCGCTTCTGTCCACAGAAATAGCTTTCTAGACACGCAGGTAACCGACGTCGGTTCCTGCCGCTTGTCTGTGACCATCGTCGGCCGACCATCTGCCGACGTCAGCGTCTCTCAACTACCTGTGACCGACGTCGGTCACTTCTGACCGACGCCGGTGTCTGTGTAGACCCGAACCTGATAAACTATGCTCCTTGGTGAAGTTTTTAGCTCCACACCCTAACAATCTCCCACTTGGAGATAAATAGCTGCACCAGTACCTGTACAGCAACATCTTCTAGCTCCTCCATCTTCAACTCAATCATGAAGACCAACAGAAGTTGAATGAAGATTCAACTTCTCCTTTGTAACTGGCTTTGTTAGCATATCAGTAGGATTCCTATCTGTATGGATTTTCTCCAGCTTTAACTCACCATCTTCCAATACCTGTCGTATGAAGTGATACCTTAGCTGTATGTGCTTTGTTCTTGAATGAAAGGCTGAATTCTTGGCCAAATGGATTGCACTCTGACTGTCACTGTACAATCTGCAACTCTCATGCTCCCTACCAAGCTCATCCATGAACCGTGTCATCCATATCATCTCCTTGCTAGCTTCTGTGGCTGCAATATACTCTGCTTCTGTAGTTGACAAGGCAACAACCTTCTGCAACTTAGATATCCAGCTAACCGCCGTTCCACCTACAGTAAAAACATACCCTGTAGTGCTCCTCTTGCCATCCAAATCACTTGCCATATCTGAATCTACATAGCCATGTAGAGAAGTATCTAAACCTCCATAGCACAAGTGCCTACTGCTGGTTCCTCTCAGATATCTAAGGATCCACTGAACTGCTTTCCAATGTTCCTTACCTGGATTGGCCATATAATTACTTACCACTCCCACTGCTTGGGCAATATCCAGTCTAGTACACACCATTGCATACATCAAACTCCCTACTGCGGAAGAATATGGAACCTTACTCATGTACTCTACCTCTTCATATGAATTAGGACATTGTTCTTTACTTAACTTAAAATGTCCAGCCAAAGGTGTGCTTACCGGTTTAGCATCCTACATATTGAACCGTTTCAACACCTTGTCCACATAATCTTCTTAAGACAATATCAACCTGTGATTTTTCCTGTCTCTCCTAATGCTCATGCCAAGGATTTTCTTTGCTGCTCCCAAATCCTTCATAGCAAACGTTTGAGCTAATTTTACCTTAAGCTCTGAGATATCCTGCATGTGAGACCCTGCAACCAGCATGTCATCTACATACAACAATAGAATACTATATCTACCATTATCAAATCTCTTGAAATACACACAATGGTCTGATTGACACCTACTGTAGCCATGCTCAGTCATAAACCTGTCAAATTTTAAGTACCATTGCCTAGGAGCTTGCTTGAGGCCATACAAGCTTTTCTTCAACCTGCACACAAACTTCTCCTTACCCTTGACCTCGAATCCTTCTGGCTATTCCATATAAATTTCCTCATCCAAATCTCCATGAAGAAACACTGTCTTAACATCTAGCTGCTCAAGATGCAAATCCTCAAAAGCAACCAAAGACAATACAACCCTTATTGAAGTCATTTTAACAACTGGAGAAAAAATCTCACCAAAGTCAATACCTAGCTTTTGTGCAAATCCTTTTACCACTAATCTGGCCTTGTATCTCATCTGTCCATTCTTGCCTTCTTTCAACCTGTCGGTCCATCTGTTCTTAAGTGTTCTCTTACCAGCTGGCAATTCAACCAAATCCCATGTTTGGTTCTCTCTTAAGGACTCCAACTCCTCAACCATGCCACGCTCCCACTCACTCTTGGACTCCACCTGTATTGCTTCTTCAAAACTCTCTGGTTCTCCACCATCAGTTAGCAATAAATAATATAAAGAAGGAGAATATCTAATTGGAGGCTTACTCACCCTTTCTGACCTCCTGATGGGTGTCTGAGACTCGTCTACAACACGCTGTCCACCCAAATTCTCTGACAGTGACCGACCTCGGTCACCTGTAGACCTGTTACTGGCCGACATCGGTTCTGCCTGACCGACCTCGGTACCTGTACGGCTGACGTCGATCTCTGTATGGCCGATGCCGGTTTTTGTCCTGTCGATGCCGGTTCCTGACCTGCCGACGTCGGTCTCTGTGTTTTCCTGTAAGTGATTATTTTTTTTCCCACGAGCTCATCTTGGACTTTCACCTCATCCAATTCACCATTGCTCTGCTCAGACTGATTCAACTTCCTTAGCTGATCACAATACATCACTCTTTCATTGAAAACAACATCACGGCTCCTGATTACCTTGTTAGTTTCTAGATTCCACAATCTGTAACCAAAATCATCTGAGCCATAGCCAATAAACGTGCATCTCATAGACTTAGCATCAAGCTTCTTTCTATTTTCCTTATCTATATGCACAAAGGCTTCACAACCAAAAACTTTGAGATATGAGAGATCAACCTTTTTACCTGTCCATGCCTCTTCTGGAATACCACCATCCAGAGCTGTAGAGGGTCCTCTGTTAATCAGGTACACTGCAGTGTCAATAGCTTGTGCCCAAAACTATAAGGGCAAGCCGGCATGCAATCTCATACATCTTGCATGCTCCATTATTGTCCTGTTCATCCTTTTAGCAATACCATTCTGCTGAGATGTCTTTGGAACCATCCTTTGCCTATGGATTCCATGCATGTAACAATAATCTCTGAACTTATGACTGCAGAACTCACCACCGTTGTCTGATCTCAGGCACTTTAATCTTTTACCTATTTCATTCTCAACCATAGCTTTCCAAACTTTAAAAGTATCAAATACATCAGATTTTCTTCTAATACAGTAGATCCATACCTTCCTTGTGGCATCATCTATGAAAGATACATAGTACTGTGATCCTCCAATGGAAGCAACCTGAGCTGGTCCCCACACGTCTGTGTGAACAAGCTCCAACTTGTGCCTCTTCTTAGTAGACCCAGTTTTGAGAAAACTAACCCTTTTCTGTTTTCCAAATACACAGTGCTCACAAAACTCTAGATCTATGCCTTTTAAATTTGAAAGCATACCTTTAGACTTAAGAATTGACATCCCCTTCTCACTCATGTGGCCAAGCCTTGAGTGCCACAGTTTAGCGTCCACATCTGAAGTAGATAATATAGAAGGAGATCTGTTAGTAACACAATTACACAAATAGAGAGTACCTTCTCTCTTACCTCTGGCCATAACAAGTGCACCCTTGGTCACCTTCCAAGATTTTGCTGTGAGAGTTACTGTACAACCCTCATCCCCTAACTTTCCTGCAGAAATTAAATTTCTCTTCAAGCTAGGAACATGCATCACATCTCTCAACACCCATGTGTTGCTATTCTGCATCTTCAGCTGCACTTTACCTTTGCCAATTATTTTACAGGGCTCATCATCCCCTAGATACACTATTCCAAAGTCTCCATGGATATAATCACTGAAATATTCCCTGTTAGGAGTAGCATGAAAAGATGCACCAGAATCTAATACCCAAGATTCTATATTATTATGCAGAGAGAAAATTAAAGCATCCTGTGCAATACCTGCAATCTTGGCTTCTTCCTTTCCTTCATGCTGGTTTTACTCCTTAGGCTTTGACCAACAATCTCTGCTTATGTGCCCCATCTTTCCACAATTCCAGCATTGTGGCTTCCTGCCATTTCTGGATTTAGATCTGCCTTTCTCCTTTGACTTAGATCTTGCTCTGCCTTTCTTGCTCTTCTCTTTTTGCCTTCCCCTGCTCTCAAAACTTAAAGCATTCCCAGATGCCTCTTCTGTGCTTTTCCTGCGTATTTTCTCATTCAAGATAACACTAACAACATCCTCTACTTTCAAAATATTTGATGCAGATGCAGTATTACTTACTGCCATTACTAAGCCATGCCAGCTTTCAGGCAAAGAACATAATATCAAAAGAGCTTTTATCTCATCATCAAACACTATATTCACTGAACTTAATTGATTCACAATACCATTGAAATCATTCAGATGAGTAGAAATAGATCCACCTTCATTCATATGCAAATTAAATAACTGCTTCATAAGATATACCTTATTGGAAGCTGAGGGTTTTTCATACAAATTTGCTAACGTAGTCATCAACTCTACCGTAGACTTTGCCTGTGATAAATTGGATATCACAGTGGATGCTAGACTCAGTCTTATAGACCCCAGAGCCTTTCTATCAAGAACTTCCCATTCTTCATCCTCCATGTCTTTGGGCTTCTTTGCAATACCTCCTAATGGTAAGTAGAGATCTTTCTGATACAGATAATCCTCTATCTGCGTTCTCCAGTGTTGGTAATTTTTGCCATTGAACTTTTCCATTCTCAATTTACTTTCATCTGCCATTACTTCTCCCACTCAAACAGAAATCCCTGTAAGAACCTGTAATCAATACACACTACACAGATCTGAACCACCTGTTAGTGAACCTGAACTTTGATACCAAATATCAAGCTCTGAACCTGTAACCAAGGCTCTGATACCACTTGTTGGGGGATCAATCCAACAATAGATTACAATTATGACAGCAATAAATGCGGAATTAAACCAGATTGACAAGTAATTAGAATGATAATAATAAGAACAAGAGATACAAGAAAACACCCTGAAAACTTGTATTAACAAAACTCTTTACAAAGGAATACAATTGAAGAAAGCTTCTTTCTTCCACACCTCTCCTAGGTGTATAGATCTCTCAATAGATCTCAATTCCTCAAGAGCTCTCTCTCAAGAACAATCAACTCCAACAAGCCTGGATTGATTCAATTCTGTACTGTTCTTCTCACACAATGAATTACAATAATTCACTACAAACTACTACTAAGCTAAGAAGATCTAATTCTACATATAGAATTAGGAGACTTGAGCATGTACAACCAACAAGCAGTTAAGCCATTTGAACAAGGGCTCTAAAAATAGTAATGCTAATAATAGAGACGCGTGCTTGAGTCCACAACTCAAACTTATCATGCAAACACTCGCTTCTGTCCACGGAAATAGCTTTCTGGACACGCAGGTAACCGACGTCGGTTCCTGCCGCTTGTCTGTGACCGCCGTCGGCTGACCATCTACCGACGTCGGCATCTCTCAACTGCCTGTGACCGACGTCGGTCGCTTCTGACTGATGCCGGTGTCTGTGTAGACCTGAACCTGATAAACTATGCTCTTTGGTGAAGTTTTTAGCTCCACACCCTAACAGAGAAGAAACATGCCCAGGTGGTGGGTATGTATGAGAAGGAAGTTTCTACCAAGAAGGTGCTCGTAGAGGAAGTGGCTATTTTAAAATAGCAAGTAAAGGAGGACATAGAGGCCAAAGTCAAGACTTTAAATTTTTTTAAGATAATTTTGGGCTAAGAGACAACTTTAGAATATGGCATACCTCTAGATGGGGACACCATAAATAAACTCGAGACATTAGTGAATCTCCTTTTAAAGCACTGTAAATAGAAACTTGAGGCAAGGAAATAGGCACCAGTACTAGCATAGTAATTCATTAATGCAGTCAAAGTATGTAAGAGCACCCTTGAAAGAGTTGGGAAAGTCATCCCCATCTTGGATGGGATTTTTTAATGACTAGCACAACCAATTAAAATCTTAGAAGCTCAGATCCATGCAGAGGAATCCCAAATGCAATAAATTATTGATGTTGCCCTCGTAATAAGGGATCACACTGAATGCACAAAAGTATTCAAAGATTTGGAAATAATGGAGGAGAAAATAAATGCACATCGACAATAATTGAATGTCAATTTTTTAGACTTCTAAGGATAGGTTGTCGAAGAAGTTTCAACACTAAAATAAGTCCATAAGGATGCTAGTACATCCTTGGATGAATTGATCAAAAAGGCCAATGAGATTTTTGATCAACCCAAGGAGTTGAAGAAATCTAAGGTGGCCATTAAATAAATAACTATAAAGTTACTCGACACATTGTCACATTGGGATAATATTAAGAAGCATATCAAATAGATGGGGCCTAAATTTTTTGTAGAAGCCACCATCAAGACTTAACCCAAAATGAACTAAAAGCATAGTATGGGGTGATGTTAGACCCTAAATTTTGGCTAAGTGTTTTAATATTTTGGCACATAATCAACATGGCATGGAAGGAACATAGTGCATAAATATTATGGTATGGAACTAGACTGATATAGAAGCACCATGGCATAAAACCAGTGAGGCACAAAAATATAAGGGTACAGAAGCACCATCATGAAAAGACCCAGTTGAAAAGGAAAATTAACCATGAGGAACCTGAGAACATAGGACTCAAAATAGTAGCAAAAGACTTAGAGAGTGCATGAGAAGTAAGAGATGGTTAAGGAGCGATTATCAAGGGTCACCTAGACCTTATCTATCATGAGTTTTTCATCAAACCACATAGAGATGGACACAAGGTATCAAGGATCTAATATAGAATTAGTATATAAGGGGTGCAAAGGCAAGGGCCTTAGGAGACACTAGTTAATATACCACTATGACTCTTAGTTCATAGACAGTATATTGGCCAATTACTCATGCCATTTATGGTGTAAATACTTGGTCAGGGAAAAATAATTATACATACCCCTACATGAAAGCATTCTAGGTGACGTATTTTGGATTTTAATTTGTTGAAACATAATATAAGAGTTATAAATATTATAATCATTTGTATTTTCATTTAGTTATGATGTTCAAGTTCTAGTTATTAATAGTTATGCACATATGAGTATGAGTGGATTGGCTAAGACAATGTTGTCATTATTGAAATACTTATGGTTGAAACTTAATATTAGGTCTATACAAATCTTTACTTTTTCTAAGTAACATCTCTGAACTTCATGGCATTCCTTTGCATAATTGTGGTTGTTGAGTACAATGATACTAGGATCAAAGTGGTGTATCTATTTTTATATGTAACTACTAATTAATTATGATTTTTGACCTAATAATATGAATGATATGTTACTCCACAACATAACCCATAAGAATTGGTCTCTAACCTCAGACTTTGGGTGAGTGTGCCAGACCATGAGGGCTAGTGCACTAGCTCATTTGGGCTACACTTTAGTGTCATAAACATTAGTAAGAGTAGAAACCCAACATTTCATATCAATTTATATGAATTTGGGTGGTGAGATGAATAATTGAGAATAATCCATGTTTATTTAATTATGATAATAATCAACAACTGGATTTGAGTCCTCACCTCAATGTATGATGACTAATTCCCATTTGTGTGAGAGGAAGATGAAGAGTTAGTTGGTAGTTGAAAATGTCTTAAGAATGAGTCAAGATAGTTGAGTGACTCACCAATGTAGTTAAAATATTAAATGATGACTCAAAAATTATTGAGGAAGTTAAGGAGTTGGTTGGATGACTCAACACTTGGTTGAGAAAAATGTGGAAAATGTCTGGATGAGGTAAAAATTCTATATTTTAATTAGTTTTGAATAATTATTTGTGAATGATTTAACTAATTATTAGAGATTAATCAATTATTTGAAAAGTGGAGGGAAATGATGTTAATGGGAAATTTGAATTGGGATGGTGATTGAGTTAGTGTGTCTATTTTAATCAAAGTTAATTATGACACAAAATTGGCAAAATTTAGGTGTCTATACTTATAGACTCAGAACTAGTTGCAACAAGAGCAACATTAGAAATGGTCTTCTTATATTCAATAGTTCCATATGAACATTAAGCATAATAAGGGAAGCACCAATCTAGTCTCAGATTATCTGAGCCATCCACTTGTTCAAGCTTCCCTTTCTATACTTGACATAGGTGTACATGAAATTAGTGCATGGTCATAATTATATCCATCTTACATGGATTTTATAGATATCTATCATAAATTTCTTTGTGGTAATTTAGTTCTAAATTTATACTTATAGGATGGACTTATATATCACTTTAAGCACTTGTGCATTCCACATGAGGCATAGAGATAAAAAATAATATGAGAGGCTCATTTTAGTAAGGTTGCAAGACATTTTGGAGTTGAAAAGACTCTTGTAGTGTTGCATAAATACTTATTTTAGCCACATCTCAGGTTTGATGTATCCAATATATTAAGTCTTATCCACATGTGTAGTTTCTAAATTGGTCAAAAATAAACAAGGTTTGTACACACCTCTGTCAATTTCAAGGAGGCTATGGGAATTCATTTCCATGGATTATATTTGATGTTTCCCTACTACTAAGCATGGTAATGGTTTCATTTATGTATTATTTGATAGATTCTTCAAGGTGGAAATCCTCATTACTTGTAATAAAGCAATATCGACTCTAGAAATAGTTTAATTGTACTTTCAAAATGTTTGAATCCATTTTTGGATCCCAAAAACTATCTTATTTCATGAGATATTAGGTTCTTGAATAATTTATGGAAAACACTTTGGTCTATGCTAGACACAAAGTTAAACAAATATACTGCCTTTTATTAACAAACTGATGGACATAAGGGAGTTGTAAATAAGATGATAATGCACCTTCTAAGAGTGTAAAATTATAATAAGCAACACAAACTTATGGACAAAAGGAGTGGTAAATAGGATGATAATGCACCTTTTAAGAGTGTAAAATTATAAGAAGCAATAAATTTGGGATGAAAGCCTGATTTTCATTCAACATAACTACAACAGAGCTCTATATAACTATACCACACATATCCATTTTTAGGTCTCTTTGGGTTTCTAACTTTTTTCATCCATCGATGTAGCTTGTCTTATTATTCCATCAATAGTAACAACTCATTCAACTCAAAAATAATTTGAAAATTTGTTCAATTTATTGAGCATATTGATCACATTAAAAAGAGTGCAAACTATTATGAAATAGGGTAATGTGAAATACAAACAACACCATGTCAAATGTCGGACACCACAAATATTCGAGGTTGGTGAGTGAGTTTAACTACACATATACTTGTAAACATTAACTATACCTTATCACAAGCTTCATCGCCTTTGGTATGGACCCTATACCATCACCAAGTAAGTAGGAGATAACACCTTTGAGCTTAATCTTCAATCTTACCTTGGGTTGTATCTAGTCTTCCACACAAAAATCTTGTGCCATTACTTTCCACCCTCGTATTTACTCTATTTTAAATTGGAATTAATCAATTTAAATAGAAATAAAATAATAAAAACTGATATACAACAAGGTATGATAAATATAGTAAAGTACAAAACTTTAATTGAGATATAAACAATGATTTTCAAAAGGGAAAATATATACTTATCTTAAAATATAATAGTTCATTAAATATATAAGCTATTTTGAGATCACATGTTGAGTAATAAGTTATGTGAATGTGTCACCATTGAAAACAAAGAAGGAATATATATAGGGAGAAGTACACAAAAGGGGATGAGTGTGTAATGTGAAGTTGTCTAGATATTATGACTTTATCCTATCAGACTGTGTACTAGATATCTAAATTTAGATATGTTTACTTAAGTCTTTATGCATCCTAACTCTATGTGGATCCTAATTTTATAATCAAATGACTTGTAAAATCAAAATTATAATTCCTACACAAAATCCAAATGGGCATAGAATGCAAAAGGGGGAGCAGTGTTAAGGGAATAACCAAACTAGCCTCAAAAACCCATGTGTAACTAAGATTGCCTACATATAACAAATGGGCCTTAAGCTGATGTAGTTATCCCTTCTATATGTGTGTGTGCAATTATGGATGTAATACGAGATTTTCTTTCACCTATGAATACCCTTGACACAAGCATGCAAATGATGCATTTAGCCTTAAAATCTTCATAAAAATTAGTTATTCAACATGTATAAAACTTTATATAGCCTTTGATCACCGATAGAAAGTAAGTGTTTTCCTTTACAAGACACTTGTTTATATACAATTTTGTTTTTTTTATTGAGGTGATTGTTTGAATGTGAAGGGACCAACTCAAAATAAACAATGGTAATAAAAATGATGTTACCAATACTCAAAAAGTTTCCATAAGTTACATTGGGACAAGTCCACACTATAGGACAAGTACAAAGTGAATCCTTGTCCATGTAGTGTAGACTTGTCTAGAAGACCTAAAATGAACATATATAAATGTATAAAGTAATTGGGGATCCCATAGATAGAATGTGAGAATATAGAATAGTAACATAAAGATACTTTAATAGGACTACAAGAGAGAAAACATAAAACTTAAGACACAATATGCCAATGAGCCATTCATTCATCAACAATAATCTAAATAAGAAGAGATATGTAAAAATTTATATTTTGAATAAGCTTGTGCCAAATGTGGATGTCTTCTAAATGAGTCAAGGTAGTTGAGTGACTCACCAAAGTAGTTGAAATATTCAATGACGAGTCAATAATTATTGAGGAAGTTAAGTAGCTAGTTGGATGACTCAACACTTGGTTGAGAAAAATGTGGAAGATGTTTGCATGAGGTAGAAATTCTGAATTTTAATTAGTTTTGAAGAATCATGTGTGCATGATTTAATTAATTGATATAGATTAATCAATTATTTGAAAAGTGGAGGGAAATGATGTTAGTAGTAAATTTAAATTGGGATGGTGATTGAGTTAGTGTGTCTATTTTAATAAAATTTAATTATGAAACTAAATTGGCAAAATTTAGGTGTCTACACTTATAGACTCAAAACTATTTGTAATAAGAGTGATATCAAAAATGGTCTTCTTATCTTCAATAGTTGCATACGAACATTAATCATAAAAAGGGAAGCACCAATCTAGTCTCATATTTTTTGAGCCATCCATTGGTTTGAGCTTCCCTTTCTATACTTGACACAGGTGGACATGAAATTAGTGCATGGTCATAATTGTATCCATCTTATAAAGATTTTATAGATATCTATCAGAACTTGCTTTTTGGTAATTTAGTTCTAAATTTATACTTGCATGATGGACTTATATATCACTTTTGGAACTTATCCATTCCACATGAGGCATAGAGATAAAAAAATAATATGGGAGGCTCATTTTATAAGGTTGAAAGACATTTGGGAGTAAAAATACTCTTACAGTGTTGCATAAATACTTCTTCTGGCCACATCTCAGGTTTGATGTATCCAATATATCAAGTCTTGTACCACATGTGCAATTTCTAAGCTGGTCAAAAATAAACAAGGTTTGTACACACCTCATTCAGTTTCAATGAGGCTATGGGAATTCATTTCCATGGATTTTATTTGAACCTACCCTAATACTAAGCATGGTAATGATTTCATTTATGTATTAGTTGATAGATTCTCCAATCCTCATACCCTGTAAGAAAGCAATATCAACTCTAGAAATAGTTCAATTGTACTTTCAAAATGTTTGGGTCCATTTTTGGATCCCAAAACTATCTTATTTCATAGAGATATTAGGTTCTTAAATAATTTATGGAAAACACTTTGATCTATGCTAGACACAAAGTTAAACAAATATACTGCCTTTCATTGACAAACTGATGGACATAAGGGAGTTGTAAATAAGATGATAATGCACCTTCTAAGAGTGTAAAATTATAATAAGCAACACAAATTGATGGACAAAAGGAGTGGTAAATAGGATTATAATGCACCTTTTAAGAGTTTAAAATTATAAGCAACACATTTGGGATGAAAGCCTGATTTTCTTTCAACACAACTACAACATAGCTTTACATAACTATACCACACATATCTATTTTTAGGTATCTTTGGGTTTCTAACCTTTTTCACCCATCGACATAGCTTATCTTATTATTCCATCAATAGTAACAACTCATTTAGCTCCAAAAGAAGTTGAAAAATCTATTCAATTTATAGAGTATATTGATCACATTAAAAAAAAAGTGTAAATAATTATAAAATAGGGTAATGTGAAATACAAGCAACACCATGTCAATCATTGAACACCACAAATATTCAAAGTTGGTGATTGAGTTTAAATACACATATAGAATGAAATACTAACTATACCTTACCAAAAACTTCATCCCCTTTGGTATGGACCCTATACCATCACCAAGTAAGTAGGAGATAACAATTTTGAGCTTAATCTTCCATCTTACCTTGGGTTTCATATAGTCTTCAACACAAAAATCTCGTGCCATTACTTTCCACCCTTGTGTTTACTATATTTTGAATTGGAATTAATCAATTTAAATAGAAACAAATTAATAAACCTTGATATACAACAAGGTATGATAAAATATAGTAAAGTACAAAAATTTAAGTTAGATATAAACAATGAGTTTCAAAAGGGAAAATATATACTTAGCTCATAATTAACTATTTGTCGAATATACAGGCTATTTTGAGATCACATGTTGAGTAATAAGTTCAATGAATATGTCACTATATAAAACAAATAAGGAATGTATATAGGGAGAAGTACACAAAAGGGGACGATGTGCAATGTGAAGTTGTCTAGATATTGTGACTTTATCCTATCAAACTGTGCATTAGATATGAAAATTTAGATATGCTCACTTATGTCTTTATGCATCCTATCTCTATGTGGATCCTGATTTGATAAGCACATGACCTATAAAATCAAAATTATAATTCCTACACAAGATCCAAATGGGCATAAAATGCAAAAGGGGGGGAACATTGTTAAGGGAATAGCCAAACTAGCCTCAGAAACCCCTATGTAACTAAGATTGCCTACATAGCCCAAATGGGCCTTAAGCTGATGTAGCTGTCCATCTTATATGTCTGTATGCAATTATGGATATAAGACTAGATTCTATTTCACATATGAATACCCTTAACACAAGCATGCAAATGATGTATTTAGCCTTAGAATCTTCAAAAAAATTAGTTGTTCAGCGTGTATTAAACTTTGTAGAGCCTTTGATCACTAAGAGAAAGTAAGTATTTTCCTTTACAAGACACCTATTTATATACAATTTTGTTTTCTCAATTTAGAGGCTTGTTGGCAATAAAAAGGACCAAATCAAAATAACCAATGGTAATAAAAAGGATGTTACCAATATAGATACTCAAAAAGTTTACACAAGTTACATTGGGACAAGTCCACACTATAGGACACGTACGAAGTGCATCCTTATCTATGTAGTGTAGACTTATCTATAAGACCTAAAATGAACATATATAAATGTAGAAAGTGATTGGGGATCCCATAGATAGAATGTGAGATTGTAGAATAGTAACATAAAGAGACTTTAATAAGACTACAAAAGAGAAAACCATAAAACTTTAGATACAATGTGCCAATGGTCCTTTCATTCATCAACGATAATCTAAATAAAAAGAGACATGTAAAAATTTATATTTTGAATAAGTTTTTACCAAATGTGGATGTCTACATTCCCTCCCCCAGATTTTATTATATTGATTCATAAAATTACGAGAGTAAAAGATAAAGAAAAACCTAAGTGTGGAAACACACTTTGTCTTTATTAGTGGTGTTAAATGTATTGGGTGACTAGTTGACCCTAGTGGAAATAGGGTGATTTAAAATTTATTTTCCTCCTAGATATGGAAACAAGTAATTTTTTAAGTGGTAAAATTTTGATTTGGTAGGTCATTAGTTGTCACTAAACCATAATCATACCAGCTTGCAAGGTGATACCAAGAATGATTAGGTATCGATAAGTGAAAATTATTGTTTTGAATATGGATATGTTTTCACTTGGATCTAAAATGAGTAACATTGATAACCATAAAGTGTCACTCAAATCTAAAAAGAAAAAATAAGCCAAAAAGAGGGAACTAGTACATGGTCACTAAGCTCAAATGTTGCCCACTTGCTATGAGATTATCACATTGTTGCAGATAGATCTAGATTCAACCTGTAACTTTTTAAAACTTTGATAATTTTCTTATTAAAAAATTGTAGTATTTGTTATTATAAGAAGGAAAACATGAACCAACTACATGTTCCCAAAAACTTGTACTTTAAGCTCATATTAAATTTTATTGGTATTTATATAGAGTGATTTTGAAAGAGGATCCACGTGTCTCCAAGATTTGTATTTTTTCCTTCGTTATGTATCTTATATTTAAAAAGTATCATACTTTGTATGAAGATAAAAAATAGTTTGAGTGTGTAGACATTGATGTGTTTCCCCCCACTTTTAAGGTGAGGAGTGGGAGAAATAAGACATTTACCTTGAAAGTATATAGTCAATTGCTAAGGCATGTTTTATGATAATGATATTATAAATTATTAAGAATTTGAAAAGTGGTTAAATAGATCATAATTGATATGATGTGGAAATATATACCATTAATATTCTGATGAATCTGATGGTAGGTGATTTAGATAAGTATCATGTAAAATATTTCCAGTTATTTTTAGAGCAATGAATAATTAGGGAGGTGTCATGTGGGTTATGGATCACCTTAAGTAAAAATTGAGAGTATAAATAGTTTTTAGAAACAAATAGAATAGTTAATTTTATTTGAAACCAATAGTAAAAAAGTTCATAATAGTTAAAATGCCACAAAGGAGACCAACGCTTCTAATCTAATTTGAGCGAGATCATGTTCAAATGGAGACACTCAGAACTAGTTTTGGTGAGCATCAAACCCCTAATAAATATTTCATTTTTATTTTTCATGAATTTTACATTTTAAGTTATTTTTAGCCTTCTACATTGTTGTCCTTAGTCAATCTTGTCTAGGATTGTCACAGACTTGTCCAGATAGTGAAAACTTGTCTATGCAGCTATTTAAAAAATGTAATGTTGTCTGCGCTGGTGTCTACAGTAATGTGGACCTATCTAATTTTGAAGTTAAATTTTATATTATATTTGGATACAAGGTATGCAATAGGAGAGTACTATTTTATTATCTGAGATTGTAGTATCAAGTGTTTCATGACTGTGAAAATTTCTATGACAAATTTATCAAAGATCTCACTCATTGAGATTTTGGTTTGCATTATAGCATTTCTAGTGTCCATCCCATGCATTTACAAGGTGAAATTTTAATTCTATACTTGATATATTGCTATGAATTGATTATATTTTGAAGGGTGTCTCATAACCTCAATTACCATGGCATTGGAACCTAACTTAATAAAAACTACGTTTTTATGGTTAGCTTGAATGACATTGCAATTTAAGTCTAAGTTGATCATCGAACTATATTCATAAGATTTATTTAGTTTTCATATGGTTGGGTTTAGGACTTCAAGCCATATCATGTCAAAGGCACTAGAGTTTAACTTGAAGATACAAGTTTATCATGATGTACATGGAAATCCTTGGCATTTAATGACATTGGTACAACAAAGTTATTTGTCAATAGAAATTTTTAGTGAAAAACATAATTTTGAGTCACTAACTTTGTCTAGTGACTTTTGAGGCATTGAAAATTGTGGATTACTTGAAAAAGAAGTTAGCAGCTTCTTGATCTTGCTAATTTTAGGGACATATAAGTGTTATCAAGCATTTAATGCAGAATTATTTGGTGAGTTGAGTCTTAAGGCACTTATTTTTCAATTTTTGTTCATTTTGGAAAGCTCACAATGGAAGCCGAGCTATGAATTTTGGCATTCATTGGTCTATGGACTTGGAAGATAATGTGGCAAAAGGCTATTTATATTCTGTGAACTCAACCATTGAATAAGTTACGAGTATGTGTTGTTTTTGGATTTGAACTCAATTTTAAGAGTTATTATAGTTGGTTCTCGTGTAAATGAGCTTTTATTTAATTTTTAGTGAGTGATATGGCTACAGTATTCATGTTGGTTTCTTGTTAGTTTTCTCTTGTATGCAATTTATAGTACATAAAAAATATAGAGAGGATAGTTATGTTGTTACATGCACATCTTTAGCCTGCATATTCAGTTTTCTATGGATATTATTGATGAGATAACAGATACCTACAATTTTATTTGTGATACTTGTTTATGTTTCATTGGCTAACATTATTTTTAATATGTTTTGTTATTTTTATTACATGTATGCATTTATTAAAGGATTTCATATAATAAATAAAATAATTAATGGCATTGTGAGCTAAGGATAACATGAATTCTATTTCTTGAAATTTTTTAATTTTAAACTACATACAGTCATGAAATATTTCTATCATGTGCATGTAGTCGAGAATGATTTTGTTGTTTCTAGGTTTCAAAGAAAAACATGTCTTACTTTATAAATGGCTATTACCTGCATATTCTTGACTGTATGTCATATGATTTATCTTTGAAATAAATGGCATAAATCATACTCATGGTTATTTTGTTTGGAATCTTGACTTGGTGCATATTAATAACAAGTATTGTTCAAGGTATGTTCAGATGATTTCTATAGCTATGGTTCTTGATAGCTTTCTAGGCATTGCCACTATTGCATTCAAAGCATGAATGCTAAATGATTTATCTATTCCATGAAGTGATGAAGGTATATGAATTTTTGTAGTTGGTGAACATAATGTTTCTTTAAATTTGGTTTGTGTATTTTAATTCATTCTCTGTTTCCAAGGTCTTGTTCATATCTACAATTTATCTCTTGGTTATTTTTATGCATAAGGTTTTGGAAATTGTTAAAACAAACTCAATGATAAATCTTAAAATATTTGAAGGATTATCTTCTAAACCTTCATTCTTTTTTTTTACATGCAAATTATGAAGACTTGTTGAGTGTCGAATACAAAAGGAAATGCTTATTATTTAAAGATACTAGTTACATTATAAAAATGAATAGTTGTCCCAAGCTCCTTGCAGTGATTCAAAAAAATGGTGGTTTAACAGATAGAGATAATATTTTTGTTCTTTAAATATTGAATCATTGGACATCATGGTATTTCATTGTTCATATCCATACTCTTTGATACTCTCGGTTTTTGTATTATTGTGACAACTAGTTTTTGTACATATGCTCATTTATGATAGTATGCTCAGTATTGATGACAAATCTTTAGATATTTATATAGTAGTAATGTTTTGATATAATGATCATATGGTTTTCATTTAGATATGTTATGTTATTTATGGATTATGATGTTAGGAAATCATGAATCATTAGACATAGCACTTATTGAACATTTAGTTTATATATACATGAAATTAATTTGTTAATAATGTTAGACAAGTTACAAGGGGCCCCACCTATTATAAAATATTAATTTGGCCCATATCATTTTAGTTCAATCTCATGAACCTTATTTTAAAGTTATAAAACATAGAGTTAAGTTATTTACTTTATAACTTATAAAGTAAATAATAATAAAATAATTAACTTTTAAAAGTTAATTAACCTTATAAACAACTAACTAAAGGTTAGTCATAACTTCAAAACATAATCACCTTCAATGGAGATAATTTATAAGGAGATTAAAGACACATAACAAAGAGAGAAAACACATAGGTATTAAAAGTTCTTCAAAATTTTAAGCTTCCATATCTTTCTTCTTTTGTGCAAGCATCTATGAGATTGAATAATCACTTGTAGATAGACCAAACGATATATTCTCTGACGATGAAGTAATCTACTTGAATAACACATGTATATCTAGGTTTCCTAATTTATATATAACTAATTATCTGAATATTATCAAGAATTATTATCGTTGATGATTGTAGATATGCAATGATATATGCAAAACATCATGTACTTTGCTCTAAAAATGATGAAAGCATCACACTTCAAAATAGATTGTTAGTCTATCAATTGTATAGTGATATTTTGTTGAAAATATTGTTTGTAATCAGATTTATTTGAATTTTTTGTCAATAAAGTTTACTCTTTTACACTTCTAAGTTGATTATTTTTTAAGTCTCACACTCTTTTATTTGCTTAGTTGTTTATCTTAATTAGTTCACTTTAATTTCTTAGTTGTTTAGTTAATCCTTTTAGTCTTAGTTTTGTTCTCTTAATTATTTTGTTGTTGTAGCTATAACCTTTAAATTTGTTAATTTTATAGCCTACTAAGAATAGTCTTAAATTTTAATTAGTTTAGCTTTTTAGTTTAGTGTTAGATCTAATTTATTTAAGTGTTTGTTTTCTTATTATTAGTTGATGTAGGTTAGATTTGTGTTGATCTTGGTTAGTTTTTCTTAGTTTTCTTTTTTGTCTTTCTTCATGTTTTGTTCACGTTCTCTTCTCTTCTTTCTCTTTTGTTTCTTTTCTTTCGTCCTTGTAGTGTGAACATGCATATGAGATATGATTTTTCAACAAATATGAGTATTTTTTACTTCAAGGGATTGCCTAGTCCATAGTCTTTATTATGTTGGATAGGTCAGATAGCAATTTTATACCTAATTTGATATTGATTAATAGTACATTGAAGTAGTGATTAACATATTTGATTAAAGCATTGTCTATAAGTATCTTTCTTCTAGACATGGTCAATAATAGTGTTATGTTTGATCGATTTTATTAAATGGTTATAATCTTGATTTATATTTATCATAATGTACTAACCCCTAGATTTAAAAGACATTTTTTTCACATATAAAGATTATTCTCAACCATAGGTATATTACGATTAAACTGGTTTGATTTCATCTTCACCTTCACAATAGGAGAATAGGTTGATTCATTTACATGACATTTTTCACCATCAACAGAGGGGTTTTTATTTCATATAGGATGATTGATATTGTAAAGAGTATTTAGGAGCATGATACCTAATATTTATGGGGGTGAACCATGCTAGCCCACTTATATATAGATTTGCATAGGTTTACTCAAGATGGATATGGTGGAGACATGGGCTCAACCACATTATTAAATTATTGGGTGTATGAACATATAGCTATTATTAGACTAGTTGGGATGCCCCGAGATGGATTGGATAATCCTTGTATGTATGCCTAGTAGAGGACAAGTACTATTTAAGGTAGATGATCAAGAATGATGGATTTTCATCACATGTTAGATTGGTTTATAACATCTAATGTTATATAGAGATCATATCGAGGATTTGAAGGATGGTAGGAATATTACATGAAGTTACGATGAATCTGAGTTAGTTGTTATATTCATGATCAATTTCTATGGGTGTACGAGTGGTTTTATTTGGAGCGTGTGATGCACTAGTGTACATGATCAAGAATGATGGATTTTCATCACATATTAGATTGGTTTCTAACATCTAATGTTATATAGAGATCATATCGAGGATTTGAAGGATGGTAGGAATATTACATGAAGTTATGAAGAATCTGAGTTAATTTTTATATTCATGATCAATTTCTATGGGTGTGTGAGTGGTTTTATTTGGAGCGTGTGATGCACTAGTTTAAAATTATACATGGAGTGCCCCTAACAATAATTATTTGGGCATGATTAGTGAGGGACCCAATACCAACAGGGGAGAGAGCTGAACCATCAATTGATGAATTAACTCCCTTTCTAAAATATGAGAGAGATTCAATGATATATATTATCTATGTTGATGATGTTGGATGTATAAATCATTATACACAATGGTGGAGACAACATATTGGGCCATGCCTATTTCTAGTTGTTATCACAATAGCTCCAATAGTAGACTTAAGAGTGGCTAGTGTAGGTGGTAAGTATATTTATATTATGTGTATTGATATGTTTCTCTATAAGAGTAAACTACATGATAATATTATGCTTGGTATGTATATAAAGGATGATAATTACTATCCATTGGTGATAAATATGAATATTCATATGTTTACGAGACATGTACCTAATAGTTATATTCCCAAGGGTCTTATGGAGTGATTCAATGTAGGAGGATCACATTCCCCTTTATTTGATAGAGTTGAAATTGTTACTATAGCATATGCTCATATAATGTGGAGATTAGAGGAGCTCCAAGTAGAGAAAGATACACGAGTGATTGAGCGAGATCAATTACGAGCCAATTTATCTTGATAATAAATGCCTCCATTGGTGGTAGATTTGAAGTTGAGTAGGAACATATTTTTAAAGAATGTTCAATTACAGGGTGATTATATGAAACTTAGGGAGAGTATGGTGACATATGAGGCCTGAGGGAGATATCGATCTAGGTCATATGATGTAGTGGGTGACTTGACCTCTCATGCATCCTTGGTGATGATGTTGATGTAGATGTTGATTATGTTTTAGATGTTAGCAGCCAATGGCCGATTGTAGACTAATGTTTTTATATGAGAACTTTTTATATGTCTGGTCATTTTCTATGAGTTATAGAAATTTAACATGTTATTTTATTTCCTTAGTGAATCTTGTTATCTTGATATGAGTTATATAACTTTGTCATGATATTTTATTGCATTAGTGAATCTCGTTATGTTTTGAATAACCTTTCTTGGAGTAAATTTACAACTAGATGGATAAATAAATGCATCACCTAGATTTAGTATATTAATTTTTGTAGTTACTTTATCCGAGTTGTCATGTGTATATAATTTTGGATGTTAAACTTGTAGTTGTGTCAGATTGGGAACCCATACTTGGCTTGGTGCTTTAGTAGTTATAACTTTAGAAGGCCCTTGCTTGGAAATACTTGTTTGGTTAAGATTAGTATGACCATTTTTATCTTTGATGTGATTTTGAGATTGACAGGAACATATTTGAATTTTTGGAGTTTTGAATGATTTTTTTATTATATTATGAATTTTTTGAAATGAAATAAGTCCTTTATTAGAAATTTCATTTATATATTCTTTGGGTGAATAAAAATCATTATTATGATGTCCATTAATTCCATGGTAATTATAAAATGGTTGATCTTTGATTATATCTAAATGATGTGGGGGATGATGATAATGAGGGCATAAATTAATTGTTTTAACATTTTAGGACTTTGATAGTATAAATCTTATGTTGTTAAAGGGTTGAGTATGATAATAATCTGGAATGAAAACTAAAAATCACTACTTTTAAAAACCTTTTCCATAATAACAAGAATAGATAGAAAGAGCACTTATATGGGATAAACAATTATTTTTATGGATCAAGAGACTAAAACAAGCTGGATAAATAGGCAAACACCTTTCATTGTGTAATTGTGGCTAAAATTTGGTCTCAAATAGTAGCACTAATATTATGATAATAACACCATGTGGTGCTAGTGTCTAATTATAGCACTAGTTTCCCTCTTAGAGGAGGTGTCTAAAACTTTTAGGGAAGTTGTGGTAGGTTCTAGGGGTCCTATAGGTGGTTCTATGTCTTTTGAGAGATAACCTATGTCATTATTTTAGATAAATCTCTTCCAAAACACTAATGAGTACCTACACACAAGAAATAACAAATGTAAAAAGGAATTTAAAAACTAGGTTGTGGGATGTTATGATCATGTGGAATAGAACCCCTATTGTCCTGACCATTGCCTACATTAACCCTAATGTTATGGGTCTTATATCACATGTAGTTCTCCCTTAGGGAATGTGCATAGTCAACTTGCATGGTACGCTAGAGTGACTTTCACTTAGGCCCTTATTTGATAAGCATGCAAAGTCTATATGTGATATTTGATTAGTATACAAAACATTGAGTTGTACTATTGACTGGTTTTATGTAATTATGTGCCAAAATAGTAAGTTCTAGATGTGAAATGCCTTATGAGGCTCTTTATAGATAAGGAACTTTGATTTAAATATAATACCTTGTTCATTGGCCAGCAAGTTTTAAAATAGGGATAAAAACATAAGAGAAGTCTCAAAGTAGGGTTAAGACCCAAACACATAAGAAAATTATTGTTGGACACTAGAACCATAATTGGATAGTAGCACCACATGGCACGAATATCCTAAAAATGGTATTGGTGTCCTGAGGCCTAAAAATAGAGCTAGAACCAAGTAGGGTAGGCTAGGGGCCCTTATGATTTTGAGGTGACTTAGGACCATTAAGGGTGTAATAAATAGAGAAAATAAGACATAAAAAAAGATCAAAAGACCCAAAATGATCTCATAATCAAAGATTATATTCATCACTAAGACTTTCATGTGAAATAACAATAAAAGAGATAGTACTTGTGGTTGCTTGACCAAATTAGGGTGTTTACATTTTCCCCCTTTTATTCTATTAATGCAATGAAATGAAATTACTAGAGTAAAAGAAAAAGAGGAACACATACCTATACTTACCTGTGTGGATGTGTTATGGGCCTAGCCCACTTTTTGGACAGAGAAGTGGATAGGAGCTAGAGTGAAATATGTGAAGAAACACTCCATAGTGGGGATGTCCTCTGTACTAAATATGAATAGTGCACTAAATCATGAGAAATAAAATCCTATTTCCCCCACCCTAATATCTATAATGAATCTCAGTATGTAAAATGAATGTGTAGAGAAACACAGCTTGATTTCCCCCACCCTGATATCCAAACTAAATCTGGGTATGTATTGAAAATATTGAGACATAAGGCTTGCTTGCCCCCACTCTGATATCTAAACTAAATATGGATATGTAAATTGGGTTTGTTAGAAGGCTATAGATCAAGTGGTATATATAGTCTTGTGACACAAATTGGCAAAAACTTGGTGACATCATAGTGATGATACTAAGTATAACCCATCAATCTAAAAATATAGATTAAAGATGTGTGCTCTACATCATTACCCCAATCTTGATATCTGAGTAATGTAATTGTGTATCTGAACATATGTATATCTTAGTGAACCTATATAACTAATTCAAAACTATATATCTATGTGAAACTATATATTTGCATGAAACTATATATCTATGTGAGCTTGTGAATCTGAATAAATCCATGTGTCTAAAAATTTGTATCTAGGTAGACCTATGTGTCTAAATATCTATATTTGAGTAGACCTATATATCTAAATAACTATATCTGAGTGAACCTATATATCTAAGTAGACCTATGTGTCTGAATTGCTAAATCTGAGTGAACCTATATATCTGAGTAGACCTATGTGTCTAAATAGTTTTATCTAGGGAGATTTGTGTGTCTAAATAGTTATATTTGGGTAGACATGTGTGTCTTAATATCTATATCTAGGTAGACCTTTGTATCTATGTGAACCTATGTGTTTTAATAACTATATATGGGTAGACCTATGTGTCTAAATCTATATCTAAGTGAACCTGTGTTTATGAATATCTGTATATCTAAAGTGATATGTGTGTATTTTCCCCCTTTTGGTGAGAGTTTTGAAACTAAGGTAAGGGTGTATAACCAAAAGTGGTAATGATTGAATATGATGGTGTTAATTAGTAGGTGTGATGTTATCTTAAGTTTAAATAGTCAAGTTATTGTGATGGAGTTGATTGTTGAAATTGGTAATGGGATAAACATTTTGTCTATATTGAGTTGATTATGGTAATATAATTTTATTCATTTTGCAAAGTTATAAGTGAGTAGGATATTTGTTTAACCAATATAGGGTGAAGCACATTGATTTCAAGTCCCATGTGATAGAAATGGTTCATAAATCAGAGTTATTGTTCCTGAGATATCGCACTATAAATTGATGTGCAAGGTTAACCTTAATAAGATGGAATTTGATAAATGTAACTTAAATAGGTTATTTAATTAGTTTTTTAATTCATTTTAAGCATTTGAGTTGAGATTAATTATTTATCTAAGTTAGAGAATATGTTGAGCAGATGAGGAGGTGGAAGCACTAATCCAAGTTAGGGAGGCAATTACCCTGGTAAGGAGCCCATACTTTTTCTTGATGTTATTTGTAATGATTTTTTACTATTTTTATGGAAAATCTAGTAGTTTTAGGGCCTATTTTGGAAAAGTGGTACATCTATCCTGATATTAGCACTACTATCCAAGCCCTGGTGTTAGTGTCCAAAAAAAGGTGCTCCTGTCTAGTGTTATTATCTTGTATGAAGTGCTAGTGTCTAGTAGGCTTGATTTGTGATGCTTATTTTTTTAACTAGTTTTTTATTCATGTTGTTATCTATTGGTTTTATATTTTGCATTTCTAATGCTAAAGTTGGTTATATTTTTACAAGTTGATGGATGCATGAGAGAGTTTTGGACTAGCCAGATGATGGAGACCTTACAGAGTCTACCCCTGACAAAAGTCAAAATGGCCATGCTTGAGAGAGTGGGTCTGAGTCATGTGTCATTGTTATAGTTGATGCCTTGGGATAAACACATGATGACTACACTATGTGAGATGTGGGATCTAGATACATGTACTTTTTGGCTACCTATTAGGGAGACGATTGTTACTCAAGATGATCTATATAGGATCTTGTAACTACCTATTTTTGGGCAGATATCCATATTATAGGAGGATATATATGATCAGGCTATATAGTGGGTTACTAGATTTTTTTTTCTATGTATATAGGAACTCATCATATAAGAACCACAATAATATAATACTATCATTGATTATCACTGTTGATGTTTCGTAGTTGCAAAAGTTCTTAACTATTTTATTTGTTTTGTTTGTTGATGTAAATAGGAGTGGGGTATCAATATCTTACATGATGTATGAGATAGTGCATGATATATAGGAGCATGGTACCATATACTCATAGAGTTAGATAATTCTATGCCACCTATACTAAGATTTGTATCATTTTACATAGCAGATGTATAGGAAAAGTATTAGATCATATACACTATTACATTGTTGGGCATGTGAGCACATATAAGTGAGTAGGTTGGTATTGCTTTTATGAGATGATTGGGCCCACCCACAGTCATTTACGAAGAGGTGGAATAGGATGACTTGCATGCCCAGGATAAACATGATGTAGTGTCAACATATGCTAGATAGTTTGATAATCAGAGACATTATCTAGAGGCCCTACAATGGCTATGAGGCATGGCTTGAGGATGGTGCTTAGCTTACATGAATTTGATTGAGTTGCTAGATAAATGAATTTTAGGTGAATGTGTATGAATGATTCCAATATGAGTAGGTGACATGATATTTTGGTGTTATTCAAGATGTACCCCTATCACCAGTGGTGTGGTTGAGGAGTTCTTGGGCTCTAGAGAGGCCAGGTAGTAGGCCTAGGTCATCATGTGGAGTTAGCCCCAATTCTATTGATAGAGTAATATTATATGATTGACATACTAGATGTGGATGATGTAGGAGTCACTGATGTCTATGTATCTTGGTAGAGAGATTATAGGTGGGCACCTCTATTTCTAAAAGGTGAGATTATTGTAGAGGATGTATTAGATGTAGATCTCATTAGGGTTATCGATGGTAAATTATTATTATATGTTTATATATTATGTGTGTTTAGTTTACTCATTGACTTGGTTAGGAATCTGATGTATTGTGTGGGTATGTGTAGTTTCAAGTGATGATGAGTACTAGGATACTACCATCAAGTTTATGTTCCACATATTGACATGACATATTCTTGATGATGTCATGGAGGATGGATTAGTGGAGAGGGCCACCAATGTTTTTGGGATTCATACCCATTGATTAAATCAAATTATGATAGCTAATACAATGTATAGATGAGTGGATATAGATAGATATGAAGCACACACAAAGTTGCATAGACAGACCATGCTTGAACCTAATGGTATAGGGGGCCAATAGTCAGATAGTGGATGAATACATATGTCTACAATGAGATCATGTAGAGTGAATATTTGAGTTAGATATGTATCATGAGAGAGAGTAGACACAATCATCAATTAAGGTCATAAAGGGAGAGTGGAGACTCTAGTTCTAACATGGATATATCTAAGAGTGAGAGTGAGGGGGTTGTTCCTAATGGACATGTCCACATTATTTATTGATGTACTATGTTTGTATTGAAACTATATTTTGAATTATATATATGTATGTTCATTGTTATATTGGCACTATGTATATTAGTATTTAGATATGGTTATATTGTGTATGTTTATATGTGTTTAATTAGTTTAATTATTTTAAATGGTGATATTAGTATATGGTTTTTGTCTAAGTAAAGGTAATGAATTTTTTCTCTCTTTACAAATGCTTAGGCACATGTGTGTAGTAGACTAGGAATGTTATTTATAGTTATAATTTTTACAAGTGTTTCATAAAATATTTCCATGTAGATCATGTGATTGTAGTATGTATTATCTAAACCTAGATGGCATGGTGAACCAATGACCATATTGCTCATGTTTTGTCAGTGTATAAGTAGACTCTAAAATTGAAATTTCATGTGATACATTACCAGTGGTTATGTGTGTAGTCTCTGTAGCAAAGAGCTTGATTAGTTGGTGTGCTAAAACTATACTCTAAGCTCTGTGATCTCTGTTAAATATATTGATTGGATGTTGGACTATGTTTTGAGGTTTTTGATCACATAAAAATATTTTGATCGGTGTTTGAACTGAGGCTATATTTTGATCCTTATAATTATTTCTAAATATCTTGATTGGTGTTTGAACTGATGCTATGCTCTGATCTTTGTATTTGTTTCCAAATATCTTAATAGGTTTTTGAATAGATGTTGTACTCTAATCTCTTTAGTTATTTCCAAATACATTGATAGGTATTCGAATTGATATTATGCTATGATATATGTAGTTATTTATAAACATTTTAATATATGTGAAAACTAATGTTGTGTGCTAATCTCTATGAATCGTATGCCATCTCTACTAAATTTATGGTACACAAGATCACTCATAAATAGTGTCCTAGAAACCACATGGATCATACAATGAGTAACCAATGGCTCCTCAAAGGTAATAGTCTAGGATAACTCTATAATAGGGGAGTGTGATCTAGGAGAGTGTGGAGACTAAGATCTTAGTTCCCCCTATATGAATTCTATAATTCCTCAATTGGCATACTAGTCAATTCAAACTCAGATTTCATAACAATGATCATCAAAATGTCCATTTATATTATGAAAATTGAAATATGGATTGTTATGAACCTATGAAAATGGTATGCTAGATGATGATTAATAGGAGGAAGTACAACCATATATCTATCTAATAATCTAAAAAATATTTCATGAGGCCAATCCCTATATAAAAATTGTATAACCCCTCTATGTGTGTCTTGTGCTCTACTCAATGTAATAGGTGCTCTATGAAGTGGCTTTTTGCCCTTGTTGAGTATCTTTATCGGTTATTTCTATTCCACTATTTTCTTAGTTAGAAGTGGAATAGATTTTTGTACCATGTTAGATTATTGGAGATCTGATAAACCTACATCCAAATCTTCTTTTGAATGTGTAACCATTAGTCCCAAGTTTTTATCTAATCCTAGAGATATGTAACATAGATGTTTTAATGATTGTAATGTCTCATATAGAAATTTATCTTGAATAGACAGAATGAGGCCTCTATAAAAAATATAATGTACCTATAAATCTATTGGCTATTATATCAATTAATGCATACATGTTTTGAATCTTAGAATGTATTCATTTACTATTTTTGACTAGCCTTGGTTTAGTGAAGGCAACCTCTCATATGTAACCCAAGGTTCCTTATTCTAAATGTAACACATGAGAAAGACCTCTTCTAACTCATCGTATGTGTGTAGTGAACCACTAGGGAGTTAATAATGAAACCACTCTATTGCCTGACCCTCTAGAGTCCTAGGAAATAACTGTAAAAGAGCTAAACTGCTAGTAACATATGCCATAGCTTTCCTATAAGATTTGAGATTCAAGTATGGATATCCATGTCCATCAAACTTTGGTAAATTTGATATCTATATTTTTTATGGTAATTTTGCATTGAAAATCATGCATGAGATGGGATTATTATGGATGACATTGGATTCCAACCATAAGTGGTATGTTTTACTTTCAATGTGAGATGGTGTACGTGTTATTGTAAATCACCCACAACATGCATCAAGGAGACAACCTCTTGTAAAGGTATATTATCATCATCAAGGGGTTCATTTAACTTTTGAATTTTGTTATTTATCTTAGCCATTGGTATATTGAATTGGGAACCTTTTTTTAGGGAGGGTTAGTTTGATCTCTATAATCTTTGAAGGTGTGATAGATGGGACTTGGTTAGATGGAAATGAGCTATCGCCCTCATTTAGGTTAGATTGAGACACAGGTTCTACTATAGTAAGGGGGTTTGAGGGAGATTCATTAGTATCTCTTAATTTGTTAATTTTTAAATAAGTATCACATGCTAATTGATTATAATGTAATTTATTATCACGTAAATGTAAGTTATGAACATAAGAATGTGTGTGTGTGCGTGTGTGTGTTTACATGTCACCTAGTATTTTTTTTAATAAGAGAAATAGGTGAAGTAGAAGGAGAACTAGAAGGTGTAGATTTCATGTCCTCTTAATCATAATCATAGTAATCATCATTATCCCAAGGTTCATCAAAATTAGAGATTAATTCACTTGTATAAGTAAAGTAGAAGAAGTATCATCTGCATGCTCACTAAGAGAGAGAATAGGATAATATTTTAACATTTTACTAGTATGCAATGTGTCATCATGTGTACGTATAAGGCAATGCATTTGATCACTATCTTTGTGTGGAATGTATGAATTGATTATTACTTTCAATCTTGGATTCAAGGGTATAAGAATTAGAAATCATGTTTTCTTTTTGCATACTATGATATGTAGGAGAAGATTTAGAGACATTGGCATTATCAATATGTTGTAAAGAATTATTGCATTGAGCTTGAAATGTAAAATAATTTTGTATACCTTAATTTATGCATTGGTAAAAGGTGTAATATCATTGGTACATGATTTTTTGAATTTAATTGGGAAGGGTAAAAAGATACATTGCTCTTATCTACTTTACTTGAATCTTGCAAAATTGGAGTTCACATATTGATTTAATTTGAATAAAGAGGTAGCAAAAGTAGTTAAAAATCTAGGATCACATTGAAACAAATCACTACCAACAAGAGTCTCTTTTGGCATTATATTGTTAGTTTTATTTTGAGGTGTAGGAGAAGAGGGAGAGGAAAGAGAAGAAGACGTATCTAATATATCCTCATCTACATTTTCATTGTCATGATCATAGTAATCCTCATCCCATCATTATAACAATAGTCATCATAATCATTATAAATAAATAAATTATCATGTTCTAATGTAAAATCTTGAAAAAGAAAAATTCAAAAATTCAACAATTAGGTGAAGGGTAGAAGACTTTTTAGATGCCATTCTAAACTTGCCAAAGAAGATAATGTAAACAATGAAAATCAAGCACACAAGAGGTAGAATTTAATATAACATAAGTGTATGTGCAACTATGAAATTTGTTTAACCCAATGTGTAGAAAAAATTAGGATTGGAAGTGAAACCCTAATTGCTAGTATTTGGGTGTATAAGGACCTAGTATGTGAATAAGGTTTGAATGAGGCTTGTTTTGCAAAAATATAAATATATTAAATTAATGAAACCCTAATATAATATGAATTTTAATGATCTAGGTTGTGCTAAATATTTAAAAAAAAATAGAAGTTTATAACCCTAAATTAATGCACAAAAATTAGAAGAAGGTAAACCGTAGGCAAAACTAGGGTTTTAGGAAATATTCAAAGTAAGTTAGGTTCACCAAATTTTTTAACCTTTTAGGAATTAGATAGCGTAAATGTTATGTTTTTAAAGGGTTGAGAATGATCATAATTTAGAATGAAAATTAGAAGTAACTGATTTAGTAAACCTTTCCCAAAATAGCAAGAATATAGAGAAAAAACACTTATCTAGAATAAAACTAGTCTTTTTGTAGATCAGGAGATTGAAACAAACTATAAAAATAGATAGTCACCTTATGTTCTATAACTATGGTTGAAATATAGTCTCAAATAGTAGCACCAATATCAGGACAGTAACACCATGTGGTGCTAGTGTCTAATTATGGTGCTAGTATCCCTATTGGAGGAGTTTCTAAAACTTTTAAGGAAGTTGTGGGAGGTTTTGGGGGTCATGTAAGTGGTTATGTGTCTTTGAGCTCATATGTGTCACTATTTTATCATAATATCTTTGAAAACCCTAATGAGTACCTGTACACATGAAATAACAATCTGATAAAATACAAAAATGAAGGGAAAAAATGAGTTGTGGGATGTTATGATTGCATAAAATAGAATCCTTGTTATCCTAACCACTGCCTATATTAAACCTAATTATATGGGTCTCAGATCACATGTATTTCTCCCTTAGGTAATGTGCATAATAAAATTGCACAGTATGCTAGAATGAATTCCTTATGCCCTTCTTTGATCAAGCATGCAAAGTCTAGATGTGACAGCTGAGTAGCATGCAAAATATTAAGTTGTATTATTGTTTGTTTTATGTAATTATGTGCCAAAAAATTAAGTGATAGATGTAAAATGCCTTGTGAGGATCTTTATGTAGAAATAACTTTAATTTGAATATAAGACCTTATTCACTAGCTAACAAGTTGTAAAAGAGGGATAAAAAACATAAAAGAAGGCTCAAGGTAGGGTTATGACCTAAACATGGGAGAAAATGACCATTGGACACTAGAACCATAATTAGACACTAGCACCACATGGCACTAGTATCTTAAAAATGGTGCTAGTGTCTTAAGGCTTAAAAATAGATCTACAACCAAGCAAGACAGGCTAGGGGACCCTGTGATTGGGAGGAGGTGACTTAAGACCACTGGGGATGCAATAAATTAAATAAAAAAAGATATAATAAATATTGAAAGACCCAAAATGACCACATGAATAAGGAATTTATTCATCACTAAGGCCTTCATGTGAAATAAAAACAAAATACATAGTACTTATGTTTGCTTGACCAAATTATGGTGGTTACATTAATTAACTTTTTATCTAGAAATTTAGGTAACATATCATGTAGACATTCATTAGAAGAAAATATGATAAGTTGTGTTTTACTTAAGTTTATATAGGGATTGTGAGTAGTTACTCTAGAAAAATATTATTATTTTTGATTCAAAACATTGAATTGACTAGATTTATATTCAACATTATGTATCAAAGTATTTAGGCATGGCATTTGATTAGTGTATTTATTGTGAATGTGAGATTTATTATAAATATGTTCATTAACTTGAGGTGATTGTACATCATTATGTTTGTCATCTTGAAGTAACTCAATGTATTCTTACATATATTTTGAAATAATAACAATACTTAATTCCTCTTATAATGCTAAGGCCTTATAACAAAGAGCTAAAGCAGGTTATTTATCATAAGTAACCCTAGGTCCCTTATTTTGAGTATGTTGGATTAAAAAGGTTTCTTCAAGTTCAAGATAAGTGGATAAGAATTCACTAAGAATGGAATTAAACCAAGTGCGTGCACATCCTTCTAGACACTTAGGAAATAATTATGACAACATTTTACTACCATTATAATTATTCATTATTTATTGAAAATATTTAAGGGGTAAGTAAGGGTTACCATTCCCATCAAATGTGGAAAATGTTGGGATTTAGAAGTTAGGAGGTAATGGTGAATATAAGACATTACACACAATAGTATTACCAATAATGGAACTAGAGTCAACCCAAACATGATAGAATTTACTCTCTAAGGATAAATGGTGTACTTGATCTTAAAAATCACCTACACCATGTAGTAAGGAGATGACCTCTTGGGAAGGTATGTTAATATTTGTAAGAGGTTCATTTAAATGTTGAATTACATTGTTAATCTTAACCATTGGTACACTATTTTGAATAGGATAAGTATAGTAAGTAAGGATTTCTTCCTTAGAAATGGTTGGTTTGGAGATTCATTGGTCTTTAATACAATGTTAGTGTACAAAGGTATAACATTTGTAGCAAAAATATGAGGTACAACAATATGAGTACTAGAATCTTCTTACTTACATATTTTATTTTATAATAGATAAGAAGAAATGTCATTATAAGATGTATGCCTTCTCTCATCACTAGGTGTAGATTACGAGTACAAGAGGGGTTAGTTCATTGTTAGTGATTCAAAATTTAAAAAAAAATACAAACACAATACCACAAGCATAATCACTCTGATTGGGAAAAGTATAGGAGGATGAAAACAAATAGAAAAACATAACCAAAGGCTATACCTTTCCAATGGATTCATTCTCCAAGTTAGATTCAAGTTTGTTTGTGCTTAGATTGTAGATTTTGGAGTCTTTATAAATGTTTTTTATTCACTTTGATGGCATATCTCCTTGTCTATGAGTGGTTTGATTGAAGATTTGAAGAAATGTTGAAGTTTTCCAATGGATTTATGCAAAGTTTCTTTGCACAAAAAATCTTTTTTAAGGCATGAGGGAAGCCTTGTATGTATAAATTGACTAGATTGACTATAGCCATTAGATCAAGAATGAGATGTGTGGATAACATTCAATTCAAATTGAGTACTTAATGAAATAAATATTTTGGAAAGAGGTTGCATTAATGAGGTATGACTTCTAAATTATGATATTTTCTTGTATTTATGATAGTGCTTGATAATTTTTTATGATGTCATGATTCAGATATTTATTGAATTCTTAAATATTGCATCATTAGAAATTTATCTAATTTCTATGTATTTTTTACTTATCCATTCAATTCTATTTGATAGGATAATTAATCCAGATCAGCTTCTCTGTGACTTATGAAATATTAAAATTTAACTATTTATTTTAGTTAATTACCCAAAAATGCCACTTAAAAAACAAAAAAATGAATCAGAGTGAATTAGGTGAAGTTGATAGTTGGTTACAGTGTATTACCCTAATCAGGGATGCCCTAATGTGTTTTAGAATATGCACATAGGTGTGTAGGCAAATTTGGGTGTTTCAATGATTTGCGCATTATTACAAGAAATTGATTATGATTACTAAATTTTTAGCCTATTTGAAAGAGCAATGCGAGACACTAAACACAGTAACTACTTTTTAAAGAATGAAAAAATCATTAAAATGAATTAACAAGATTGAATAATGATGTGTTCATGTTTTGTTGTTTCTTGTTTAATTTACTAAAAATTAGTTGGCAAGGATGCCCCAAAAATGTTTGGGATGCCCATGATTGCCCCTCAAAGGAGTGGTCAAAAAATATTTTTTATGAATGGGTGCTTGAAATAAGAAAACAAGACATCTCATGGTAGAAGAGATTGAGAAATAGAGAAATTAGAAGGAAATAAGAGGAAAAATAGACCATAGATCCACATGTAGGCCTTTGGGGAAGAAAAAGAATGCAATGATAGGCTAGGGGTGAAAATTCAAATTTGGATCTATATATATATCCATAGGGGTGAAAATGGTTCATTTTCACCCTCCCCTATTGAGAATTTGCTCTAGATTTAGACGAGAGACATTGGAGTGAAATGATGCTCATTCCACATTGGATGTATCTTGGTGAGCAAGTGCAAGAGTACTAGTGAACAATGGGAAGCGGAGCATTAGTACATACCTTTATGTTTTGTGAAAATTTGCATTTAACACATTTAATTATCCTCAAAAGTAGGGAATTAAGTGATATCATTATTTTATAAACAATAATATCACACACTTAAATGACAATATTACTAATAAAATGGTGATATCATTGTTAGAAACGGTGATATCATGACAAGATCAATGATATCATTGAAAATGGTTGGAAATGCCAAAATGATGATATCATGACAAGATCGATGATATCACTAAAAATAGTTGGAAACACTAAAATGATGAAAACACCTAATTATTAAGAACCATCGAAATGTTGAAAACATGAGAAAAATAGTGAGATCACTTTGTTAAGTGGTGATATCTCCATGATAAATAATGTGTGAAGGTGTGGAGCTAAAAGCTTCACCAAATGAGCAAGTTTGAAAGTTGCAGGTGTTACACAGTCACCGACATCAATCAGGAGCGATCGACGTCGATCAAGATCAGACCAGGAGATGCCAACGTCGGTCATGGATCGGTTGACATTGATCACAGGCAAACAGGCAGGAACTGATGTCAGTTACCTGTGCATCCAGAATGTTATTTTCATAGATAGAACAGAATGTTTGCATGTTAGGATTAAGTGATAGTCTTAAGTCTACATCTCTATTATAAGTAAGATTGTTTAGAGCCCTTGATTAGGAGGTGCATCTATTGGTTGTAATTGCATTGCTCATGATCCCTAATTCTATATAATAGGGATAATTCTTCATAGCTTATCGTATGAGTAGAGTGTTGAATAGTACAAAATTATATATGTGAATCATTTCAGGTTGTTGGAGTTGATTGTAATTAAGAGAGAGAGCTCTTGAGGGAAAGAGATCTAGAGAGAGATATGTACATCTAAGAGAGGTGTGGAAGAAAAGAAGTTTCTTCAATTGTATTCCTTCTGTAAAGAGTTTAATACAAGTTTTCAGGGTGGTTTCTTGTATCTCTTGTTCTTTACTATTTGTCATTCTAGTTACTTATCATTCTGATTTTAATTTTGCATTTATTGCTTTCATATTGTAATCAACTTTGTTGGTTGATCCCCAACAAGTGGTATCAGAGCTCAGGTTGACTAACAGGTGTTTCAGATCTGGTTAGTGTGTATTGATTACAGGGTACTCACAGGGGTTTCTACAGGAATTTCTGTTTGAGTGGGAGAAGCAATGGTAGAAGAAAGTAAACTGAGAATGGAGAAGTTTAATGGCAAGAATTATCAACATTGGAGAATGCAGATAGAGGATTATTTGTATCAGAAAGATCTATACTTACCGTTAGGTGGGATTACAAAGAAGCCCACAGACATGGATGATGAAGAATGGGAAGTTCTTGATAGAAAGGCTCTTGGATCTATAAGATTGAGTCTAGCATCTACTTTGATATCTAATTTATCACAGGCAAAGTCAACGGTAGAGTTAATGACTACTTTAGCAAATTTATATGAAAAACCCTTAGCTTCAAATAAGGTATATCTTATGAAGTAGTTATTTAATTTGCAAATGCAAGAAGGTGGATCTGTATCTAATCATCTAAATGATTTCCATGGAATTGTAAATCAATTAAATTCAGTCAAAATAGTGTTTGATGATGAAATTAAAGCTCTTTTAATATTATGTTCTTTGCTTGAAAGCTGGCATAGCTTGGCAATGGCAGTTAGTAATACTACATCTGCTTCAAATATTTTAAAAGTAGAGGATGTTGTTAGTGTAATCTTGAATGAATAAATTTGCAAGAAAAGCACAGAGGAAACATCAGGGAACGCTTTAAGTTTTGAGAGCAGGGGAAGGCAAAAAGAGAAGAGCAAGAAAGGGAGATCAAGGTCTAAGTTAAAGGTGAGAGGTAGATCCAAATCCAAAAATGGCAGGAAGCCACAATGCTGAAATTGTGGAAAGATAGGGCACATAAGCAAAGATTGTTGGTCAAAGCCTAAAGAAGACAATCAGCATGAAGGTAAGGAAGAAGCAAAATTTGTAGGTATTGTGCAAGATGCTCTTATATTTTCTTTGCATAATAATATAGAATCTTGGGTGTTAGATTATGGTGCCTCTTTTCATGCTACCCCTAATAGAGAATATTTTAGTGACTATGTCCATGGAGATTTTGGAATAGTGTATTTAGGGGATGATGAGCCTTGTAAAATTGTTGGCAAAGAAAAAGTGCAGCTGAAAATGTAGAATGACAACACATGGGTGTTGAGAGATGTCATGCATGTTCCCAGCTTGAAGAAGAATTTGATTTCTATAGGAAAGTTAGGGGATGAGGGTTTTATAGTAACTCTCACAGCTGAATCTTGGAAGGTGACCAAGGGTGCACTTGTAATGGCCAGAGGTAAGAAAGTAGGTACTCTCTATTTATGTAATTGTGTTACTAATAATTCTCCTTTTGTATTATCTACTTTAGATGTGGATGCAAAGTTGTGGCACTCTAGGCTCGGCCACATGAGTGAGAAGGGAATGTCCATTCTTAAGTCAAAAGGTAAGCTTTCAGATTTGAAAAGCATAGATTTGAATTTTTGTGAGCACTATGTTTTTTGGAAATAGAAGAGAGTGAGTTTTCTCAAGACTGGGTCAACAAAGAAGAAGCATAAGTTACAGCTTGTTCACACAGACGTGTGGGGACTGGCTCAGGTTGCTTTTATTAGAGGATCACAGTACTATGTTTCATTCATAGATGATGCTACAAGAAAGGTATGGGTCTATTATATTAAGAAGAAATCTGATGTATTTGAGACTTCTAAGATTTGGAAAGCTATGGTTGAGAATGAAATAGGCAGAAGATTGAAGTGCTTGAGATCTGACAATGGTGGTGAGTTTTGCAGCTACAAGTTCAACTGGTATTGTTATATGCATGGAATCCATAGGCAAAGGATGGTTCCAAGGACACCTCAGCAAAATGGAGTTGCTGAAAGGATGAATAGAACAATAATGGAGCACGCAAGGTGTATGAGATTGCATGTTGGTTTGCCCTTAGAGTTTTGGGTAGAAGCTGTGGATACTGTAGTGTACCTGATTAACAGAGGACCCTCTACAGCTCTGGATGGTGGAATTCTAGAAGAGGCATGGACAGGTAAAAAGGTAGATCTCTCATTTCTCAAAGTTTTTGGTTGTGAAGCCTTTGTGCATGTTGATAAGGAAAATAGAAAGAAGTTGGATGTTAAGTCTAAGAGGTGCACATTTATTGGCTATGGCTCTGATGATTTCGGATTCAAATTTTGGAATCTAGGAACTAACAAGATAATTAGGAGTTGTGATGTTGTTTTTAATGAAAAAGTGATGTATAGTGATCAGCTCAAGAAGCTGAATCAATTTGGGCAGAGAAATGGAGAATTGGACGAGGTGACGGTCCAAAATGAGCTCGCAGGAAGAAATAATCACAAACAGGAAAACACAGAGACTGACGTCAGCCAGGTAGGAATTGACATCGACAAGACAGAAACTGATGTCAGTCATATAGTGACTGACATCGGCCAGGAAGGAACCAACCTCAGCCAGGCAGAACTGACGTCGGCAAGTTACAGGCCTAGAAGTGACTGAGGTCAGTCACTGTCAGAGAATTTGGGTGGACAGCGTGTTGTGAATGAGTCTCAGATGCCCATCAGGAGGTCAAAAAGGGTAAGTAAACCTCTAATTTGATATTTCCCTTCATTATTCTATTTATTGCTTACTAATGGTGGAGAACCAGAGAGTTTTGATGAAGTAATACAGGTAGAATCCAAGAATCAGTGGGAGCGTGGCATGGTTGAGGAAATGAAGTCCTTGAGAGAGAACCAAACATGGGATCTGGTTGAGTTGCCAGCAGGAAAGAAGACACTGAAGAATAGATGGATCTACAAATTGAAAGAAGGTGAGAATAGACAGATGATATATAAGGCCAGGTTGGTAGTGAAAGGATTTGCACAAAAACTAGGTATTGATTTTGGTGAGATTTTTTCTCCTGTTGTTAAAATGACTTCTATATAGACTGTGTTGTCTTTAGTTGCTATTGAGGATTTGCATCTTGAGAAGCTTGATGTTAAGACAACGTTTCTTCATGGAGATTTGGATGAAGAAATATATATGGATCAGCCGAAAGGATTTGAGGTCAAAGGTAAGGAGAAGTTAGTGTGCAGATTGAAGAAAAGCTTGTATGGCCTCAAGCAAGCTCCTAGACAATGGTATTTGAGATTTGATAGGTTTATGACTGAGCATGGCTACAGTAGGTGTCAATCTGACCATTGTGTGTATTTTAAGAGATTCAATAATGGTAGATATATTATTATGTTGTTATATGTAGATGATATGCTGGTTGCAGGATCACACATGAAGGATATCTCTGAGCTTAAGGTGAAATTAGCTCACACATTTTCCATGAAGGATTTGGGAGCAGCAAAGAAAATCCTTGGCATGAGCATTAAGAGAGATAGGAAAAATCACAGGTTGATTTTGTCTCAAGAGGATTATGTGAATAAGGTGTTGAAATGGTTCAATATGCAGGATGCAAAATTGGTAAGCACACCTTTGGCTGGACATTTTAAGTTGAGTAAAGAACAATGTCCTAATTGACATGATGAGGTAGAGTACATGAGTAGAGTTCCATATTCTTCCATAGTAGGGAGTTTAATGTATGCAATGGTGTGTACTAGACCGGATATTGCCCAAGCAGTGGGAGTTGTAAGTAAGTATATGGCCAATCCAGGGAAGGAGCACTGGAAAGCAGTTTAGTGGATCCTTAGATATCTGAGAGGGACCAACAGTAGGCATTTCTGCTATGGAGGTTCAGATACTTCTCTACATGGCTATGTAGATTAAGATATGGTAGGTGATTTGGATGGCAGAAGAAGCACCACAAGATATGTTTTCACTATTGGTGGAATCGCGATTAGCTGGATATCAAAGTCGCAGAAGGTTGTTGCCTTGTCAACTACAAAAGCAGAGTATATTGTAGTCACAGAGGCTAGCAAAGAGATGATATGGATGACACGGTTCATGGAAGAGCTTGGAAAGGAGCAAGAGAGTTGCAGATTATATAGTGATAGTCAGAGTGCAATTCATTTGGCCAAGAATTCAGCCTTTCATTCAAGAACAAAGCATATACAGCTTAGGTACCACTTCATAAAACAGGAATTGGAGGATGGTGAGTTGAAGCTGGAGAAGATCCATACAGATAAGAACCCTACTGATATGTTAACCAAGCTGATAACAAAGGAGAAGTTGAATCTTCATTCAACTTCTGTTGGTCTTCATGATTGAGTTGAAGATGGAGGAGCTAGAAGATGTTGCTGTACAGGTACTGGTGTAGCTGTTTATCTCCAAGTGGGAGATTGTTAAGGTGTGGAGCTAAAAGCTTCACCAAATGAGTGAGCTTGAAAGTTGTAGGTGTTACACAGTCACTGGCATCGGTCAGGAGTGACCAACGTCAGTCAGGATTAGACCAAGAGATGCCAGTGTCGGTCATGGATCGGTCGACATCGGTCACAGGCAAACAGGCAGGAACCGATGTCAGTTACCTATGCGTCCAGAATGTTATTTCTGTGGACAGAACAGAATGTTTGCATGTTAGGATTAAGTGATAGTCTTAAGTCTGCATCTCTATTATTAGTAAGACTATTTAGAGCCCTTGATTAGGAGGTGCATCTATTGGTTGTAATTGCATTGCTCATGATCCCTAATTCTATATAATAGGGATAATTCTTCATAGCTTATCATATGAGTAGAGTGTTGAACAGTACAGAATTGTATATGTGAATCATTCCAGGTTGTTGGAGTTGATTGTAATTGAGAGAAAGAGCTCTTGAGGGAAAGAGATCTAGAGAGAGATCTGTACATCTGAGAGAGGTGTGGAAGAAAAAAAGTTTCTTCAATTGTATTCGTTCTGTAAAGAGTTTAATACAAGTTTTCAGGGTGGTTTCTTGTATCTCTTGTTCTTTGCTATTTGTCATTCTAGTTACTTATTATTCTGGTTTTAATTTTGCATTTATTGCTTTCATATTGTAATCAACTTTGTTGGTTGATCCCCAACATAATGAGACCACCAAAATGTCCAAAGAGGCTTAAAACAATGAGAATGCCCTATCAAACAATAAAATCACCTTAGTAAACAAAGATATCATCTAAAAATGTGAGATTGTGAAAATGAAAAGTAACTAAGAAATGATGATAATGCCCTATGAAATGATGGAATCACCATGGTTAACAATAATAATGCTCTACAAAATGAATGGATCACCAACATGTATAAAATGCCCAAGTGATAAAATAGACTAATTTTTTTAAAAAAAATAGCCTAATGTGAAGGGTGAATGTTTAGTTTAGGTAGATAAAATGATTGTTTATAATATGATAATGTTATCATCTTGCCTAGATAAATATTGTTTGACATAGCATGCTAACTTGGTTGTGATTGGTAGGAACAAGTTTTTTTATTTATTGCCCATAATTATTGCTCACACATCCTATGATAGCCTAGACTATAGATAGAGGAGATGCTAGAATTCCTTGAGGTAGTCAATTTGAGATATATTTTGTTGATGTTAATGATTTGAGTAGACAAAGCATTCTTATCAATGCTAACTGAGTGATATAATTTAAAGACTAACATGTTTCATATGCCTACTAGAGAGGTGATTGTGACCTTTGAGTATTATGGCATATGCTATGTATTCACATTTTGGGGTATACAATTCATTGGATGCAGTAAGGGAGGTTGACTATGTTGGAGGATTTGATTGGCATCACTAATGTCACCACTATGGATGAAGTAATTAATATTGATGCCTTGTAGGACTTGGCCTCCCATTAGATGAATCACAACCTTTGATTGACAAGGAGGTAGTGATTTTTGTGACCATTTTTAGTGGCATATTATTGCTTGATAAGAGTGACCAATATTTTCACATTGGCCTAATAAGAGTGATTTGAGATATGATGGACTTGACCACATAGTTTGCCTGGGGCATAGTAGTATTCCTAATTTTACAATCACAAGAGATTAGTTCATTTTAAGTGATTAAAAATCAAACAAATAAACAAACACAAAACCTAAATCATAATCCTTTGGAGTGGGAAACGTCTAGGAGGATGTAAACAAATAGAAAAACATAAGCAAATATTATACCTTTCTAATGGATTCATTTTCCAAGTTAGATTTAGGTTTATTTGTGCCTAAATTATAGAGCTACGAGTATTTATCAATGTTACTTATTCACTTTTATGACATATCCCCTTGTATATAAGTGGTTTGATTTAAGAGTGGAAGAAATTTTGAATCTTTTCAATGGATTTATGCAAAGTTTATATTCACAAAAAAGTTTTTTTAAGGCACAAGGGGATCCCTAGATTTATAGATTGGCCAAATTAATTATAGCCTTTGGATCAAGAATGAGATGTGTTGCTAAGATTAAATTTAATTTGAGTAATTAACACAATAAATATTTTGGAAAGAGGCTGCATTAATGAGATATGGCTTCCAAATTTTGACCTTTTCTTGTATTTATGATAGTGCTTGACAATTTTTTGTGATGTCATGATGATGCCATTATTTAGATATTTATTGAATTCTTAAATATTTTATAGTTATAAATTTAACCAATTTATATGGATTATATATATACTTATCTATTTGATTTTATTTGATAGGATAATTAATCCATATTAGCTACTATGTGACATGTAATATCATAATTAACTATTTGTTCTAATTAATTACCCTAGAATGCCACTTACAAACATCAATTTGGCTCAGAGTGAATTAGATGAAGCTAAATGTTGGTTATGATGCATTTACCTAATTAGGATGTCCCAATATGTTTTATAATACACACATTAGGTGTGTAAGTGAATTTGGGTGTTTTGGTGATTTGTGTATTATTTCAATAAATTGATTCTAATTTCAATTTTGATATAAAAGTGATGAGAATTGAGTGTCTAGATTTTTCCCTATTTTAAAGGGCATTGCGAGAAACTAGACAAAGTAATAACTTTTCAAAAAATTAAAAATTCATTAAAATGATTTAATAAATATTGAATAATATATTTTACTGAAAATGAGTTCACCAGGATGCCCTAAACAATGTTTGGGATGCTCATGATGCTCATTTGAGGGAGTGGTTAAAAAATAATTTTGATGAATGGGCCTTTGAAAAGAATAAAAATAGACATATCATATTAGAAGATATTAAGAAACATATAAATTAGATGGAAATGGGAGGAAAAACATACCATGGAGCCACCTATAGGCCTCTTGAGAAGAAAAAATGTAATGGTAGTCTAGGGGTAAAAATTCAAATTCAAATTTATATATTTACCCTTGGGGAGTGAAAATGGTTCATTTTCACCCTCCCCTATTCAAAATTTTCTATGGACTTGGAAGAGATAATTTGGAGTGAAATGGTATGCAGTTCATACTGGAGGGATTTTGGCGAGTGAATGCAAGAGTACCAATGACCAATGAGAATTGGAACATCGGCAGGTACCTTTCATTTTTGTGAAATTTTAATTTTAATAAATTTAATGATCCTTATAAGTAGGGAATCAATTGATATTTCCTTTTTCAAAATGGTGATATGGAACACGCAAATGGAAATATTACTATTAGAAAAGATGGTATCATGACAAGATCGACGATATCACCAAAAAAGGTTAGAAATGCCAAAATGGTGAGAACACCTAATCAATAAGAAATGTTGAAATGATGGGAACATGAGAAAAACACTAAGATCACTCTATCAAGTGGTGATATCACCCTAATAAATAATGAGATCACAAAAATAGATAAAGAGGCTTGAAATAAAGAGAATTGTCAAACAGTGGAATTGCCTTGATAAATAACGAAATCACCCCCTAAAAATGATGAGATCATGAAATGGAAGAAAACTGAGGAACAACAATAATGCCCTATAAAATGGAAGGATCACCATGGTAAATGATAATAATGCTCTACCAAATAATGGGAATGTCAAAATGGTATAAAATGCCTAAGTGATAGAATAGATTGAAATTAGAAGAAGTATTTGTCTTGATGTAAAGGGTGAATGTTTAGTTTAGGTAGAAAGAATGATTTTTTATGATAGGAGAGTGTTATCATCTTGCCTAAATAGATCTTATTTGATATAGCATGCTGACTTGGTTGTGACTTTAGGAGTGAGTTTCTATGATGATCACCTATGAGTGGATCTCGCACAACCTACAATGACATGGACTATGGATAAGGAAACACTTTTGAGGCAGTCAGATTGAGATATTTTACATTGATGTCAATGATTCAAGCATATATAGTGTTCCTATTAGTGATATATAAGTTCTATCACTCAGAGATGAACATGTTTTATCTACTTAAAATAAAGGCAACTATGACCTTGGAAGACATGTGGTATATACTAAGATTCCCATCTAGGGGTATATGATTCATTGTATGTAATAGGGGAGGTTGTTTGTGCTAGAGGACTTTATTGTTATCATTAATGTCACAACTATGGATGGACTAGTTGATATTGATGCTTTGGAAGACATGACTTTTCTAAGAGATGGATCATAACCTTTGATTGGATAGGAGGTAGTTATTTTGATGGCCATTGTCAGTGGCATATTTCTATCTGGTAAGAGCAACTGATAGTTTCACATTGGCCTAATAAGATTGATTTGAGATATGATGGAATCAACCACATAGTTTACCTAGGGCACATTAATATTAGCCTATATCTATATATATTTTCATATGATGGCTTATCAATAGGGGAGAATTATTGAAACCTATAGATTGTTTTAGACCTGGGCTTGTGAGTACATCACTATAGGGAAACCAATTTTTTATCAATGACATAAAAATTCTAAGGATCTACTATTATATGGTTGGTACATGATAAGAGGGGGGAAATGGGGCCATCGAGAAGAAATACACTATTAAAGGTGTACCATCAACAATATGGTTGATGTATATTTTATTTGGCAACCATACATGAACATTTAGTTTGGTTAGTGTGAGGATGTCATTATGACCTAGTATATGACCACCCCATATTATAATATAGGGTACCATGATTTTACATTTGAGTGGTATAGGCTAGATCATGTACAAAGGTAGTTTTGGTGATAAAAAGATGTACTTTATGGGCCTCACTAATTTTCCCATACGGCATGAGAGATCAGTGAGTGGGCCCCCTATTATGAGAACAACAACAGTGGGTACCTTTCTAATAGTATAGCTAATGGTTTGGGGATATCAAGGAGGGGTGTGTTATATACCTAGGGATATGATATATTAATGCATATGGGTTTATGGATATGCCAACATGTGGCACACATCCCCCTTAGTCAAGGAAGACACAATAAACAATTCATGGTTTTAAGATCAATTTTGAGAGAGTTATTGTTATTTTAGGTTTTGTAATAAATTATTCATATATACCTAAATTTCAAGAATTTTTATATTAAAAATTTATGTATTCAGTATCAACATAAAATAAATCTAAATTCATAATTTTGGATAATTTTGACAAGTTTTGTATGATTTATCATGATTCCATGATTTTTCATAATTTCACTCTATAGGCTAAATTTTTTGACATTTGTATACCAAATTTTCATTGAAGTTCAAATTTAATACATGGAAGATACAATAAATTTTTTGGACTATTTGGATCAGTTTCACATGAGTTATTGAAATTTTAGGGTTTTTTCATTAACCCTATTTTTTTGTGGATGATGAAGTTACAAGTATATTCAGGGGAGGATGATATTGATGCTATAGAATGGTAGATCATTTTTAAGGAGTATAATGTTCAAAAAAAATGTGGCAACAATTTTTGTCACATTTTTTATATGGTCCTACAATAATTTTGTGGGATGAGCTTGGAATAAAATGATGGAAGCTTTCATAGGAAGAAATAGAACATGTTTTCCTAAATCAATGGGAAAAAGAAGCTCAAGATGATGAAAATGAATAAGAAGAGGATGAAAATAATTAAAATGATGGTAATGAGAAATATCATGCAAATGATGAGAATATTTATGAGGAAGAGGTAACTAAAAATGATACAAAAGGAGAGGTTGAGGATCACGATGTGGAAGAAGAGGAATAAAATGATAATGAATAAGAAGAGGAAGAAAAAAATGAGGAAGAGAATGCAGATGATGATGAAGAAGAAGAAAATGAACATAATAATGAAGAGGATACAAATTATTTAGAAGGAGAGTAAAGTATTTTAATGAGTGAAAAAGTGAGATGGAGGATAAGGGTTCAAATAACTTAGATCTAAAGAGATATGCATCCATATTTCAGTTTCAAGGATGCATTGAAAATAAGAATATTATTATGTCCATAAACCCTAGCAATAAGTATAACTTCAGTAACACAAATGTGGCTCAACATATACATGTTCAATCAAAAAATATCAAGGAGACTCAAGTAGATGATAAGAATATTCAAAATTTTGAAGATTTGAAGTTCACTATGCACAAATATGTTTTGAGTTTAGATTTTTATACTTTGGATATGGAGGGTGGGGATATGGTTCTTGGATATCCTTGGTTAGATACATGGGAACAATAAATATTAATGTGTATAATCATTTCATGAATTTTTGGTACAAGAAAAGGAAGGTTACTTTATAAGATATCATAGAGGGAAATGCACAAAGAACAATCAAAGTAGAACATAAGGATGAGATTGAATCAGGTGAAGAAGAGCATGAGGAGGATTCAAATGAAGACATGGATGAATAAAAAGTACAATTAGAGAAGAACACTTCGTCTACTCAAGAGACAAAGGAACCACCAAATGAAAAGGTGGAAGAGGAATTTGAAAATGTTGATAAGGTCAAAGTATCAAAAAATGTTGAGGTATATAGACACCCACATCATCATGAGAGGCAAAAATCATGGAGCCATGTCAGGAAGTGTCAATAAAAAAATTTCTTTGGCTATACAAGAAATAATAATACCAATCACTATGGTTACATAAGGAATAAATAGAGTAATCCCTATGGCTATGCATGAAATCCAAAGAGGAAATACCATGTTCAAGTGTGGAATCAAAGTAGAACAATGGCATATGGAACATGGAATTAGTGTGGAAATCACTATGACAATGCATGGAAGAATAACTATTATGCTCTTGCATGGAATCAGAGTAACACAATAAGATATGGTACATGCAATCAATGAAGGAATAATTATACATAGATACCAAGGTGGTACACTTATGATTGTGAATGGAATTAAAGTAACACAATGAAATTTGGAAACAAGGTTGGGAAGTTGTCACCTACCAACATCACATATGGGTGGTTGGATGATGAAGATTGGAGATAAGTGTGCAATGATTTGAAGCACACTCATTATTTGGTTTATTCTTACATTTCAAGGATGAAACATGTTAATGAGGGAAGGAATGTTATGTACCTAGGGATATGATATATTAATGTATATGGGTTGATGGAGATGATAACATGTGGTACACATCCCCCTTAGTTAGTTATATGTTTCTAATATATTAGGATAGATGATTAACTTGTGGAATTAGTGTTTTGGGTAATTGCTGACCTATATTGGGATTAGGAGGTTACCCATCCATTATTAGTTATATAGAGGTATATATAAATAAATTGCATATCATTGTAAATGATATTAATCAATTAAGTGTTGACTTTTCCATTATTATAAGGAAATTGGAGGTTGTCTCATCAAAGTGGCATTGTAGAGTTATTCCTTCCTAAATGAGTATTGTATGGTGTTGCCCTATCTTAAGGGTAATTATTTTATTTAAATGTATTGTGAATATTTGGGAATCTTGGCCCACCAATATCTATTGTGGTATATTTATTTTCATTATATTATGCATATCTCAAATATTATAAGTGTAGATCATAAAAGTGGGTAGATGCAATAGTCATTGGGACCTATATAGCATGGCGAGCATAGTTTAGACCTATACAACTTACCAAATCAAAGCCTCCAAGAGGTAACCTGCCAAGGTCATACTACATATGATAGAGATATGTGAGACTAACACATATATAGGTACAAGGGTATGGATCAATGCTAGTTCAAGGGGCCATTCATATATAATTACCATAACAACATGTACCATTATATTAGGTAGTGCCCATGCCTATAGATTATAACTCAGATGGAATTGGTAGTAATAAAGAGAATGAAGGTGGTAGCAAAAATGACAATAGTAGTAGTGATGGGTCGTAAGATAAAAATGTTGATATGAGGAGGGACCCAGTCCAAACGTAGAGGAAGGGAACATAGATGTTCAGGAGACATGGGTGACCATTTCTATCATAAGAGGGTCAAGATAGGCATCAGGTTAGGCATGGCCTTATTAATTAGGGATTTTAGATAACACTTGTGTCACTATAGACATGCTTGAAAGGGAGATCTAAGCTAGGGTTATATGTATCTAGGCTAGAGGGGGATGTGGATGAGATATGATGAAAGTTATAAATAGTGTAGGGTGAGCCTAGTCGATTACAAGGTCTAATTACCAAATGAGACATAAATATTTATACTCTGAGGGGGTAGGTTTCCTAGATGACAACTATATAGGGATAACTCATCATGTGAGATATATATTTGGCCACAATAATTAATGAGTATGACATGGCTTGGGAATATGTATAGAGGCATCCAATAGATGTTCATAGGCTCCATGGGGAGTGAGATAGAATGAGACAACTAGTTTTAGAGTAGGGGTTGTTTAGGGCATTGGAAGATATAGCTCATGCTAAATATGATGTGATATGGGCCAAGGATGAGACTGACTACTATTGGAGCCTATATGAGATAATGATACCAATAGGGGCCAGGGTGCTGAGCTTCAAGAAGCACACCCAGAGTCAGAGGTTGATTTATACCTATAGGTCATGACACACTTCAACATTAAAGAGGTTATTGGCACAATGACGTCTATAACAGAGAGTCATGGGGCCACCACATTAACTACCACCAATACTAGGGATATCACAAAGCTTTGAGAAAACTCCTCCTAGAGATGATTAGATCTAGATATGAGTTTTTTTAGGTAATGTATATGTATATCTCGATGTATAGACATTAAATTTGAGATGTATACATACATTCATTTTTTATCATCTGATGTATATGGACTTTGATAATGTGTGTGTGTGTGTGTGTGTGTGTGTGTGTGTGTGTGTGTGTGTGTGTGTGTGTGTGTGTGTGTGTGTGTGTGTGTGTGTGTGTGTGTGTGTGTGTGTGTGTGTGTGTGATGTTGATTTTGATTCATGGATGTTGGCACATATTATAAATTAGATCTTTTATATTGATGTAGATATATAATCATTTGTCATGATTTTATTCTATTTAATTTTCATGATGATGTAATACTTAATTTAGGTATCAAATGTGATTAATGTTGAAATCATTATTTTTATCATTTGATTATTATGTTTAGATGTTTATGATAAGTGGTATATGTTTGTGTGGATATGCACATCCTAATTAGGATAGATGTAGGCATATTGTTCAGTTGTTTTATTTTTATTATGTAAAACATTATGTTGTTTTTGCATATCAATAGATGTTAATCATATCATGATGGGATGCCTTCTCTTCATGCGACATTGATAAATGAGTATCCCAAGCACTTGATTTTTAATTTTTCAAATAACAATATAAATCATAATTTACAAAATGAATCATGATAACATTAGGCATCACTTATGTAAGGGTTATGTTAGCTAAAAATACTAACACCTTGAGATAAAGATATGAAAAATTAGGACCTAAGTGTAAAAGCATAATACACCAAACAAAGACATACTAGCAAATAAATAGATACAAATGTTAATAAATTGAGATCAATAGATGAATAATAAATACTTAATTGTAAAACATAATGCACTAAATAAAATTAAATGAAAGATATGCAATGCATAAAAAAATAAAAAAAAATAAATAAGAAAAAAAACTAAATGGACAAACATAAAGCGTAATGGAAAGTAGTAAACAAATAAGTGATCAACATTGTGCAAATGAGATAATAAGAAATTACTCTTTGTGATTTGCCCCAAAGTCTAGGGAGTGATAAATAGGAAATCATGAAAAATTAGATGAAAAGGGGGAATAAAATAATAAGGGATGGTCAAGCTAACTTCAGATGCCCCATACAATTGAATGTTGCCTACATAGTCCACAAGGACTGTTAGGCCAAATGTAATTCTTCCAGGAATTAGAAAGAATAAAATTGATGATAATGATTAGAATAAATCTTATTGAAGAAGAAAATGGTATTGGATCATAAAAATGTGAGAGCATAAATGGGCTTGCAAAATGATAATAACATAAAAAAATGAATAAGGGGAAATGAAAATGAGAATGATAGTGGCCAAACTGGCCCGAGCTACCCCATGTAGCAAAGTGTTGTACTAAATAGTCTATGTGGAATTTAGGCCAATGTAGTTCTCCAAAAAATGGGAGTGTAATGAATGGGTAACATGGTTGATTAAAGTGATCATTTAAAAATTATAAATAATGACCCAGAACATAGGCAAACACTTAAGGGAATGGAAGAAGCAACAATTTTTTTGAATGATCAAAAGTGATTTGAATGTGATGTAGAATTCATAATTTGGATAAGAGATTTCCCAACCCTGAGATATTCAACACAAAGGGGAGGCTTATCCATATGACATTCACATAGTGACACTCAGAATAAAACCTTTAGGGAAATCCATTGTCCAATAGGATGCCATATTACACAGAGATTTTGTGGCTTTATAGCTCTTTTTGAGATTTTATGATTTTTGAATTTTTAATATTTTTGAAAATTTTGAATGTTTTTGGTTTTATGATAATAAGTTACATACAAGAGGATTATGAAATTAGAGTGTATAGGGTAATATAAACAAATGTACAAGGAACTATCTAGAAAAGGAAAAACAACCTTGGGTAAGGGCTCAAACAATAACTAAACTGGATGAAATACAGAAAAGTTACAAAACAATGAGAGCATGGTAGAAATGACTTGCAAAATGAGATATCATGGCATTGGTAAAAAGAGGGATGACTATAATTTCATAGTAAAAATTAGCTACAAAATAACTACCCTTCAATAGAAAATTAGAATGTAAAAGGAATGTGATGGAATGGGAATGTAAGATCATTGAGGAGCTAAAATAATTTGCATCAAAGATTACCATGCAAGGAAACCATGCCAAAAATATTTTGATATTATAATTTTTTACTACAAGGATGTACCTATGATTACCCAAATTGAATTATGTGTGTAACTATCCACCGAAGTCATTGGTTATATCTATAGGTCATAATCAAGATCAAGACAGTAGTAAGAGATTAGGTAGGGAAGATAGTACTAAGATCAAGAATGAATAATTAAAGAAAAGTGGAATAGGAAAAACTATGAAGGAAATTCCCCCAAATAGGGTCTCTCATAGACAATGTTCAATCAATTCAAGCATAAAAATTCTTGAGATGTATAGTGTTTATGGGATCATCTAGCTCATACCCTTTCGGTGTAGCCAATCTGTATGCCCCAAAACCATAATTTGTATGATAATGAAATGACCCAAAAAATTTGGTTAAATTTAATTTTATTTTCACATTCAACATTGGTATTTTTATAATTTTATTTTAGGAAAATTCCACCCACTTCAAAATCTCTTTGGATGATGTACTTGTTATAACTATGACATAGTCGATTCTAACATGCTTTAAGATGACTCAATATAACTAGTCATTTCTCATCCAAGATTTTTAATTCTTATATCCTGGCCACTCTATAATATTTATCATCAATTATACCTTAAAATGAAATACGCAAAGAGGGAAAGTTGATCTCAATCGACATAATGACTTTAGATCAAAATACTAATGAGTAGGGTGTTGCACCTATAGGAGTACAGACATTGATACAGTAGGCCAAGAGATTGGGAAATAATTGTAGATGCTAATCTCAGCTAGATTTGTTAATTGTCTTCTTAAGTATTTTAACAATGTTTTTATTATATGCCTCACCTTGGTGATTACCTTGAGGGTAATAGGGCATAGACCATTAGTGCTTAATATGGAATGACTTGCCATTATAAGATATAATGGAATATGGAATGTCTTAGCTACAAATAAGGTGGTTCAAAATGAATTAAGAAATATACTTTCTAGTGATGTGAGAGGAATTTCCTCAACCCACTTAGTGAAGTAATTGGTGGCAGTTAGGAAATGCTTATGGCCATATGAAGAAGTGGGGTTTATGTTATTGATGAGATCGATTCCCTATGAATAAAATGATCAAGTATAAGTAATATGTGATTTATTCATGAGGTAGTGTCAATTAAATCACTGTGATTTTGACAAGGCATTTTTTACATAAGCACATGCATATACTTCCATTATGGGCCAATAATATCTTATTTTGAGTTTCTTGGCAAGGACCATTATGCTTGTATGGGCCCCAAAAATCCCTTTGTGCATATATTTAAGTGTTAATTTGGATTCACCCAAGTTTAAAAATCAAAGTAGTGTCCCATCATAGCCTCTAAAATAGAGCATACCACTGAGTAAAGTGTATCGAGATGCATTTTAAATAAAGAACTTTTGTTGGTTGCATTTTAGGTCAACAAGAAGAATGAGATCTTGTAAATATACATATACATCTTGGTACCAAGGGGAATCGGGACCAATCATATCACATAATATTTCAATGTTTAGATGATTGTAATCTGGCATAAGAGTATTTCAATAAGAAACTACTATTACTAAATATTGGAAGATATCTCTAATAAAGACCCAATGAGAGCCATGACATTAGCTAATCGATTGTATGCCCTAGGTATCTACTCAAACTAGATAAATTCAAAGTCTTGTTTGATATTATCAACCATGTCTTTATAGGGCATGATTTTTTCATCCCTAGTTTGATATTGGTTTGTAATTTGATTGATGATCAATTGTGAATCACTATATACAACTAATTGTTGAATGTTCTATTATACTGTTAGGCATAGCCTTCAAATAAGTGCTTCATATTCCATAATATTTTTGGTGCATAGGAAATAAATTTGAAATACCTTGGGAATGAGATCTCCTTGCAGCATAATGAATAATATACGAGCCCCTAAACCATGAGTCTTGAAAGAAATATCAAAGTATATCTTCCATTGACATGATTCTTCAAGAGTGAAGATAGACTCATATAAGAAATGCATGGTTAGAGGATGCACATCTGACAAAGGTGATTCAACAAGTTGATCTAAAAATACTTACCACTTAATGGCCTTTTGGTTAGTATATTTAATGTCAATTTAATTGAGGAGCATGATCCACTTATCCATATGACCTATCAATGCTTTTATAGAAAAGAGATATTTGAAGGGATCAAAAATGACAACGATAATGGTCTTTTTTTTCATCATACAGTGATGTAGTTTATGTGATGCAAATACTAATGCTAAATATGCCTTTTCAGTAGGCATATAATTATGTTCATAGGTGACTAGTGTCCAGCTCGTATAGTTGACTGTGCATTCTTTTTCCTAGTCATCATGTTGGGTCAAGAGTGCCACCAAAGCATGTTCAATTACTAAGATATAAATTAATAGGGCTTTGCCCAGCATTGGTGGGACCAACATTGGGTGGGTTTTTTGAATATTTTTTTAGTTTCACAAATACCTCTTGACAGTCATCATTCCATTGAAAAGTGGTATTCTTATTCAAGAGATTAGTGAAATGAAATGGTGAATATATTAGATTTTTCCTTGAAAACTATGGAGTTATTTCATATTATAATGGGGAGTCATTTTTATGATGTCCTTCACCTTGGTTGAATTGACTTCAATTCCATGATGGGAAATAATGAAGACTAACAATCTTCTTGATGTGACTCCAAAGACTTATTTTTTTGGGTTGAGGTGCACTTTTTATTTATGAAGCCTTTAAAATATCCTCTATAGAACTTCTAGATGTGAAACCCATGGACTTTCTTAGAATTTCATAAACATAGTCTTCAATAATGTCATGCATCATGTTATGGAATATGATAGTCATGGCACATTGGTGTGTGGAACCAACATTTTTCAAGCTAAATGGCATGACTTGATAGCATAATGTTCCCCACAGAGTGGTGAATGTTATTTTGTGTTGATTATCTTATGCAATATTGATCTAGTTTTATCTTGAAAATCCATCCATGAGGAATAACAGTTCATAACCTGCCCTTAAATTTAAAATCATGTTGATGTTTGGTAATGGAAAATCATCTTGGGACATGCTTTGTTGATGTCCCTAAACTTGATGCATTTATGAATTCTTTATGGTTTCTTGCTAAGTGGAATAATATTAGATATCCATTCTAAGTAATAAATCAAGTGAATAAAACTTGACCTCAATAAAAAAAATTGTTATTTCTTGACTAGGATAACAACCTGAGGATGCATTTTCTATAATTTTTGCTTAATGAACTTGTCATTTGGGTGTACAATAAGATGGTGTATGACTAGAGATGGATCCAATCTAGGCATATCCATATAAAACCATGAAAATGTTAATACACTCTTAAATAATGGAAATGATGAAGTCGCACTCCTCTGCAATGAGGGACACATCAAGTTTAACCTTTTAGGATTATTAGATGTATCAATATTGACCTCTGTATTATCTTCCACTAACAATGTAGAACCATCTTCTAAGAAAGTTAGTATAAAGGGAAATTGATCTTATTCATTTAATTATGGACCATTAAATCCACCCATGTTAGAAGAATCTAAATTTTTTATTTCAGGTAATAACCAATTGACAAATGTTTTTAAAAAGTCTTGAACTAATTACTCAAATATCCATTATTCTTTTGTGCCAATATCTGATCCAAAGGTAAGATGTGAACATGTAGGAATTTAAGATTCTTAAGGATAAAAGTGAACTTCCCCATCTAGTATCACCTAAAATAAGTTTCCACCAAGGGACTTATCTTTTTATTTCCTTTTTCTTGGTCCAAAATCACCTTAGAGAGGTTTTCACTAGATGACCTCAATGTTTGATTTTATTTTTCTATTTATTTTAACCAAGGAAGTTCAATTGCTCTCCAAAATAGGTGGTAAGGTCCAACATCATCTAAAAACCTTATTTTTGGTTTCTAATCAACAAACCATTTCTCAAACCTAAGAATTCTAACAATGCTTCTTCATTCTAGAACCCATCTAATGGTATAGTGTGATTTTGTTGACCCAACTAACTAGCTCAAGGTAATGGAGGATAAGAATAATTTTAGGTAAGAAAGTGATAATGAGAATGACATTGGTATCAAATAGGTTTTTATATAATAACTCATCAGGTATAATATAATATGACTCCCCATCACTGTTAGGATCCTCTTCATTAGATGTTAAAGTAGTGTAACTCTTGATATTTGAAGGGTCACCCCCAGGTAGTTTGTATCAAATACCTTGATTACCTTTATGTTGAGTAGCAGAAACATGCTCAATAATACCTTGTTGATGTGGCCCCAAGCCTTTCACATTATAATCTTGATGCTCCAAGACTATGTTAGGAATGAGATACTTGGCACTATGATAACACAAGGTAAAGTCATTATGGTACAATGAGGAATCCTTAGAACTGCTAGGTTGGTCTTGGTCTAGTGAAGTCTTTTTGATAAATACAGGAGGGCCTTTAGGATGATAAGAAGTAATTTTGCATTATATCATGTTAGGCATATCATGAGATTTTATAATATTGGGCCTACCATGAGATTTTATAATATTGGACCTACCATGAGACTTGGGAGACTTTGGCAATTTGGCAATGTAAAATGCATCCTTATTTCTATATGTACCAATACCCTTATCTTCAAAAATGATGTGGGAGGAAATTTGGGGAGGTGGATTGGAAGAAGTGGAATCAAGGTCACTTGGGTCAATGTAATTGTATTTAGGAGATTTAGAAGCTTTAGCCTTATCTTTTTTATGATCATGCTCAATGTTAGATAGCATTTATATTGACCATATTCAACATCTTAATGCTTGCAGTATTTATATGGTTATAAGTCACCAGGAATAGTGACATCCATTCCACAATGGGGGATCTTAAGGTATTGATGAAGGGTATAAGGAATTGCATGCACTTAATAGATATAAGGATAACCAAGAATCAAGTTGTAGGGCCATTTAATTTCAATGTAAAGGGCATCATGGGTGATAGGCCCAATGACAACTAATAAGCAAATAGTTCCCTATGAATATCTCTCTACATTATCATATAATTTTATGGTAATAGTTTCAATTTGAAATAAAGTATACCCAAAGATTTTTATTAGTTTCAATGAGGTTGTATAGAGACGTGAACCATTTTCAATTAGAACCCACTTAATCTTGTGGTAGTTTATAATGGCTTCAATATGAAGAGGATTTTTATGAAGGGGACCAAGGGATGATATGTCACTTTGGTCAAATGTAAGTTGTTGATCAGGGGATAAATTCCCCACAAGTGATTAGAAGGTGGTTGGTTCAATGTCATTTGGGACTTTGGGATATTGAATAAAGTCATACAATATAGTCTTGTGAACTTATAACTCACACAAGAGATCAAGGATAGAAATATGTGCAAGAATCTTATTTAATTGTTCACCAAGATCATACTACTTCTCAACTAAAAGAGGAGATGGTTTGGAATTATAAGATAAAGAGCATTTTACTATATTATTTTTGGGTAATGCTTTTATGTTTGAAGGCAAGGTATTTGGAATGGAATTAGTATTATAAAAAAGTAAAGTATCTTGAAGTGAAACTTTCAAGCACTGAGTTAGAACTACACAATTTCAAGGTGGGGAAAGGTTACTTAAATTAGAAGAAGATGATATAGGACTTGGATAGTAACCCATGGGCATCAAGGTGCAACAATGATATTTCATTTCAAAAAAGAGCCACTATGGTACGAAGGATGGGGTCCTAAAATAGAAGGATAATTACTCTGAGGTGTGCCAAAAAATTGATGGGAATTGATTTTGATAGTATCTAGATGGTTATTGGTAATGCAACCGATAAAATTATTGTAGTTATATATGACATCATGGTAACTAATTTGATTGACTTGGGAATATTGAGCTTGATTATTTTTTACTTGATTTTTATTTTACTTATTTCTAATTCCAATTACCAAATTAGCATTGATTGTTAGAGTTGAAATTTAGAAATGGGTCATTATAGATACCCATGTTTTGATTATATGTATAAGAAATGTTATCCAATTTGATTTCACCTCACTCTATCAAATCTAGTGCCTTAATTGCACACATCTATGAATCTCATGCCCTTTGACACAATCAATATCACAATATTCTTTGTCTCTATACCATCGAGTATTCGGTTGGTCTTCTCAAAGAGGTTTTGAAATTGGCTAGATGACTATGTTAATATGACTAATTTATAAAATATTACCTCAATATATTCACCAAGGTAACTAAATAATATGTCCTAATATTGATTCCTTTGGGTAGGTGGTCTTTGTAATGTAATGTTTGGAGTAGCTAGATTATTTTGGGTAGGTGGTGGTTGCACCATTTGCACATGTTGCGATTCTATTACTCCATTTCCTAAATCATTTTTTTATATATAAATGTCTTTGGGTTTATCATATGTATTGGCCTATGCTTGTGGCAGAGCTTGATCTTGAACCTAACTTTGATAATATATTTTAGCTAAGCCTTTGTAAATAAGTCCTTTCACAATTTACACTCCTTTCTTTATAATCTCATCGAATGTATCAACACAATGGAGTCTCAAGTTATGAGACACCTCTAAATTCAAATTGGAAGTGAAAATATTTGTTGGTTATTTATGATGAATATTGTGTGGAAAATAGTTAACCAAGCTTCTCCATTATTATAGGTAAGCAAAAAAACTTCCACGCCTATTATTTAACATTACATAAGTCAACCATGCTCTATGTTGTAGGATAAATGCTTTACAAACTTATCTAATGGGTCATTAAAGGTAATGATGGATCCTTTTGGTAGGTGTATAAACCACTCTAAATCTTGTCCACCCAAATTGCATGGAAATAAGTGATGTAAATAGACATTATTGTAGGATACCTCCTGGCAAGCCACAAAGAACTCTTTCAAGTGCTTTCTAGGATCACCTTTTCCTTCATATTTATTAAATTTAGGTGCTTTAAAATGAGATAAAAAAGGTACTTTAAGGATGCTCATGTCGAATAAATATGGGTATATTTCATTGAATTTGTTCTTTTTACCCTAATTTCCTTTTTGGAGCCCTAGGATGACATCTTTTATTTCTTGGAATTATTAGAGAGTGGGAACATTCTGGGATAGAGTAATTTTGTTGATTGTTTAGAGTAGGATTAGTCTAAATGAGATAACTAGAAAAATATGATTAAGATAAGTGGGAATGGATACCCTTTGAGTTGAATTATTAGGGTTGTTTACCTTATAATCAAAATTATAGTGTTGATAGGGTACTTGTTGTTGTTGACTAGTTTTAGGAGGTGGATTATAAAAAAGCTATTGTGTGGGAGGAATTTTCTATCGATATAATATAATTTGATTTTGAAAATCAAAAACCTATTTCAAGGGGATTTATATTGGAAAGTGGGATTTTATTGTTTAGAAGGGATGGACTATGGATTAATAGGGACTTGTTGGAGATTAACCATAACCCACTGTTGAAGTGGAGGATTTTCAACTTCATATTATGGATTGGACTTAGTGTTATATAATATGGGGATGTTAATAACCTGTTGTTTTGAAATGGAAAATTAGGATGGAAGTTAGGAGGAACTTGTTGAGAACTAGAAGTAATGTGTTGCAAATTATTATAAATTTGTTGTTGTGAATTAGAGGAAGGGTCTTGTTAGGGAATAAAAGGAAGATGTTTGGAAATAGGAAGAAATTGAAGGGGATTTTGGAATACTTGTGTTGGAGTGATAAATTGTAGTAATGGGTCCATAAGACAAATTTGTTCAGGAACTATAGAAGCATTCATATTTGATGGGAGATTATTCGAATGATCTTGTTATTTTTCAATGGGAGGGATTTTCCCCACAAGTGGATGATTATTCAAATAAGTATCAACTAAGTTAGTATCCATATAGGGCATAAGTTGGATAGCCTACTATAATTTGGTAATGATAAGTTGGATATTTTGGAGGGGATCTACAAGTTATCCTTTGCCTTTGCTTGATGATTCTAAGACAAGGCTAGAAGTTCACACAAGGGCCTTTCTATGAGTGGGAATTGATTTAGGAGGTATCTCCTCTATTTGGACATGGATTTTCACCTCTTTTATTTTGAGTGGTACTTCATCTACATAGGCTGATATACCTCTTCTTATTATTTTTCATGATATTGGAAGGACCATAATGGATCATAAAACCATTCTCCCTCAGAATTGATTTTATATACAACCCCACATATTCTTGTGTATCTAGGCATTTTAAAATCAAGTTATCTTTGTATTTAAATTTTAATTGATTTAATATGAGCATATAGGTGGATGCACAAAGTTGGGGGACAAAAAAGGTGACAATGAAAAACATAAAAGCTCTTTTATAAAGGGCATATGACCTTTAAAAAAACCATGGAAAATATTATTTGGGTTGGTATTAATCCTAAAGGATGCATGCCCTTTGTATATCAAAAGGTATACGCCCTTTTTAGTTCAAAGGGCGTATGCCCTTTGAGCTATATTTTTTTGTGATGGGTTTTGTTAGTGTGTATAAGGATATATTTAGTAAATTCAAAGGGCGTATGCCCTTTGAGCTATATTTTTTTGTAATGTGTTTTGATAGTGTGTATAAGGATATATTTAATAAAATAAATATAATAAACATACATTTACAGTTAATTTTATATTACATTTTATATTTTTATACTTTAAATTTATAAATCAGGGCCACTCTGCATCTTTTGAAATCGATTACAAAGCTATAGGAGTTACCATTTAGAAGTTAATTTTTCAAAATTCATTCTCATCGATACTTAGATTTTAGAATTTTAGGACTAGAGGATATAATGATAAATGATGTTTTGAATCATGTTACATATCTAATAGATCTATGTCATTGAGTATTATAAGCCTACTTTACCTACTTGAGTATTCCCTAACTAATTTATCTACTTGAGTATGCCCTACCTGATTGAATAATTGAGGCATATCTTGATCTCAATGCGTATGCCCTACCTAAATACCCAAGCCATTTATTCATCTTGATTATTCCCTACCTACCTTATTATACTTAAGTATGGCCTATCTAATTTAACTACTTGAGTATGCCCTACACACTTTACCTACTTGAGTACATGCCATGCCTAATTGAATACTAGAGCCATGTCTTGATCTTGAGTATTTCATGCCTAAACACCTGAGCCATATCTTGATATTCACTATGCCCTACTTACCTTATTATACTCAATTATTACCAACCTACTTTTCCTACTTGAGTATCCCATACCTACCTATCTTTATTTACCTACCTACTTGAGTATGACCCACCTAATTCAGTATTCCCTACCCAATTGAATACCTGATCCATATCTTGATCTTGAATACCCATATCTAATCCTTATTATATCTATCTTACATGATCCATATCTTGAATACCTAATACCTGACTAAATACCTTAGTCATATATTGAAATGAGTGTGGGCATTATCATGTTTGAAAATATTAGATGGGGAATTATTGGATCAAGAGATAAAGGAGAGGCCATTATCAAGGGATGCTTGAAAATTAGAAGAGGTAATTATAACCTATATAGAGAAAGGATATGGGGCATTGGATGAGCCATATCTTGAAAGGAGAGGGGGAATTCTCACCTATATAGAGAAATAAGTGACTAGGGACATTCATGTAAAAGGATTGAAGGTGTATTCAGGCTAAATTCCTAAATAATTTGGGGGTTTTTTAATCAAAGTGTCTATAAATATGTATAAATTACTAACTTGTAGCATGTAACCTATAGCATATATATAATAATGATACAATCATTAGTACATTACATCTACCCCATACCTAGTATTACATATAGTATTTTATCATTCATACATGACATCTTCTTGTAGTTTTGATATGGTCACAAATACTAGACACAAATGCAACTAATCACCCTAGTACACTCCATTTCCACCAAAATCATTAACCCTAAACCCTAATCCCTAAACCTTGAACCCTTAAACCTATTACATTATCCCTAAACCCAAAACAATAATACCTAATCCCTAGACCATAAACCTTAAACCCTAGACTTTATACCCTAGACCCTAAAACCTAAACTTTAAGCCCTTAACCCTAAAGGCCAAACCATAAGCCTAAAATCCTAAATCCTAAACACTAAACCATAAACCCTTAACCCTATACCCTTAATATTAAACAATAAACACTAAATTCAAAATCATGAACCTTAAACCCTAAACACTGAACTCTAAACCCTAAACCCAAAACTTTGACTCTAAACTCTTAACCCTAAACCCTAATCCCAAAACCCTCAGCACTCAACCCTAAACCTTGAAAGTTGAACCTTAAACCATAAACCTAAAACCACAAAACCGAAAACCGAAAACCATAGACCCTAAATCCTAAAACTATAAACTCTAAATTTTAAAACCTAAATGTTAGAACCCAAACAATCAACCCCAAACACTAAACTATAAACTTTGAATCCTAAACCCTTCACCCCAATCCCTAAAAATAAAACCTAAATAATGAACATTAAACCTAAACACTAAACTAAACCCTAAATAATAAATCCTAAACCTAAATACCAAACCCTAAACTATAAACCCCAATCCATAAAATTCTAACCCCTAAACCCTAAACACTAAAATTTGACACCATAACCAAAACCCTAAATCACAAAATGTAAACCCCAAACCTTTAATAATAAACCCTAAATTATAAAACCTAGGCCCTAAACTCCAAAACCTAATCTCCAAACCCTAAACCTTAAACCCCTAACCCTAAACCTAAAACCCCAAAAACTAAGCCATAAACCCTTAACCCCTAACCCTAAATGCCAAAACAAAAACTCTAAACTCTAAATCCTAAATCCTAAACTCCAAACCTAAACCCTAATAATTAATCCCTAAAATATTAACCCCAAGACTAAAACCATAAACCATAAGTCATAAACCCTAAGAATTAACTCTTAAACCCCAAATTATAAACCCAAACCCTAAACCTTAAACACAACCTAAATCCTTAAACCCTAAACTTGAAACCACAAATCCCAAATCCTAAACTCTATACCTTAAACAATAAACCCTAAGACAAAAACACCAAATCCCAAACCCTATAAACCCTAAACATTAAATCCTAAACCCCAAATTTTAAACCCAAACCCCAAACCTTAAATACAACCATAAGTCATAAACCCTAAACATTAACTCCTAAACCCTAAATTATAAACCCAAACCCTAAACCTTAAATACTAAACCTCAATCCTAAAACACTAAACCCTAAACCTAAAACCATAAATCCCAAATCCTAAACTCTAAACCTTAAACACTAAACCCTAATCCCTAGGCCCAAAACACTGAATCCCAAACCCTAAATACTAAACACTAAGTTACAAACCCCAAACCCTTAACCATAACCCCCAAGACTAAAACCCTGAACCTCAGACCCTAAACACTAAACCTTAAATGTGAAACCATAAACCCAAACCCTAAAATATGACCCCAAACTTTTAAAACTAAAATATTAAACCCTAAGACCAAACCCCTAACCATAACCACAAAATTTGAACCCTAAACCCCAAACTTTAATCCCTACCTTGAGCCACAAACCATAAATCCCAAACTTTAAAGCATAAAATATAAATTATAAGACCTAAATTCTAATCCATAACACTAAAACTTCAAAACTAAACCCTAATCCATAAACCATAAACTATTAACCTTGAAATCAACCCTAAACACTAAATCATAAAACCTAAATTGTGAACCTTGAACCATCAATTATAAACCCTAAATTTTGAAAACCTAAAACTCTAGCCTAAACCATAAACCACAAAACCAAAAGCCTGAACCTTGAACCTCAAATTCTAAACCCAAATTAAGAAACCCCTAAGATGTAAACTCTAAAATGTAAACCCTAAAACCCCAATCCCTAAAACCTAAATACTAAACCCTTAGACCTAAAATATAAGCACCAAACCCATGACACAAACCCAAAACACAAAACTAAGAACTCTAAATCCAAAAACTCAACCCATATTTCAAAATCCTAAGCTCTAAGCCCTAAATTTTAAACCAAAAACTATTATCCCTAAACCTTAAACCCTTAGCCCTAAATCCAAATTTTAAACCCTTAATACTAACCCCTAACAAATTTTAGCATTTTAGGGTTTTAAATAGTTATGTTTTTTAGGTTTAGAGAACTTAAAGTTTAGGTTTTTTAGCGTTTATGGTTAAGGATTAAGGCTTTAATTATTTGAGGGTTTTAATGTATAGGGTCTTACATTTTAGGTTTTGGGTTTTGTGTCTTGGTCTACAGTCTAGTGTCTAGTGCTTAGGGTTTAGGTGTTTAGGGTTTAGGGTTTTGGGGTTTTTGGGTTTAACATTTTGGATTTATGGTTTTAGGTTTGGCTTTTTGAGTTTGGGGTTTATGGGTTTATGGGTTTATTGGTTTAGGGTTTAGGGTTTTTTTTAAGGTTTTAGGGTTAGGCTTAGTTTTGGCACTTTACTTCTCTTACATTGGCATTCTTCTATCCCCTTTGTTCATGTTTTTGGATATGTTACATTAGTCCTTTGATTAATTTTCACATTTCAAACATTTGTGCTTTCTTAATGATGATAGCATATATATTAAGACTTTATGTCCTAGTGTGCACTGATTTCTAATAGAATTTGTAGGTCATTTAGAATCCTTCTATTCTACTTTATTCCAAAAAAAAACCATATGGATTGTCTATTTTATTTTTTTTCGTAATTTTTTCCCCTTGGATTCCTCTTTGTGATCTTCCTTATATTATAAAACAACCAAAAATGTAAAAATATAAGAAAATAAAAAAATAAAAAAACCTTATTTATCATTTTAAATGAATACATATCATGATTATATACCTATGATAGAGGTTTATATATACATGTTTACACACATTCTTCTACTAGTTACAAACTGTGTCTATTACATAAACACACTATGTATAAAATGTTTGAATGTAACAATGTAATATTCAAATCTAGGTAATATACTACAGGTCCTGACAATAAATTCATTCAAGCATGTGTAATAAATATATAAATGATTGTACAAATAAGGGTTAAGAGAGGCACATATTATTTACTACCTTGTTGTATACTTTCACTATTGTCTAGCTTCGTCTCAGTTATGCAAATCAGCTCTATGCTATGTTCATTTAGGTTTTTCACGGTTTTAATTCCTTGGACATTACCCTCAATGTTAGTGTCCTCTTTTGGATGTTACTATCCTACCCAAAATATAGACTCTTTTTTGGATCTATCAGTTGCATTTGTATAGGTTTTTAATCTCCTTTTTCTTGGTGTTTTTGTATCATGGGAAAATTATTGTTTGTCAAATGATTAAACCCTAACTCTTCATCCTTGGAATGACTATGAGAAAAATAGATTAGTGTGCTCATAGTGTTGATTTGACTCCAAATACCCCTCTATCAATGGCCATTGACTACAACTCTAATACTTTTAAGAGGGACTTAGACTAATGTAGTTCTCCCTTATGTGTTGGATTGTGTGTGCACAAGGGTGCATTGTGTGACAAGCAAAGACATGCAGTGACCTAGCTTCTAACTTGGAAAATATAATTCACAGGCTGCTCTTTAATAATTCAAACTATGAAAATACTAATCCTATGACTTATATGTAAATAGGGATGAATAAGTCATGTTTTTCACCTAAATGCATGATTAAGTGCTTCTTGGTATATTGCCTTGTGATTTGTATGTGATTTATAGGTGAGGAATGAATAAGGGTTAGTCTTATATATATACCAAATCCATTTTATAAATATCTCACATTAAATCACTTAGGCTGACCTTTTGGATATAGTTATTTTACAAATTGGATGACTTTAGGGCACTAGACACTTTGTAGGAAAATTAGATAGTTGCATCAATGTGTCTATCTGGCAAGTGTCTTAGAAGCTATAAAAGAGGTATAGGTCCAAACTAGTAGTAAAGAATAATAATCAAGTTTTAAAAAATTTGTACAGTATATAAGGCTTGGTCATCAGATTAACAATGGTCGAATGAAAAGATAAATAATTAAACACAAAGAGATAGTGAATGTGAGCCTTTCAGTAGTGGGAAGGTCTATAACTAAAAGGTACAACCATGATAGGTATTTTCTAAGTGTACAAGACTAAGGTACTATATAAATTATATTTTAGTATTTACATTTCCCCCACTTTAATCTAGTAATTAAGTTTCTAGTATAAAGGAAAGAAATGTGTATTTGGGTGTGTATAACATACCTTGTCTTTACGTGAGCCCAACTTGAGTCCTTTGTTGGTGATTGACCTGTATCCAAGATCATGTTACAATATATAATCAGTGTATAAAATCGAAAATTGAAAGAATTTGAAATACTTGAAAGTAAGAAGAGAAAGGTTAGGAGTGCATATGTGTGTAGATGTAACCATCTTTCCTTTTGGTAATTTGATTTGAAGGGATGCCTCATTATGAAGAATTAAAAATGAGATTAGGAAAATTCTAAACTTGTAAGTGCATAATATATCAATACGGTTGCATCATGAAGCATCCTTTCAAATCAAATTACCAAAAAGAAACCCAAATATGTGTATAATCTTGGTCTAAGGGTGAGTTGTGGCATGACCATTGAATTTGTTTCATCTCAATTGTGCAACCCAAATATGTGTATAATTTGGAGAGTGAGTGATTTAATCAACTAACACTATATATCTAGTGAGGGTGGATGATTTTATCAAATCCAACCTATAATTATGGTTATTTTATATGATTTAATCAAATCTAACTTATAAGTTTGGTAAGATTGAGCGATTTAATCAACTCAACCTTCCAAAGTTTAATCAACTACTGTAGTAGATTAGCTCGATAACAATCCATAATAGTCCATATTAGGTATGATAACAGTCCATAATAGTATTTGAAATATGGAACATGATTTGATTTTGTAATTTTTTGGTGCCCTTTGCATAACATATGCACTTTGTTGTATTCAACACACCCCACCCTATATTTTTTCTAAAAAGTGGGGACCCCCTTTGTTTTTTTTTAAAATAATGAATATCTCATATGGGTATCTATGTGTTTTTTAGGGTTATGATAGTTTTTATTATTTGTTAAAAAATTTGTGCTTTGAACATTGAATTACATTGGGTTATTTTTATTTCTAATTAGAAGTACTTGTTTAAACTAATGTATTAATGAAAATATGGAAAGGATGGATTTGCATGGTAGGAATTCAAATTACTTTACTTCAGAATACTTAGTCTTCAAAAATTTTAATCTTCGATGACTTTATTCCAAAAGCTTTCCCTTCAAGAAATTTTCTCATCAATAACTTTCGCTTCGAAATTATTCTATCAAAAGGTTTACTTCAAAAAGTTTGGTCTTTGGTGACTTAATTCTAAAAACTTAGTCTTTAGCAACTTTGTTTTAGAAAGTTTTTAATTGACAGCTTTTCATTCAGAAGTTTTGTCAAAATCTTTGTGTTGGATGTTTTGTTTCAGTGAATGTGTTTCAGAAGATTCTCCTCAATAAATTTCATTTCAAAAACTTTCTCATCATAAGATTTGTGTTGGTAACTTTAATTTTGGAGACTTCTCTTCGGAAGCTTTATTTCAGGAACTTTCATTTCAGAAGATGTCTCTTTGGGAACTTTATATGCGACTAATTTTAACTGAACAAATCTTCCTAAAGAGTACTTATTCATCAATAAATTTGTTTCAAAAACTTTGGGATAAAATCTTTTGGAACTAATCTTTTTGAAGAACATTTTATATTTTAGAATCTTTTAGGCCGAAGGTAAAGTTTGATTTCTCTTGATTTGACTACATAATGACACATGGAAAAAGATGAAAGGTAACTTCAAAGCACCCTTAATGACAAAGCACATTACACAACATGTACATTAGGATAAGGTGGTCAAATTCAAATTGAATGAAGGTAACGAGCTTATAGACATTGGTAATTAATGGCTCACAAACTAGAAATAAATGTAGAAAGCTATTAACATCAAGCCCCTAGCCAAGTTCACATCATTCCATCTTAGAGAGCTCAAGTAAACTTTAGCCTTAAGAAATATCAAAAGCCCTAATTGTTATCAAGGTGATTTTATATCTACAAAATCCAATTAAATACATGTCATTCCCAAAATCTTAAAGCATACCAGTATTTGTCAAACCACCATGGCATCATCATCCATGTCATACAAAGGAGCCTTGACACCCTATAGGTTCTTTATCAAAGATTCCATAGAGTATTTAGACATAGTGTTTGATGCCACTATATTTGGTGGTCGTTATCCCAATTACTAGGCCTTATGGGAAGCTATGGAGAACATAGACTCTTTTACACTAGAAGAGTACATTTCAGCTAAGGATAAACAGTTAGTGAATGACCTGATTCTATTCAAACATCAAGCCCTACATTATGCAACTATGAAGCTGGAGGTTATGCCATGCATAGACTTACTATGAGGCCTCTTCCTCAAGGGAAGAATAGAAAATAATAGATACCTTCACTACATTGATAATAACATAATTGTCACATATATATCAAGGGATGCATTTAACATGTATTTGAGTCTACCCATCCCAAATATCACATTTGATTTGCATATTATCATTACATGGAAGAAGGCCAATAATGCGAAGTGAGCACTAGTAAGGCGGCTTCTCCTTTGAGAAACTTTAACTTTAAAAGAACATGTCAAGAATCTCATTCCCATCACCAAATTTAACTTTAAAATAACATGTCAAGAATCTCACTCCCATCACCAGATTTAGAATGGGGACCTATGTGGGAATGACACTTATAAATTAAATTTTTGGACATGAAATCATCTACTTTATACATTTAGAGTGGGTTTCCCTAATATACCTACTAAGTACCTTAGAGCGCACCTATACTTTGGGAGAAGTAATCAGCACTCACCTCTAGGAAGAAATATTGCATAAAGATAAGATGCCACTGGGAGGAAATTTTTACATGATGTTTTATCTATTAGACATAGTCATGGGGACAATATATAGGCATAATGGATTCATGAGGGATCCCAACCCAAATGTGATTAAATATATAATTTGTGATTATTACATTTTTGTTCACATCTACTCATATGTTAGAAACATAGTGAAGATTTTTGAGGATCTCTACCCTCAGGTATAAATGGCCATTCACAATCAAACTTTGGTTAGAATTTCACCCAGCATAGCTAGAACACTTGAAAACAATGTGGGAGACTATTGGCTCTACGCAAAATACACTATCATCATGGTTGTTGGCCACAAGGTGGATCCTCTCTAGCTCCCTAAGTTTGTTTCAGACAAAGTAGCTGAGCAAGAAATTACATATCAAATATGGAATGGCATTGACGAGGAATTGACAAAGAATAATAAGGCTACATTCCATGGATCCCACATTACTATTGGTATAATGTAATACACTATATGGAGGCAGTTCAAAGAAGCTATAAATTCTAGGAAAGCATATGCATTTCCCACTCTTCCCCATAGATGGAACCTCATGGGAAGGTCCAGAAGAACATTCACACCCTTGGCCTTGCTTACAAACATGAGCTAATAGATCATGATTTTTTGTACCTGAATGCTAAAGATGATGAAGAGGTGAAATAAAGGGTAATAACTATAGGCCTGAGTGATGAACTACTGAGGGTGTTATAATTTGAACCCTTTCTCACACTCAATGAACCAAATTTTAGGATCCCACCTCTTGGAAGATGGAGATATTTTGACATTTGGAATGGTAGGCCATCACAACAACCATAAGGAGAGGGACAAGATCCCCAAGGCACATCCATAACTCAAGACCAACCATAGGACCAATATTAGCTGGTAGGTGAGGCACCACTTACTAGAGGGAAAGATAAAAAATAACAAGAATAAGAAGTGCCTAACTCTACACAAGTTGAAGAGGAACAAATGTTCCTATTTCAAGCATAAATAATTGAATTGATACAATTTAAGCAAGAGATGATAGAGGAGCTTACTCAAGGAAGAGATAGTGCATAGAGGGAAAAATTCAAAATTATTTTCTTAGATTCCTCTGATGAAGAATAAATAATGACTTTTATAGCCCCAACGCCTAGCATCATCCCCCCTTCTCTTTCCCAACAGGGGATAATTCCACAAGCTAGCAAAATAGCAAAGTGTTATCAAAGTAATCTTAAAGGGGATAGACCATAGACCCCACCCACACAGATGCTCAAGGAGGCATAACCTTCACTAGAAGGCAATCCAACACAAGAGGTAGATAAGGGTAAGTTATAGTAGGCCAAGGTATTTAGCTTATAAGAATTAAAATCCAAGACATTGCTCATCGGTGAACCATCTGTAAGGGTCCTCTTATTATAGCCGCTTTAGGCCTTTTTCCTTTGATGTTATTACCCATAGTTTCTACCATCCTTACACCATTTTTTTATAAATTCGTTCAAGTTCAATCACTTTATACATGTCTCATTTTTATGTACCCATCTACTAATATGCATAGTGCCACTCCACTTACTTTGCCCTTCACTACTGTGGTTTCTATTCCTTTAGTGTTTACCTCATCAACCATAGCTTTGTCCATTCTAATCATCCTCCAATCAACCACTCCAACTATTAATTCTTCAACCCAATTGGGTTTACCTTTGTCTTATTGAACACCAACCTCCAAACCCATAGTAGTGACCACCAAAAGGGATCCAAGGAAGCAACTAGTCTTTGGTGTGCATCCAATACCACAATTTGGAAACATAGACTGGTCAAAAATAAATTGACCATCAATGCCCAATCCTTCCTCTGAAATTGATCATGAGCCTAAAGATCATGAGCAAGTGGAAGCTCAGCCTTTATATCCTTCAAATCTCACCCTTCCAGATTGGTCTGAGAATTAGGATCTTCAGCCTCTTAGAGGCCCAATCTAAAGATCACTAAACTTCCAATAGTAATCTCAATATTTGATAAGGCTACAACATCAATATAGTGGATAAGGAAGAGGAAGATACAAGATAGATTGGGTAGAACTTTGATCATGGAAGAAAGGGAAGAGGTTTACTCCCTTTCAAAGAGACAAAATAGAAAAAAGGGTCAGTCCCTATCCATTTAGGACCTCAAGTCCTACATGGAGACCCATACAGTGGCAATCTTGGCCATACATGAGGGAATAAAAATGGCTATACAAGATCTTGAAGAGGAATTGGAAACTCTCAGAGAAAAACAATAGGTAATTTAAGGTCCCCAAGGTATTGAGAAGGATGTCTAGAATACAACACTAAGGTTGTATGAAATTCTAGATTCCGTTCATCCTTTAAGAGCCAATTTGGATCCCCATATTAATTATATAACTATATTATTCAAAATTCTTAGAGAGGATGAGAATAAGCTAAATTTATTAGTATTGTACACCCCCAATGAGGAATTTATGCACTTGGACTTGATGACTCATTTAGAGGCATCAAAATTTTTGAATTTAGTTTTAATAAGAACACAAGAGGCCCAAGATTGTGTATCATCCTCTAAGTCTCAAGTAAATAAGCTAGTCGAATAATAGAAGCAAGTTGAGCAGCCTGACTAAGATAAAATTAAAAACAATTCAAAATAATAGAGGGAAGCTAGTGACTCAGGCTACATTTGATCAGATGATTAAGCAAGCCTCTAATGAATTCAAATAGAGTCTACAAGGGCTAAGCTTAGAGGACATAGAATCCAAATTTATCACAACCAATAAAAAAGTGATAGACATGGAATTCTTCTAGATTGGATTTAGATCCACCAAGATAGAACACACTAAATTGATGGAATAGACAAATAGGGTGACTAAGTTGCATATTCTAGATATGAACCTAATTTGAGCATAGCATACTAAGGCATATAAGCACTACCAAGAGATAGATGCTAAGAATAAGGAAACACAAACACCACCTTTCATTTCTACTTCAAAGACTCTACCTACAATGCTAGTAACTATAGCCACATCAATGCCACCTCACACTTCAGCTCTGATGGTAACTTCAACTCAATCAATGAGTGTGTCATTGAGTAAAGCTCTAGTTACCACATCATCAAGCACAAGTAAAACAATAGTTTTGATGATAATTTTGAGACTTATCAAGCAAGAGTTGATTTGTCATGAAGGCTATTTTTGTATAATTTTGTATGCAATAGTGATAAATCAATAATTAATTCATATTTATGTATGCATTGTAATTAACTGAATCATTTTTATCAACATGCACATGTTGCATGATTGGGGTATCTGTAATTTATTAACATTTAACTGAGACTTATCTGTAATCTATTAAGATGTAATCAAAGTGTCCTAAACTTGGAGGATGAGGTGACCCCTTCCCCAAGTTATTTATATACATGTAGAACCTCCTTTTCAAAGGGGTCAAAGTTTTGGATGAATATACAACAAGAAATTAAGAAATTTATTTTCATGCAACTATGTCTATTATTTATTCTATGAATTTGAAGTTTTTTTGTCTGTATTGATTCAATAATTCTAATGCTTGCCAATGTTATGGATGAATCTAATTGTTTTATTAATGAATATTAGTCTTATATGTGCAATAGCTATTGAATAATGATAAATTTCATTGATTTAGACATTTAGAACAAGTTGAATCAATAATTCAAGGTATGTAGAGGTATCTCCTTTGATATAGTCTTCCAGGTGTGAGCCACAACTATCCTAGATAACTTCTTAGTCTGAACTCGAATCTCTTATACAAAGGTGTACAATAGTAATTTGAAGAAGATCAACCTTTAGTTGATACCATTAACCACCTATATCTATTATCCTAGACTTCTGAATATGTTTGTTAATGAGTGCACAAAATCTACAAATAGTAAACACTTGTTCTTGAGATACTTTTCCACTAAAGAAACAACCTTATAAATTCCTTTTCAAAGACAGAATATTTTTTTATTCCTTATGCTTCCTTCCTTTTGAGTTTATTCAATATCTTCCCACTATATAATAGTTCTCCACCTATCCAATTCACCTAGTGTTTTACCCCTTTTATTATAATCCACGTATCTGCCCACAAACCTGGTTAATAACCCACAGTCTCAACCTCCTATTGTAGCATGAAATCACACCCTTGTGGGAGAGTTTTTTAGGCTCTTTCACTCCCACCTACAAAATTGGAGCAACCTCAGGCTATGGATATCCTATCGTAAGGTTGAACCTCAAGGACTTTTAATGAGGCTAGCTCCTCAGATGCTTCACTTCAGTTGTTACCACACGTTAAAACCTATTGTTGACCAAGGAAAAGGGAGATAAAGGTAACATAAAAAGGGAAAACTAGACTAATAAAGGTGATGTACAAAATAAGGAGTGACCCACATAAGCATGAAATAAACACTAATTTATCATAAGATAATTTTGCTTACACAACCTCACAACTGGTTAATTTGCATCAGTGTTTCATAAACTAGGCTCACTAAGCCATATATAAAGCAGAGAGGAATTTAAAATTCACACCAAGCATCTATTAATGGTAGAAAGAGTTCAAGTTAAGACCTACAACTAACCTAAAAATAGGTAAGAAGGAAGGACAAGGGACATGGAAGAACACTTCTTCAAAAGGCCATCATGCATAAGCTTACTAAACATGATTTTTAGATAAGAGATAAGTAAAAATAATATTTATTACTTAAAAAGGTATTTCTTAGAAATTTGGATAGGGTTCTTCCTTGTCAAATGAGGATATCTTATTTTGAAAAGAATCAAGACATATATAGAAAATGGGAAGACCCAAAGAGAAGAGGTGAGCAAACAGAAATCAATAAATGAGATCCAACCACCTTTCATGAATTTTCACCCACACTTGGGTTAATTAGAATTAATCCTTCTCTAATGAAATAATTTACATTAGCTCTAAAAGTCTTCCATCCCTCTCATTGGTTGACAAATACACTAGAAGACAAAGTTCACTGAGGATGATGATCTCATGGTCCACTAAGAAGGAAAAGTCCAGGAACATCTTAAATGCCCGAGCTATCTTTTCTAATTGCTTGATCTTTATCTTTCATCTCCACGCTATCCTCCACTTGTCTACTTACATATGAGGACAAAAATTCTTACATTTATAAACCTAACTGAGCCATGTTGCTTATATATTTATTAGTTGTTTGTCAGAGATGATGGCTATGTCGAAGGATGAGGACTCCCCATTAACTTCACCTACCAGTTCTTGCCTTGAAACCCAAACCAAATCTTTCCTATAGATGGAAAACCAATCTAAGGACATTGATTTTCTTGAATTTAACTTATTTATGTTGGTGTGAGTCTGTAGGTTGAATATCTCCTTTTTGGTATTTTAAATGCCAATGACTATTTACAAGGGCTCAAAATTGACATTTACAGGCTCATCATCAATTTCTTTGAACTTTCATTTAGAGAATTATATTTAACATCCTTTTGGGATATTTTTTCTTGGGATTTTCTTGGCTTATTTCCTTCAAACAAAAATTCTAAAGGAATTCATTAGAAACCTTTCCAAAATTGCCTTTCGAGCTTTTTGACAAGGACTTTCCTGAAGGGCAAGAGACCCTTCAGGATTTTTCAATGGCACCTCCCGAAGGGTAACATACCCTTCAAAATTTTGTTTGAGACCTTCATAAATATTTTAATGGTCCTCTAGAAAAGTGAACAAGCCTTTAATTAATGGACCCGCACCTTTTACAAAGGACCCAAACTTTTGTGAGTGCCCCTACTGCTGATGACAATTTTCTTGGGTAAAATGGAAATGTCCCTTCAGAAGGGGTAGTAACCCTTTGAAAAACCTAAAATGATGCTTTAGAGTTTTTATTTTGGACACTTCACTTTAAAATATATCTTTTGAAATTTTTACTTGGAATAATTCTTTCAGAATAATTTTCTAGAAGATTTTCGGACATTTGAATGAAAAAAATTGAGAGAAAACTCCCGAAGAGAGAACACATAGCTGAACCAAACACTTAGTTGAAAGGAGAAATAATTCCTTTGTATAAATTATCTACACAATTTTCCCAAAAGGAAAATGAAACCAAAATAGGCCCAAAATAAATCACCTTTCACTTGTTCTCTGAAAGAACGAACAAGTAAAAGACTTAGCCAAAAAAGAGAATTTTCATTTAGCTTTTGGCTTATAGGCTTATCCTTAAACAATGTTGCAAGATTCATTTCTAAGCCTTTAACCCAATGTTTCATTAAACTATGCAAGAGCTTCATATGTGGGCAAAAAATGGCCAACATCTTTGGTGGCTCACAGGGGTTACATTCCTGTCAATGCAAGAGAACTTAGACCATGTTGCCTCATCAAACCCATCCATTGAGCATGGAGTCAAGTCACTTCTTCACTAAATCAAAACCTCCATTTGAAGCAATAAGGACATCCAGAATAAAACAAAATTGTGCCCAAAGAACTTAGGGAAGGGAAACACATAGCTAAAAAGGATGTGCATAGGGCACTTAGAGGAAAACATGAAAATGTATACAAAATGTATAATATATACAATGGCTACAAACTCTTCTAATAACATGACTTTATATGAATCCCATTAACTAGGATGGGTAGTACCTCTCCATCTAGTTGGTCCAATTGGAAAGCATTATGCTATTTACATCTGTGGATCAAATAAGGACCACTCCACAAGTTGTCAAATTTGGTATGATTTCATGGCTTGGCCTTATTTGAATCCCATTTGAGGATGATATCCCCTTATTTGAATTCCCTTGCTATAGCTCTCTTGTCAAAATATTTCTTGACTTGGGTTTGATGTGACTCTAGTGTCTTCATTACAAGGTATCTTGTTTCTTTAAGCTCCATGAGTTCTTCCAACCTCACATTTATGGGCTCATCTCAAAATAGCTTCAGCTGATGGGCAAGCTCTAATGCAGGCACCTCAAGAAAAATGGGAAACTTGGCCTCCCTTCCATATACTAAAATATATGGATAATTACCAATGGTAGCTTTAGGAGTCACCCTATCAGTCCACAAGGCTGTCTTTAGTTTAGTGTGTCATATCCTCTGGTTCTCTTCCATGGTTCTTCTAATGATTCTTAGTAAAGTTTTATTTTTGGACTCAATCAGTCCATTTCCTTGAGGATAATATTTGGAAAAGGTGCTGAGGTAGATGCCCATTTTGAGATTCCATTCACTCATTTTTAGATAGAGGAATGCTAGTACATTATCATAAATGATAGTGGATGGAACACCAGACCTAGTCACAATGTTGTTATAGAAGTCTAAGACTGCAATTTCATTAGATTCTTTCAATGAAATGGCTTCCACCCACCTGGTGAATTATTCAGTTGTAGTGAGCACCCATATATGTCCCACACTTGATGGAGGGTTGATCATTCCTATGAAATCTAGCCCCCATGCATGAAGGGTTACTCTACCTGAATTGGGTTGAGAGGAAGGGCTACCAATCTTTGCTTACCCACAAAGAGAGCATACTTCTAACACTTTCTCACCCATGCATAAGCATCTTTGAAGAGGTTGGGCCAGTAATAACCTACCCTCATTAGGTATTTAGAGTAAAATGGCCTCCCGTAGGTCCATCATGGAAATGCTCCAAAAGCTTGGTCACCTGGTTACCATTTATGCATCTTAGGAGCACTCCATTGAGGTCCTTTCTAAATATAACCTCACCAACCAATGCATAAGGTATAGATTGAAGTTTGAAATACCTTCTCTTTGCTCTATCCATACCTTGTGGGCACTCACCTGTCATCAAGACATGTGTCATATCCTAGAGCCAATTAGTGTGAGGTAAGATTGCATCCATCTGTGAGTTATCTTTTGTTACCAAAATAACCTCTTTATTTTCATTAAGGTCATCAACCATGTGCTCACACAAACCTTTACCTCTCATTAGCTTAGTGACCTTGAACTCTACATCATACCCCATGACCTTGGTAATCTAAACAGCCCTCTTTTCATTCAAGTCTTTGTTAAGAAGGAAATATCTCACTCCAGGATGAGACACCATGATATATATTTGGCTATTGGAGAGCATGGGCCTGAACCTTTGAAGGATTCTTACCACTGCAAGGACTTATTTTTTATAAAAGTATACCTCTTCTCATATCCTTCCAGCGCTTAACTGAAAAAAGCTAGGTTGTTCAAGTCCTTTACCATTTTTTTGCATCAGCATAGCTGATATATTATCAATATTGGCAAAGGCATATAATAATCAATCTCTTGAGAAATCAGGGTTCATGAGTGTAGGTGCTTGGGCAATGGCCTGCTTGATAGCCTTGAATGTTGATTTACCTTCATTTGGCCAAGTGAATGTTTGGTTCTTCTTAACCATAGTAGTGATGGGTTTGTCTAATTTTTCAAAACCAAGTATAAACCTCCTCACAAATTTTATTTTCTCAAGAAAATTTTGGATTCCATTCTTATGCTTGGATAATAATAAGGCCAAGATGGCACTCATTATATCCAGATCAATAGCTAATCCTTGTTTTGAAACAACATGGCCCAATAACTTACCTTCATGCATAGAAAACACACATTTCTTGAGATTCAAATAAATTCCATACTCTTTACATCTCTCAAAGATCAACCTCAGGTGGTCCATGTGCTCATTGGCATTCTTGGAGAAAATTGTGATGTCATCCAAGTAGACTAGCACCCTTTGATTTAACAGCCCTTAGAAATCCATGTCCATTTCCCTTTGAAAAGTGGCCCCAACATTAATAGGCCAAAAGATTATTTTTTATAAGCATATGTGCCCCACTTGGTGGTGAAGGTAGTCTTGTATTGATCTTCCTCTTTCACCAACACTTGGTTGCATCCTGAGTACCCATCCAAAAGAGAAAAATATTCTGAACCTATAACCATTTGAAAAAATTGCTCCATGGATGGTAGAGGGTAATGGTCCTTCAAAAAGACCCTATTCAGGTCTCTAAAGTTAACACACAAATGGATCTCACCATTCTTCTTCCTTATAGGCACTAAATTGGCTACCCATGATGAGTGTTTGATGGCAAATATAATCTTGGATTTATTCAACTTGGTTAGCTCCTTCCTCATAAGCTCTTCTATTTTGGGGTTGATGGGTCTCTATTTTCACCTCAAAGGCTTAGTATTAGCCTCCATCTCTATAGTATGTTGGTCTAACTTTGGATCAAAGCCTCTCATATCACTATACTCCCAAGCAAAAATGTCTGAAAATTATTTACAAAGTTCAATGAAGATATGCCTTTCAAATTCTTTGCTTACCTTCATAAGCTTGAGAAGCTTGTCCTTGAAAATGAAGACTCTCTCATAATTTTCTTCATCAGTTGACATTACTACCTTGTCTTTTCTCACATGGTTCCCATCATGGAAAAGGCCTTCAAGGGTCACCAACCATTTAGGGAGCTTCTTAGATTTTAGTTGAATGATTTGATTATCATACTGGTGTTGAAACTTTTCTTGGTTGGCAGAGGAGAACTCAACTTCTTGCTATAAGAAAAAAGTAATTTGTTTGTCATTTTCAAAAACCTGCCAATGGGCCTCATTGTCTAGTACTGATGGCCTCACCACCACCTTGACATGTGGTTGAACCTTGGCTTCTTTCAACTTACTTGAGATGTTGAACTGAGCCCCCATGGCTACCAACCTATTAGCATGCTGATTTTAGTTCCTTGGCACAAATTGAATGTCAAAGGCTTGAAAATATATAATTAGGTCCCACACCCTATTTTTTTAGGACCTCATCAAAGGATTCTTCATAATGTTTGGGCCCCTGACTTGGTTTACTATAAGCTCATTATCCCCATATGTTTATAGCTGCTTGATTTATTTCTTACTGGCCCATTGAAGGCCATGGATTAAGCTTTCATATTCTGCCATGTTTAAAGAGCAACTAAAATGGAACCTGTAAGAAGAGAAAAACTTATCATCTAAAGGGGAAACCAATGTTGCCCCTACATGTACTCCATTATTGCTCCTTGAACCATAAAATAACTGTTAATCATGGAATATACTGAGAGGGGGGGTGAATCAGTATATAATATATCTTATAAAACTTTCCCTTAATCAAATTCCACTTAACCAAACATTCAATAAATGCAATAAAACTAAAACAATAAACACCACACAAGATAGAGAGAGACACCAGATATAACGTGGAAACCCAATGTGGAAAAAACCACAGAGAACAATCTAAAGTATATGAATGAGCACCAACACAAATAATATTTGCAAGTACCAACTTGCAAGAGCACCAATCCCTTTGTTGAGCACCAACACAGCAACTATTCATGAGCACCAACCCAGAAGAGCACCAACCCCTTTACTGAGCACCAACACAAAAATAATTCATGAGCACCAACCCCCTTACTGAACACCAACACAGCACCAACCCATAGGAGCACCAACCCCTTTGTTGAGCACCAACACAGTAACAATTCGTGAGCACCAACCCATAGGAGCACCAACCCCATTGTGTATACCACAAAACTATCTCTCAATGTTGCTATCTCAACAAATGATAGTTCATTACAATATCTCTTTCCTCTCTCACCTTTGATCTTTTAAGCTAGATATAAAAAATACAAATCATACTCATCTCTCCCAAAATGCTCTTCTAGGCTAGATATTACTATCCCAAATCAAACTTTATCTCACACATTACAAATGGCTTCTCAAGCCTTTATTTATAGCTTTCTAAATGACCTTTGGCCTTCCCCCTTTGTGACCCTTCAATCCTCATGGAAAATGGTGCCAAACTTGTATGACCCTTCATATCCTTCCCTTTGAAAAGTCATGTGGTGACCCTTCATGAGCAAAAACGTCCTTCCCTCTTTTGTCTTTATCTTGATGACTTTTCGTATTCTTCAAAGTGTCTCTTCATGAGAAATTGTGCCCTTCCTCTTTTGTCTTCACTTGGTGACTCTTGGAATTCCCTAAGATGACTCTTCATGGGAAAATGCATCCCATTCTTCTTTTGTCTTTACCCCATGACTCTTTGACTTCTCCATGGGCCCTTCTTTTGTCTTATATGCAACCAAAAAAATATTCGTTAATATTAAATAAATATTAACACACATTAGCTAAGATATATCTATTAAAAACATTAGTAAATGCAATGGGGCCTTTATCACCAATAATGCTAGACCTTTGACATCAATGACAATATTTCCAACAATTTTCCCCTTTGTCATTGATGGCAACCTCAATCCTGAAACTGCCACATCCTAAATCCTGCACATATTGTCATCTGAAAACATACAGTAACTCCCCCTTACTGTAGAAACCTGTACATGTTCTTTGTACCTATTTCTACACCTATATCTTTTATTCTCCCCCTTTGACATCAATGGCAAAGGGCCTACCTGGAGCTAACACTTAGCTCCCCCTCAACTGATGTTGAACATCAATGGCAGGAAGTAATAGAAATTACTCCCAAATCCTCTTGTAGATCTTTGAATGTGTCCTTTGATTGTGCTTTTGAGAAAATATCTGATAATACATACAAATTGTTACTTGTCTTTTGAACATCTGCAATCAACTCATTTTAATCTTTTCTTCTAATCTCACAACCTTTTGCATGAAAATTTAATGTGTATCCTTGATCACATATTTGACTAATACTCAATAGATTATGCTTAAGACCTTTTACATACAAAACATTCTTAGTCTTATTTCTACCATAATCCAAACTCAAAGTACCTTTTTCGGCTATCCTGGCAGTGGTTTTATCTCTAAATCTCATTCTGCCACCATTGATCTTCTTTAGAGTTATAAACTTACTTTTATCTCCTGTCATATGCCTCGAACATCCGCTATCAACTAACCATGGCTGATCTTTATTTCTTACATGCAGAGCTGTCTAAACCATCATAGAATCTTGAGGTTGTTTCTTCTATCATGAACAAGTTTGAACTTCTTTCTTGATGAATGGAGCTTTGAAACTCTGATCCTTCTTCTTGATGAATGGAGCTTTGAAACTCTGATCCTTCTTGACTGACTCAAACACGCTTCTACAATACCGAGCTATATGTCTAAAGTTGTTACACTTGTAGCATACTATGGTCTTTTCATCAAAGCTTGATAGAGGAGCAAAAGAGTTGTGGCTTCTGCTTGACTCTACTTGACTTTCCTTCTCCTTATTTCTGAAACTATTAGCTCTTTTTATACATTCTAATTTCTTGTGACCATATCCATTACAATAAAAATAATAGCTATAAAAATAATACTTGTTTGTATATCTCTGACCTGATTGTTTTTTGTAGCTTCGTTCCCTCCAGCCTTCTCTGTTTGAAATGTCCTTTGTATTCTTCACTTCTCCCATTTTGTTTCCTCTTTTGTAAGAGCTTCAGCATAGCTCTTTTTCTTTTCAAATCTGATCCATGTCTTATCTAAATTTGCTTTTTGACTTTCTAATATCTTATTCAGCATGTTAGTGCTATCCTCAAATTTTGAATCACTAACTACTTTATCATTGACTGCTTTCTCAATATCTTCTTTGAAAGAGGCAATTTCAATAACATACCTTTCACATTCTTTTCTTTCTATTTCCAACTGTATTGTTAGATCTTATTTATTCTTCTTGGCTTCTTCCTAGTGTGTTGTTAGATCATCAATAATTCCCTTTGACTCCTTTTCATTTTTCTCGATCTAGCACATCAATCTTTGATTCTTCTTCTCAACAGCTTCTAACTCTTCTAAGGCACAAATGAGTTCTCCTTCCATATTCACTTCAGCTTCCTCCTCTTCTTCTTCTTGATCATCTTCATGTATGGCCATGAATAGAATCTCTTCTTCTTCTGAATTGCTAACTCCACTATCTTCAGCTGAGCTAAGATCCTTAGAATACAGGCTCTTCTTCTCGAATCCCTTCTCAAATTTGCCTTTGAAATTTTTTTTGTATGTAGACTTCTCTTCTTCATCATCATTACCCTTATTTGGGCATTTAGCTAAAAAATGTCTAATATTTCTACAATTGAAACATTTAAAAGGTAATTTTCCTTGATATTTACCTGTTCTCCTTTTTGGCTTGTGAATGAAAAGTGCTCCGTTGTCATCTTCACCATCACTGGAACTATCACTTGATTCTTGAATCTTAGCTTTCTTTGATGTCTTGAAAGCTACTTCTCTCTTTGATGGTTTATCTTGTTCAGTCCGCATCTCATATGCCTTGAGAATACCATGAAGCTCATCCATATTTAACTTAGCTAAATTCTTCATCTCCTCAATTGCCAAAACCTTTGCATCATGTCTCATTGGTAGAGATCTCAAAACCTTTTGTACCACCGTTGACTCTTCCAACATTTCTCCAAGACCTTGAATCTGATTTACTATTTGATTAACTCGCAAGAGATAACTTGTTATTTCTTTTTTTTCTTCCATCTTCAAACTTTCAAACTGTCTTCTAAAAGTCTGAAGCTTAGCTTGTTGAACTTTTCCATCACCTTTGTAAATATTCTCAAGTTTTACCCAAGTTTCATGAGCAGATTTACATTGCATAACTTTAACAAATTTATATTCACATAAACCACATAAAATAGCATTTAAATCTTTAGCATTACATTCGCTTGCCTTCTTTTTTACTGGAGTAATTACAAGTGTTTGTGGCTCTTCATATTCCTCCACCACTGCTTGCCATATGTCGAATCCAAGGGCCATTAAATAAATCTTCATTCTCATGCTCCAAAAATCATAATTCATCCTATCAAAAAAATGTGCCTTATTTGTAGAAAATATTTCATGTGATCCAGCCATCGTGCTTTCTTGATCTACCTTCAAGCTGTAAAATTTTTCAAAAAAAACCTACTCTGATACCAATTGTTAAGCACAGGATATACTGAGAGGGGGGTTGAATCAGTATATCATATATCTTATAAAACTTTTCCTTAATCAAATTCTACTTAACCAAACATTCAATATATGCAATAAAACTAAAACAATAAACACCACATAAGATAGAGAGAGACACCAGATATAACATGGAAATCCAATGTGGAAAAAACCACGAAAAAAAATCTCAAGTATATGAATGAGCACCAACTCAAACAATATTCACAAGCACCAACTTGCAGGAGCACCAACCCCTTTGTTGAGCACCAACATAGAAACTATTCATGAGCACCAAGCCACAGGAGCACCAACCCCTTTATTGAGCACCAACCAGCAACAATTCATGAGCACCAACCCACAGGAGCACAAAACCCTTTGCTAAGCACCAACACAGCAACAATTCATGAGCACTAACCCACAAAAGCACCAACCCCTTTGCTGAGCACCAACACAGCAATAATTTGTGAGCACCAACCCACAGGAGCACCAACCCCTTTGTGTATACCACACAACTATCTCTCAGTGTTTCTATCTCAACAAATGATAGTTCATTGCAATATCTCTTTCCTCGCTCACCTTTGCTCTTCTAAGCTAGATATAAAAAATACAAATCATACTCATCTCTCTCAAAATGCTCTTCTAAGCTAGATATTACTATCTCAAATCAAACTTTATCTCAAACATTATAAATGGCTTCTCAAGCCTTTATTTATAGCTTTCCAAATGACCTTTGGCCTTCCCCCTTTGTGACCCTTCAATCCTCATGTAAAATAGTGCCAAACTTGTATGACCCTTCATATCCTTCCCTTTGAAAAGTCATGTGGTGACCCTTCATGAGCAAAAATGTCCTTCCCTCTTTTGTCTTTATCTTGGTAACTTTTCATATTCCTCAAAGTGTCCCTTCATGAGAAATTTCACCCTTCCTCTTTTATCTTCACTTGGTGACTCTTGAAATTCCCCAAGATGACTCTTCATGGGAAAATGCATCCCATTCTTCTTTTGTCTTTACCCCGTGACTCTTTGACTTCTCCATGGGCCCTTCTTTTGTTTTATATGCAACTAAAAATATATTCGTTAATATTAAATAAATATTAACACACATTAGCCAAGATATATCTATTACAAACATTATTAAATGCAATGGGGCCTTTATCACCAATAATGCTAGACCTTTGACATCAATGACAATATTTCCAACAAGAACAACTTCCACATACCATTGAGGTCATATTTAGGTCCAGTGAGGGAAGATATGAGTTAATTTTCTTCATGTAGAAAATAGACACCCATGTCTCTTTCTTCAACTCCTTCCAAAGGGTTGAGAAATTGATTATCTCCCCATAGCTCATCCAAGAATAAATCTATAATTTCTTCAAGACAAGTGTTCAGTTCTTGACCAATTGTAAACTCATCCTTGTCAATGATAGTACAATTGAGGTTTATGCTATCTAGATGATGGGGTTCAATGTGAAAGTGTGCCATGGGTTCAACCTTGATTGATACCTTAGTCTTGTACCTAGTTTTGAATGCCATGTATGACCAATCTATTGTGAGATAACCTCTTATCTTTGCTATGAATTCTCTAGATAAACATAGAGAAAAATGAGGAGGCACCTCTAGAATCAACACATCTTGAGCCACTGAAATACTAAGACAAGCATGTAGGGTCAAGCTGAGACCTTTGATAATACCAGTTGGTTTAGTGGAAGATCCATCAAGATACAAAACCCCCTTTAATTGGGGTTCATACTTTAAACCAAGCTAATTTGTTATTGATTTTGGAATTATTGAAGTGCTAACCCCACTATCTACCAAGCAATTATGCACCAAGGAATCACTAATGATTAATGAAATATAGAATAGAGGAGGCTTGACCACCTTACTTGACCCTTCTCCCATAATTCCTTGGGTTGCATTAGTGAGGACCTCAGTTTCTTAGCTTGGTTTTCTACCTATAGTTTTTGTAACACTTATCTTAGACAAGCCTTCCTAAAGGATATCCACTTGATCAAACATGGAAAGCATGTCCCACATTGGTATGTTCACATTGGATTTCTTCATTTGCTAAACAATGTTGATTGGTATATTTTTAATTTTTGCTTGTGCCTTGGGAATCACTGCTACTAGCTTGGTCAATGAAGGAGCAGTGACAAGAGGTTCTTTGAAAGCTTCCTAGTTGTCACCCATATTCCTTCTTTTGAATCTTGTGTTTGTTAAGACTAGGACATGAGCTAGACTGGGGATGGGCTGCTAATTGGATGCATAACACTCTTTCTGCTCACTGATAACCATTGTATCTTCTAGTTGGTTTGATACCTAATCTAGTCCTTATTCTTATGGAGGTTGCTCTAGCTTTGTCATCATGGGGATCTCCATGATTTGAGCCATAAGAGCTTGATTTTACCTATAAGCAATAGCTTGTTGTCATTGGTCATTAAAAGCCTAGTTAGAACCATTATTTGGGATAATGGATTGCCCAAAAGATTGATTCCAAGGCATTGTCCCTTTAACCTCTTGAGCCATATTGTTTTGAATAGGAACCAAGGAATTGGAAGGGCCTGTAGCATTTGGATTATAATTGTGTTGTCTAGCATAATTAGGTTGCCCTTGTCCTTGGAAACCTCCTTTATAGGGTGGCCTATTTACTTGATAAGGCTACTATTGAGGCTGATATGGAGCTTGGTATGGCTTGTTGTAAGCTTGTTACCTCTTGACATTGACCACATCATTCCCCAAGGATTGGAGCATGCTCTTAAGTTCCAAGTAGTTATTTTGCTCTTAGGAGTTATTGGATCCACTAGTGGAAGCCTTCTCTTGCTTTGGTGAAGGCAAAACATCAATAGTTGGAGTTAGAAGGATAACATCAAGTGGGGGGACAACTACAAGAGGTGGTCTAATCTCAGGGAAAAGGGGCATTGGGGGTCTAAGAGTAAGCTTGTCAGCCTAGACTAGACAATTTTTAGCTTTGATAGCCACCTCATAAGCACCTGGTAAAATGTCCCCTCCTATGGATTAGATCATTATAGCTATGTCACTATTTAGAGATTTTAAATAATATAAGAAGGAAAAGTTTTGGGATGGTTTAATAGTGGCTGGAATTTTGTCCCAAGCCTTTTGAAATCTCATATTGAAGTATTGCATGACTTCATGGGGGGTTCTTTTGATTTTGGTAAGCTGCTCCACTAATGATAAATGGTCACTCTTATCTACAAACCTCTTGCATAAGGTTATTCCCAGTTGATCCCATGACTAAATCGAGTTAGGATCTAGGCCTCTATACCAATCTAATGCCTTTCCCTTAAAGGATACACCTAATAGCCTAATGGCTACATTTTCTACTGTGACATTATGAATATTATAGAAACTAGTTATCTGTTATATGTTTAGTAGGAGTTATAGCTTGGTCTCCTATGTAATAACAGGATGTTTTTGAGGGCTACTACTAGCATAAGGTCATATTAAGGAAAATTTAAAGGACTTTGGCCATTTAAACCCACAAAAGATCTTTGGGGAATCATGGTAGCAAGAGGGGCTAACAAGGATCTTCTCACGTAGGTATACCTTTTGACTAGTTTGGGAGAGTAGTTTCTTACGTATGGGTGAGTATGGGCGAACCTTAACCTTCTTGATGAGTTTAAAGGTAATTCAACAAATTCAAAAGGAATACCTACAGAAGTCAATCTTATAGTCACCTTTGGCATGAAAGATAGTTACTATTCTACCACTAGATTGATGAATGTTCTTTGGAATCACCAAATACTAAAAGATGAAAGCTACAACCATTACAAATTGATCAAACCAGCATCAAACTTGACCAATATTTCTTGAAAAGGTCCCATCAGGCATGCTAAAAACTATTTTAGCATGGAATTTCACCCTTATGGGAGAGTTTTTTAGGCTCTCTCACTCCCAATTACAAAATTGGGGCAACCTCAGGCTGTGGGTATCCTATAGTGAGGTTGAACCTCTAGGCTTTCTAATGTGGCTATCTCCTTAGATGCTTCACTTCATTTGTTCCCACACGCTAAAACATATTGTTAACCAAGGAAAAGGGAAAGAAAATTAAAATAAAAAGGGAAAATTAGACTAAGAAAGGTGATGCACCAAATAGGGAGTGACCCACATAAGCATGAAATAAACACTAATTCAGCATAAGATAATTCTTCTAACACAACTTCACAATCAGTTAATTTACATCAATGTTTCATAAACTAGGCTCACTAAGCCATATATGAAGCAGAGAGGAATTTTGAAATTCACACCAAACATCCATTAATGGTAGAAAGTGCTCAAGTTTAGACCTATAACTAACCCAAAAATACCTAAAAATAGGTAAGAAGGAAGGATAAGGGACATGGAAGAACGCTTCTTCACAAGGCCATCATGCACAAGCTTGCTAAACACTATTTTCAGACAAGAGATAGGTAAAAATATTTTTTATTGTTTTAAAAGGTCTTTCTTACAAATTTTGATAGGGTTCTTCCTTGTCAAATGAGGATATCTTCTTTTGAAAAAAATTGAAACATATATAGAAAAGGGGAAGACCCAAAGAGAAGAGGTGAAAAAATAGAAATCAATAAATAAGATCCAACCACCTTCCATGAATTCTCACCCACACTTGAGTTAATTAGAATTAATATTTCTCCAATGAAATAACTGCCATTAGCTCCAAAAGTCTTCCAGCCCTCTCATTAGTCAAGAAATGCACTAGAAGACAAAGCTCACTGAGGATGATGATGTCATGCTCCACTAAGAAGGAAAAGTCCAAGAATGTCTTAAATGCCCGAGCTATCTTTTCTAATTGCTTGATCTTTATCTTTCATCTCCATGCCATCCTCCACTTGTCTGCTTACATATAAGGATAAAAATTATTACATTTATAAGCATGGTTGAGCCATGTTGCTTCTACATTTATTAGATGTTTATCAGATATGATGGCTATGTCAAAAGATGAGGACTCCCCATTAACTTCACCTACTAGCTCTTACCTTGAAACCCGGATTATATCTTTCCTATAGATGTAGAACCAATCTAAGAAGATTGGTTTTCCTAAATTTATCTTATTTATGTCGATGTGAGTCTAAAGGTTGTGCATCTCTTTTTTGGTCTTCTAAACACCAATGGCTACTTGCAAGGGCTCAAACTTGACGTTTGCAGGCCCATCATCAATTTTTTTAAACTTTCATTTTGGGCATTGTCTTCGACATCCTTTTAGGCTCTTTTTTCTCAAGATTTTCTTGGCTTATTTCTTTTAGACAAAATTTTTGAAGGAATTCATTCAGAACCTTTCCAAAATTACCTTTTGGGCTTTTTGGCAAGGACTTTCCCGAAGGGCAAGAGACCCTTCAAGCTTTGTCAATAGCACCTCCCGAAGGGTAACATACCCTTCAAACTTTTGTTTGAGACCTTTAAAAATATTGAAATGGTCCTCTAGAAAAGTGAACAAGCCCTTAAGTAATGGACCCAGACCTTTTGCAAAGGACCTAGACTTTTATAAGTTTCCCCACTGCTGATGATAATTTTCCCAGGTAAAATTGAAATGTCCCTCAGAAGGGGTAGTGACCCTTCATAAAACTTGAAAATACCGTTTGGAGTTTTTGTTTTGGCCACTTTGCTTTAAAATATATCTATCCAAACTTTTGCTTGGAACAATTCTTTCAGAACAATTTTCTTGAAGATTTTTTGACATTTGAATGAAAGAAACTAAGACAAAACTCCCAAAGAGAGAACACTTAGCTGAAAGGAAAAAGAATTCCATTGGCTAAATTGTCTGTACAATTTTCATGAAAGGAAAATGAAACCAAAATAGGCCCAAAATAAATCACCTTTCACTTGTTCTCTAAAAGAATGAACAAGTAAAAGACATAGCTGAAAAAGAGATTTTTCATTTAGCTTTTGGCTTACAGGCTTATCCTTGAACATTGTTTTCAAATCTATTTCTAAGATTTTGACCCAATGTTTCATCAAACTATGCAAGAGCTTCATACATGGGCCAAAAATGGCCAACACCTCCTATTCCACCACCTAGTTGTTTTAACCACATACCTGCAACTCATACCCTAGAGTGGAACTTAGTTCCATAGAAATCCCAAAATGTTAGAGGCTACCTCATTTAAAACTCTCTGAGGTGCATATAAAACCCACATCAACACACCTCATATATGTCTCAAGTTAAAATATGGATATAATAACAATACCAATGTATATAATGTTGCATAGAAGTAATCTAAGCAAGGAATTATACACTCAACACATTAATTATACAATATTTATCTATCAAATGAAATAGAAAGAGTTTAGGATACTTACCTTTGGTGAACTTATCTAGTCTCAATCTCTCCATATCTAGTGGTGCTTTGTAAGAGGTTGTTGTGGCTTTGTAATAATCACACTATATAAGTCAAATATAGGCTAAAATACTCCTACTTTACATCCAAGACTTTCCACAATACATGTAATTTTATCTCCAAGGCAAAACCTAAGCAATGGCTCCTTCAAATATAGATTTAGTAGAATTGTGAACTATAATGATGCGAAAATAAAAGTTCATATCTATTAAATTGAAATGAGCCTTGTATTTATAACAATGGATAAGCCTTAACCCTTATGGAATTTTAGTTGACAAGATCAGCCAACACAACCTAGTTTTTTATTAAAAAAGTTAACGTTATGCCTTAAACTAAGTTTGATAGGATAACTTAGTTCTGTAACATACACTTAATATTTTATAACAGGAAAGTTGGTAAGGGTGTTTTCTTAGTTAGGGTATATTTTAAAGGAGAAATGCTCAAGTAGATGTATATATGGGGTTTGGATTGCCTGGGGATTTGGACAAGTATGATTTATTATGTGTTTAGATAATGATAGGGTTGATCAATGATATTGTGAAGCACCAATGGTCTTCTGACCCCTTTCCTAGTACACCATTTAATGGATACACTTAGAGAGATCAAAAATCGACATGTTCTTGAAATAAAGTGTCAGTAAATGATAAATTTTTAAAATATTATGTGTATACATATGCCTCACTTGAATCTCATCATGTGTCATGCAGGTGTAATAGGGGATGGTGATTCAAAAAATAACATAGTAATATATGACTCTAAATTAACAAATTTAAGTAGAAAATAGAAAATAAATGGCAATAAGGAATGTTTTGAAAATAATTGAAATTACCATATGCATACCTTGACTTACCTTATCTTTGAATGGTTGTTTGTTGTATTTATAGTCTTAATCATGGAGGGCACATGTAAATGCTTTGGACAAACCTTAAGGATACAAGGATAAAGATAAAAATCAACTAATCATAGGGATATCAAATTAAATGAACAATTACATAACTAAGTCACTTGGAAAACTGGTAAGTTGGGATGACAAATGCAAAGCTAGAACCAAAAGAACAAAGAAAAATAGATAAAAATGAGATGAATTCAGGTAACCAAAAATCCAAGGCTACTAAATGATTGACAAACCCAACAAATGCATCCCAAGTGAGAAAAGTAATAACAAATCAAACCAAGGACACATGCAACTAAAATAATGGAACCAACATCAATGTAATAGAAGTAGCAATCCATACTTAAACAAAGATGAAAAAATAAAAAAAATGTAAAAAACATTGATGAAAGAGTTGAAAAATAAACTCAGAGTCTCAACCATAACCAAGGAAAATCTAGGAAGGATGAGGCAATGATGAAGAAAGTATCTCATAACCACTCAAATATGCAGCTTCTATTATAATGATAGATGAACTAAAATAATCTTTTTCTAAGCATGTCTTGAAAAAAATGAAGAATAGGAGATATATAAGTTGGGAAAAGATTTAGATATAAACTTACCTATCAAGTGGGGGGTATGAAATGGGTGGTGGTAGAAATGAAGGCGGTACCAAGGTGAATAATAGTTATTGGAAACAAGACACTAAAATCAAGTTAGCAAGATAAAAATTCTTTCAATATTAAGGACTCTAGAGAATTATCCCTATCCTCTAAAATTTAGGTTACTTAGTGAAGTATAAATATCATCCCATAGAGGCTATATATGTAAGAAAAGTAAAATGGACCTAGCTTCCCACAACTTGTTCCTTATGCCTTAGGACCCCTTATAGAGCCATTAGTATACTACAAAGATTGGCAAGTTGTGTGAGAAAGTAGTTGGCACTAAAATATGTTTTTGAAATTATGAGACATTCTACCCCCATCTACTATCCTAACGCACCCCAATGAAACTTGGCTATTTCATGAGGCAAATTATGGAGTTTGAGCTTCAACTAGGATAAGAGATGTGCTTGATAATAATCATGTCTTTTGGTGTAATTTTTTACTTTTGAATGTTTGTTTTTTGCTTTTTATCATTACCTTTTGTCTAAATGATTTGTATTTTAATTTTGATGGCTTTTGTCTATTCCTCCTCCATATGTATTCATAAAACCAAACATGGATTTTAAAAATGATTATCACTAGATAATTTACACTTGGTGACTAAGAAAAATAACTTAGAGAGCATGGTGTCTAAGACTCGTGTACTTGCACATTAGAGAAAAGTATGATCTTGTAACCAACCTTGGTCTGTCTCTAGTGATATGGAATAATGGAGAGGATGGAATTGAACATGAAACAATTGAGTTACCTCAAATCACAAAAAAATATGTATTTTAAACATGGTATAATGACAAGAAAGTATGAATCATCATCATAATAAATAATGTATGTGAGTGGAGACATGAGAATAGATTATTATAATTTTTGAAATCAAAATAATATGATTGAATTTAAGAGAATGAACTCACAACTCTCAACCATTGCCTTTATTTTTTGGGGAAGACACTTAGCTAAGGTTGCAAGCAATGCTACACTTTGGGAATATTTAAAAAACCTACAATAAGTGTTGGCACCACAATATATATAAATATATGAAATACATGTAAGATAACAATAGTATTTGAAATGATAATTTAAGAAAAAATTTATGTAAAAATTGAGCATTAGTGGGTTCTTTGAAAATATGTCCATTAGTTTGTAAATATAGGAACTAAAACCAAAAATTTATTTAACCAAATAAAGGCCCCAACATTTTTGGGTGTATTTGCTTTCCTTATCATGGGTATAATATAATTTAAGGACTAAATTACCAACATAGAAGGTATGCACTTTAACCTTTATGTTATGTTATTTAGAAATTTGAGTTTGTATTGGCGATTATATAGTATAGCATCGATACAAAGCTCATTGAGAAGAAATAAATCATGTTGACGGGCATCACAAAGTTACTCATCAGGGATAATGGCATGAAGAGAGATGAAAAAGGAAGGTAGGTCAACTTCTAAAGGTAAGTTACATTGATATCCATAAACTAAGTAAAAATGGGTTGCCCTAGTTTAAGTACATATGCTAATGCAATAATCCCAAAGTGGAAGATAAAGTTTTAAATGCCAGTCAGAACAAGAATCTTGAATTGTCTTTTGTAAAATTTTGTTAAGAATTTTGTTAGCAACCTTTGCTTTTCCATTACATTGAGGATGATAATTTGTGGAGAATTTTTGTGTGATTTTGAACTCATCCCATAATTGTTTCATATCCTTGTTATTGAAATTCCCACCATTGTCATAAATAATGGTGTTGGGCATTCCAAAGCAACAAATTATTTAATTGAGTATACAATTGGATATGGTGATACATGTGATATTAACAAGGTGCATAGCTTCCACCCATTTAGTGAAATAATTATTTATCATGATGATGAAGACATGACCATCTTGAGAGCAAGGTAATTTACCAATGAGATCTAATCCCCACATGGAGAAAGGCCAAGGATATTATAATGTTTTAAGCTCAATTGGAGAAGAGTGGATGATATCATCATGCAATTGGCAGCGATTATATTTTTTGGTGAATATGAAAGCATATTTTTCAAGTGTGGGCTATAAATATCCCATGCATAGGCATTTTTGGCCTGTAGCGTGTTCATTACATGTTGCCATGTGTTTATTTGATAAGGCAATAAAATTTATATTGAGTGACATAACAGAGCAAGGCACCTTTGGCATTATGATAATACAAAATGTCATGTCATAATACATATTTGTAAGCTTGTTTTTGAATTATATATTCTTCATAAGAATTAGTGTCAATAAGGTAAATTTAATGCTTGATAAATTGGATGATGTTTTTATAGCACGAACTTTGTCAGATAGTGACAACCTTAATATGGCATATTAGAGAATCGTATGTGGTTGGTAATGAAAATGGTGATTTGCATATGTTGATGAGAAATTGGGAATAGTAAAGAGATTAATGAGGGTGAAAAAGAGAAGCAAATGAATCAAGCAAATCAGTTATGAAATTTTTTTCTCATGTAATTAGTTCTATAGTGAAGGATTTGAATTCTTCAACAAACATGGTGGCAATTTTATGACAAGGTATCACTTTTACATTGATATTCATTATTGACTTGATGACAGATGAGTTGTGAGTCACCTAAGGCATGTAGGCAATGGATATCTAAATCAATGGCAGCTTACATGCCTAGGATGAGAGATTCATACTCAATGATGTTGTTAGTAGCATTAAAGGTTAATCAGAAAGCAAGAGGTGTGATTTTACTATGAGGATTTTCTAAGACACATCCTAGCCTAGCTCCTTGAAGACTTTTAGTACCATCAAGATGGAATTTCTAATTATCTTCATGTAGGTCAATTGTAACTTTAGGTAATTCTTCAATGATGATGTTGGATTTTGGTTTAGAAATGGAAGTGCCTAGTTTATCAAGATTATTTATCTTAAGATCAGTTATAAAATTATGGAAATTACCTTTGAGTTAAATAACCTAATTAAGATCTTCAATATATAATATTTATCCATCAGAACGAGTATATTTAAGATCATTAATGGTTGGGATAGGAGCGGTGGTAATTTGATCATCAATTACTTGGTCTTTAACTAATTTTATGTAATGATTTGTAAGTCAAATACCATCAAAAGAACCATCCATTTTCCAATTCTATCACCAAGTTTAGAAATATTTTAAGAATAAATGATGGAAAGGATCAGAATGATGTTGACATAATGTTTTTGATAAAACATGTAATGGTGAAGTTTTTCAACTGCAAAATAAATGGAGAGATAGTCATGTTTGACTTTCATATAGTGAGTATCATAGTCTATGAGAGCGTGAATGATATAATATGTGGAATATTCACAGCCTATTTCATCTTATTTTGAAAGTATTACCCTAACTAATATGGGGTTAGATTAAGTGTACAATATGAGAGGTCAATCATTGGAAGAGTTCAAAGAGCGGGAGGATGTGAGAGTGATTCTTTCATGATGTCAAATAAATTTTTACATGAATCAACCCATTCCAAAGCTATAACTTTCTTAAGGAGGGGGTTAATTAAATAAATATGGTAATCCATCTCAGGAACAAATCATCTAATTTCCTAAATTTTACCAAGGTATGTTCATATGTCTAAAATAGAATGAGGAATAAGCATGTTGACAATAGCTTTGATTTTAATTGGATTGACATCAATTCCTGGAAGAGAAACTAGAAAACTTAAGAGTTTACAAGAAGTGACATCAAAAACACATTTATAAGGATTGAGTATAACTTTGTATTTAATGAGATGATAAAAAATGATAGCAAGATCATGAAGATGATTTTCATGATGCTTGGATTTGGTGTTAAGGTCATCTACATAGGTTTAAATTATTTTATGTATGAGATTGTGAAATATATGGTTCATTACATGTTAATAAATAACACCAGCATTTTTAAGACCAAAAGGAATTTTGACATAGCAATAGGTGCCCCATTATGTTTTAAATGTGGTTCTATGTTGATATTCAGAGGTGATGTGAATTTGATTATATCCTAAGAAACCATCTATGAGAGATAGCATTTCATAGCCAATAGTGGAATCGATGATGGCATCAATTGATGGTAAGCGAAAGTTATATTTGGGATAAGAAAAGTTAAGATTATGAAAGTCTATATAGATTTGAATAACCATGGTGACTTTCTTATGTACGGGAACAATGTTGGACACCCATTTGAAGTAATCTACAAATGTGATGAATTTAGCATCTAATAAATTAATGACTTCTTTAAGACATAAATTAGAAATCTCAAGAGGGAATTTACGTTTATTTTGATGTACAGGTTTCCCATTAGGATAATTAATGATATTATGGACCAAAATACTAGGTTTAATGTCAGGAATATATTCATATGACCTTGCAAAAGCGTCATGATATTTATCAAATAATAAACTAAAATTATCATGCTCTATAGGATGAAGTTATTTAGAGATAAGAATAGGTTGAGGGATAATAGTGGTTCCATAATTTATTCAATAAGCATAGCATTTTCATCTTGGAAATGATAAGGAGTAGAAGGGAGTGAAGAAACATGATGTGTGTTGGGTTGATACTAGCAATGAAGTTATTAAAACCAGGAGCCTTTTTCTCAGAAAAACCTAGCTTATGATGTTGGTGTGGGAGTTGAGGCTCAAGAGCATGGAGTAGTTCTAATATGGATTCATCAATAGGGAGCATGGATAAGGGTCCATAATATTCAACATTTACTTCAAGATCCAAAATTTGGTTGCCTTAATTATCAAATTCATAATGTATTTTTCGGATGGCTGTAGCTTGTGCATCTAAGGAAATTTCAAGAGTAGGGGTGTGAGATTGTTTAATAGAAACTAATATTGATATATTGGGATAATTATTATCATTAGTGGTTATTGGATTATGGAGAATAGGCATAGAACTTTTTTGTGCAAGAGGAATAGTGGACGGTAATGGATCTTGACTTAGTATATTGAGTCAATCCATCCTATTAGGAATTGTAGGTTGGACTATATTAGATTAGTCAATTTCTTAGATGACACATGGAGTATTTATAAAAGGTTAATTTATAGGTGGTACATAGTCTTCTGGTCATGATTCACTATCAAAATATATGTGAATGACATGAACATCATGATTTAAGACATGAATTTTTACTAATGTTTTTTGATAATGTAGTACATATATATCTTGGAACTGAGCTTGCACCATAATTTAGGATCATCATAGGATGGATATATATCACATGTATTTATTTCAATGGTAAAATTTGTACTTAAGAGGCCCATATTACTAAAGTGTGAGGAGACATGGCTAAAGGATCTTGAAAGATTTTGGCCACCCCATATTCATTGCAATTGAAATCATTCTCTGTGTAAGAAGATTCATGTGCATTGCATGGAGTAGGGATATCGGTGGTATCATCTATTAAAGGAATGATTTTATGTTATGGAAAAAAAGAAGGGGGGTCCATTCTAAAATATAGGGAGGTAATTGAGTGGTATTGCAAATGTTTTGTAGTTCATTGGGTTCAATGTCATTTGAATTTGTGAGAGTTACATGTAGATACAAATGCATATTGACAAATTTAGTAAGAGGAAGACTATTGATGTGGACTATAGTATGAATACGATATTGATATTTGGAATTTGGAAGTTGGATACTCGAGGGATTAGGATTAGCCTCATGTTTGTAATATTTCTAATTATGTATGAATTTAATACATTGGCTACCAGAAGATGTTATAGCTTGCATGCATTGAATTGAAGGATGACCCAAAAGCATGTTCTAATATAAGGGAAGATCAAAGACTATAATTTTGGTGTGGATTATCTTCAGTAAAATGTTAATAGGGAGAAAAATGTAGCCAAGTGGTTTTTGGTTAGTTTTTTCAAATCCACAACATATGAGTTAGGTTTGTTTGAGATTTTATTTTGAATATCCAGTCTATTGAACTAACCAAAGAGATGTAACATTGATTCCCAATCCTTCATCAACTAAGACTTTTATAAGTAGAGTTTTATTGATGCTGATTTTGATAAATAGAGGTGGATAATTTGCTCTAAAGAGAATTTTATCATTTATCATATCTTCTTATGGAACTTCTATGGAGGATTTAGTAGAAGAAAGTGTTTTGATCTCATGTACTTTTGTACATTGATAAGTATCAAGAGGTAAGTCGGATTCATTAGATGAGGGTTCTTATATGTCTTTTAATTGTTCCATAAGTAAATTATGATGATAGGGAGAAGTTTTGACTAATTCCATGAGAGGAATTTTATAAGCCATAGAATTAAGTTCATCTAATAAATTCCAGTGAGCTTTAAAATATTAGTGAGCAAAAGGCTTAGGTTTATTAGGTGGAGCACTTTTTAGAAGTATCTAAGGGTCCACCAGTGAAGATTGATCATCACTAGTGGAAGGTTCAGAAGATGTAGGTTGAGAAATGGTTGTGTCTTTAAGTAGTTGATTGTCTGTAGAGGGTTTCGTAGGTTTGGTAATAAGATATTTGTGAGTAGGTTTGTGGTGATAATTGACTCTAGTTGCATTCACATATTGAAAATTGATATAATATTGATCATATTCAGCATCAATGGCACAAACATATTAGTTAGAATATTGTGTATTGGGATCTATGGAAGGAGATTTTTGAGATTTTGAATTTGTAGATTTCACAAAATCTCACTTTTGATAAGCTTTAAGATAATCATGATGTCAAAGTCTAATCATAGTGCCATGATCAAATGCATCACCTAACATGAAAGATATCACAAATTTTATAAGCCCATGACATGTTTCATGAAAATGGCCAATGTTAGTGTGGAACTAACAAAATGTATTTGGATTATACGATTAAGGGGGAGCAATTTTGTTATAGGTGAAAATTTTAGATGGAGATAAAAGCTTCTTCATTTTTAACACTATCAAAGGTGTGTGGGAAGTTGTTTGAGTGTCAGATTTAACTACTCCAATTTTAGCTGGAGGGGATTTATATTGAGAATTTGTGCAAGAGATTGCATTAGTTGAGGTTTGGATAGATTCCTTGATAAAATTATGAGATGGTTCAAATTGGTTCATAAGTAAATTTTGTCTTTTAGTTTGATCAAGAGCCTCTTCTAAGGTTTGAGGACAAAATATTCTAACCTTGTATTGAAGAGAAGGTTTTAAAGCCGTAATAAATAATTTAAAGAGATTGTTAGTACTAATGTTATGATATTATTTATGAGCTAGTGATTTCCATATTTTGATAAAAGTATGGGTAGATTCATTAGGTAATTGTTTGGCATTGATGAAGTGACTGTGACAATTTTCAAGAAGACCATTTTGTTGGAATTATTTTACTAAAACATCGAAGATATACTCTAGTTTCCATATATAATGTTGGGGAAGTTGATCATACCATTTTCAATCATCTCTTGTAATATTTTTTACAATAATTTTAGTGGTAGCAAAAGCATTGGTTTGAACCCAATCCTTATAGAGATTATTGAATGATTTAAGGAATATAGTAGGGTCTTTAGTTCCATCATACTTAATAGTTGGAGAGATATTTCTAATATCTATGGATATGATAAATAGATCAAAAGGTTCATTTTGAAGATGTTGAAACATTTTTTATGCATGATATTTTGAGGGATGATATTCCCATTTTCATCTCTAAGAGGAGGAACAAACTTCTGATTATTTGTAAGATATGGTTTTGCATTTGGAGCATTTGAGTGTTGTTATTTGTTTCCATAACATTCATTTTTTAAACCATTTGAGTAAGAGTTTGAGTTGTATCTATAGGTGTATTTTGATTACTAGCGATAGAAGGTGGAATGTTATTGTTGGTGAGAGGGGTGATCCTGAGATTAGTGATGGGAGGGTTTATTATAGGAGCATTCCTTTTGTTAGTATAAATTACTCCAACGGTAAAGTAAGGAAGTTTAGAAATAGTACTATTCAATTTGGATTATATAGATCATCATTTTGAGTGATGTGAACCACGTTGAATTCCATTGACTTAGATGAGGTAAGGGATTAATTGTGCCACGAGGGGATATCCTCTTGGGTGGCTAAGGTAGGAAGGAAAGAAGAACCCATGTACACTCAAAATAGGTTAAGGATATCAAATAAGATCCTAATTGATGATTTCATGATGATAATCAGTGTGGGAAGAAAAACAACAAGCTAACACGCTGAGAGAGGAAAAATGCTGATAAAATAGACTAAGTCATCCAAGATCAATGGGATCGATTAGATCAATCTAGTAGATTTCAAAGGAATTGAGATATTGAACTAGGTTGGATGTGACCTATAGGATAGATCAAGTCGATCTAGTGTGATATAAAGAAATCTAGAAAAGTCACTAAAAATTGGACTAAATCAGTCAGGACTATATGGTCGACCAAGTCGATCTAGTGAAATGGATATATATGGAAAAATAGTTAAAAATTTAGACTCAATTAGCCCAAACCTATAGGGTCAACCAAGTCAATCTAGTGATATCTAGATATATCTGAAAAATAGCTAAAAATTTGGACTAAATTGGCCAAGACCTATAGGGTCAACCAGGTTGATCTATTACAATATGGAGAAATCTAGAAAAGTGATGAAAATGTATGAAGATGACCTAGTTGACCTAGTTGTGTAGGGAAAAAATAGATAGAGTTTGGATAGACTACTAAGTCAAATTGGTTACTTAGTTGTACATGCTATAAAATATAGAGTTCAGATAGCCTACTAAGTCGAGCTAGTTGACTTAGTTGTATAGGATGAAAAATATAGAGTGATACTAAGTCATGTTGGTTGACTTAGTTAAATATGGAAAAATATTAATAATAATTTGAACTATGTAATTTTAAGGTAGAAATAAAGTAGACATAATACTGAGCTATCTAACACACAACATAAAATTATATTAATGTTGGTCAATACAATCTATAATAGAACAGAGAATAACAAGCATCAAGCAAAAAATATGATTTTGTAACTATTGATGCTAACTAGTTACCCAAAAATAAGATCAAGAAGTTATACTAAAAAATTTTGATTGATCTTCCAAAGATAATTGCCTATCTGTTGGATAGTGATGACCCAATATTTCAAAGTGCTTACTATGGAGGAAGTGTCATTCCCATAGCCCACTAAACCCAATTTTAAAGGTAAGTTGGAAGTAACTTCTCAAGACTAAACACTAACTGATGCACCACAAGATCAAATAAATGGTTGGATTTCTAAAGTTCAATTCAAAAAGAAATCCTAAGTGTTTTTGAAATACCATGAGGTACGTGAAAACTAGATATTGTGTTTAGTTATGTACTATGGCTATGAGTATTGGGGAAAGCCCTGCATGCCATGATATTTTAAAATGATATAAAATGCCTATAAACAAAGTAGTGTGTATCCCTTTATGGCATTATCTAAGTAGTTGTAAAACTATCAATACACAGTTTTTAGAGAAATCAAGACAAAGCGAAAATAAAGGTGAAAATCAGGTGTCAAAAACCAATTTGCAGTTTCATAAAGTAAATAAACAAGTAGCCAACTCTTTATCAAATTAAATTTGAGATTAATTAATAATAAATGAAAGTGAATTGCCTTGTTTATGCTAAAAAAGAAAGATAGAACAAGATCAGCCGGGCCGATCTATTTGACAGATAAAATGAAGCATAGTCAAGCGGGTTGATCTAGTATGTTGTAAAAATAGGTCAAAAACAAACAAAGTCAACCAAGTCGACTTAGTCTATTTGGTAGAGCAAACAGACACAAAACTAAGTCAACCAAGTCAACTTAGTTGACTATATGATATAGTTTTATAGAACTAAATTATTATTATTTAAATTATTTTGTTATAAAATATTATTTTAAAAATGAATTTCGAGAAAACCAAATTAATGTAAAATATTTTGATTTGGAATATTTTGAGAACATTATCTGTATTACTCAGAGCATCTCCTTAAACTTTGTGAGAGAGGAAAGGAAGACCCATTTGAAAATAGAAAGGAACGACAACATAATTACATGAAAGATGGTCCATATGTGACACTAGAGGAAATTGTGACTATCTATACCACTTCAAGGTAGTGGCTAGAATTAATAAATTTTTCTCCCATTCCTTTTCCACCTTTGTCATATAAGCATAATACTAAGCTATCAACATTGGTACTTGAGCGATTGAAGGAATCTTATAGCATTGCAGTACAATCAAATCAGTGATAGAAAGAAGAGTTAGGTCTTTTTAAATAGACATATGACAATCCTAATGAGGCTTTATCACATATTAAACGTCACCTGCTTACTCAATTCTCTTTCAAAAAGATGGCAAGGTGGGATGATATTATGACAATACCTGTGCAAGAGCCATCCACCATTGAGTTTTCCTCTTCTGACCTTGTTTGGGTCAAGGTGGAGGGTTGGTGTCAAAATGTTGATGATGTTGCTTGCATTCCTTTCTCTAGATTTGATGACTTTGTGAAGGGAGAATCCTCCAGTATTGAATATCCCATAAATTTCCATATTGAGGCAAGAAGGAAAAAACTAGAATGCAATTCATATAAACCAAGAGTAGATGGTTATCTAGAGTATATATTCTATATTATTGTTTCCATGGCCCTGATGAACACAAGGAAGGAGGAACATCACGGCCTAGTAGGTGGTGTATTAAACCATCAAAGAAAAAAAGCATTGTTGGGCGACCACATACGAAGAGAGGTTGCATATGTCATTTTATTGTGAAACGTTTGTATGCCCGGCCATCTATTGCTCTTATTATATACAACCAATGCAAGCATGTTGATAAGAAGGGTTTCCCTTGCCATGGACCACTTGATACCAAAGACATTGGAACATTGGTAATGTATGCTCCTTACATCTCAGAGAGAAATTCGACAATAGATAACATCATTGTTAGATGGTGGATTTTATGTTGAGAGGATAATACAAAATCATACAAAAATTGTGGAGAGGCAAGGTGGCCCATGCAATCATGACAGTTTTCTCTCTCCTCATTATATCTACACACTAGAGAGGAACATTATATGATCTATGCATGAATTGGACTCAAATGATGCATTGAGCATTAAATAATGGATTGAAAGTCATCAAAATCAAGTTTTTTATCACCAAAAATCCTCTGATATTAATGCTTTCATTTTGGGAATTCAAACAGAGTGGTAATTGTAGCAAATGATTCATTTTGGAAACAACAGTGTTATAACGGTTGATTCTATTTTTGGAACTAAAAAGTTTAAATATCCGGTTTACACACTTTTTGCTTTCGATTCAAACCAAATTGTAACTCCTATAGCATAGATTATTTTTGCAAGTCTACAAAGTCATGATGTTTGCAAATGGATAGGGGCACTTCATGATAGAGTTTGTGCAAAGGATTCTACATGGAAATTGAATGGCTTCATTGTGGATGACACATTAACAGACATTGCTACAATCAAGGTTGTATTTCAGTGCACAATTATGTTAGGCCTTTGGCATGTACATCGTGTATGGCATAGAAATATTATAAAGAAGTGTGTCAATGTTGAGATGCAGCATGAGATGTTGAAGCACCTTGGGCATATCATGTATAATACAAAGAGTGAGTCAAATGTTGTCGACACCATGGAAGATTTTATAGATCATAGTGCCTTCTTGGAATACTTTAAGGCAAGATAGACGCTGAGAATAGAGATGTGGGTGACTACAATGAGGATTCTACCTCTTGCAAGTTAGGAGGCATGTGAAGCTATTGAAGCATACCATTCTAGACTTAAATCCACATTGTTAAATGCACTGGACATGGGCACAAATCAACACGTTGATTGGTTGGTACACAAATTGACTACTAAGGTGCATGCTTACTTTTGGGTTGACCAGTTTTCACTAAAAAATGATTTATGTGAATTTATCAGAGATGAAAATTATGCTTCCACATCATGGTGCAAGGCACTCTTTATTGCAGACAGTGATTTTATTTTCAATGAGAAAGATCACTTTACAAAGGTTGTTAGCCAAAGTGATCATACAAGGACGTACATTGTTTGGAATCCTGGTTGAGAGTTTGCTCTTTGTGAGTGTTTTTGGTCTATGTTAGCCAATCTTTGTAAACATGTTATTAAGGCTAATATGGTTCGTCACAATCATCAAATGGCTAGACCATCAATGGCTCTATATATGTATCATCAAGATTTGCTTAGACTATTGCAGGCTCCACCAAATGGATCAGTGGTTCTTGACCATGTTATCTCACTAGGCATTTGCATGCACCAAGATCTTAAGATACTAGTTGAACTAGCAAACCATGGTTGTATTAACTCTCTGCTTACTCTAGTTGTTGTTAAGTGGATTTGCAAGAAGAGTAGAATATCTAGATGGAAGGTGAGTGTTGTAGATCGAAATAATAATATAGTATGTGGGGATAGAGTTACAACTGATGCTTAAGATGGGGCAATTAATAAAATTGCCCTAGATGGAAATATTACAACTGATGCTGAAGAAGGGACAATTAATAAAAGTTCCCTAGATGGAAATGTTACAATTGATGCTGAAAAAGGAGTAATAATTCTTAAACATCTCAATTTACTATTGTTTGAGGACAAGCAATTTGAGGAAGGGAGGTATGTCATATTCCCAATAAAGATAAAGAGATCGTCGGCCTTAAATGAAGAAAGCGTTGGAATTAAGGACAGGTTGTCATTAAAACAACATTAATTAATAATTATCATCATTAAGTATTTAGTTCGTTATAATATTCATTAATTAATAACGGTGATTGGACAAGTCACCACTTTTGGGAGAAGAGATGTTTGACGAAAGGTCACAATCCTTGGACAAGACATGTCGTTTGGTGGAACACTATGAAGGTATTTATATTAAGCATTTGGTGAGAAAGAAAGGCATCGAATCATATTTATTCCAACATGTAATTTTGTACAAACATCAACAAGACCGTTAAGGACGTAAACTCTTAATTACGAACGTGATCTCAATGACGAAAACCCTTGTTATCAAACCCAAGGACGAAACCCCCTCTGATGTAATTTTGTAATACTCAAAATCCATATTCAAAGATAAACAATTAATCCAATTTAACTTTATTATTATTTAAATTATTATGTTATAAAATATTATTTTTTAAAAAAATTCCCAAAAAACTAAATTAATGTAAAATATTTTGATTTGGAATATTACACCAAAACCCAAATGAAAGACAAACCCTGAAATTAACAATCAAGCACAACAAAAATAGAAATCCAAATTAAAAAAAACTAGGCCAAGCCCCAAACACCAATGTAAACTGACTTTTCATAGCAGGTCCTAAAAACCACAGACGATGGACCAGCACCTTTGTTACCAACCATAAGAACTCAACCCATCAAACTTTTAAGTTGATGAAGGCAACCAGTCGCGAGCCGATTTTTATCCTCACTAAAACCAGAGCTCTTGTGCTAGCCTCGTTCACGTCCGCGCCCTCACCCAAAGCCATGACCTCCTCCATCCTTCCTTGATCTGCCACCACGCTTTTGGGGGCCTTCCATCCTCACTCAATTTCTTCCTCGCAAGGTAAAAATACCCCCCAACCCAACCAAATGTTGCATACTCTACATCTGTCATTGCATGTGAATAGAAGGAGTCACCCTCGTCGTAACATGATCATCCCTATACTAATAAACATCCCCCAAAACCTCAAACATGCGCAATAGTCAAATGTCTTTCCCACCATAAAACTTCGCCAAGAATTTAGTCATTGCCACAACCTTGCAAGAAGTAAAATGGTCCAAAATACAATTCAGCAAATGAATGGCAGTAGAAAGCTCCCCAAATGCAAGGGAGGCAACATAATCCCCTCGACCCTCTTTTCTCGCATCAGAGACAACAGATTCTACAAATAATTCCTAAGGATCACACAATGCTCCTCCAAGTCCTGAAAGACTGATAGAGGAACAAGGCCCAAATGATTAGTACCCTAAAAAGGGAGCCGGCAATCATCCCTACTCTCGAACTGCTCCAAAAGGCATTACAACCCACCTCGAAGCCTGGGCCACACCAAGCATTCAACCACCCTGCGGGTCACCTCTACATTCTTCACCACTTTCAGCAAATTACTTGTGAAAATGGAGGCCACATCCAAATTGACTTTGATTTTTCAAACCTGATCGAAGATAAGCAGGCTTAACAATCGCTTTGATTGAATTCAAAACCTCCCCCTTAGTAAGCCAGAACACTAGCTTTAGATGCCTATCAAGCACCTTCCACTAAAAGCCATCTCCTTATGTTCAGCGCGCAAGGAAAGGTCCAGAATAATCTTCGCCAATTCCTCCATTCAGGTCAACAACTACATGGCCCTTCCAAATACCAAATCCACCAAGCCTAGAGGGCTTGAACCAGTTCCAGCAGCCGCCAAACAACTTCCCAAAAGAAGGACAAAATGCCAACTGACAAAGCGTAAGGAGAGCAATCCTAAAAAGGCTCACACACACGACCACCAAGGGAATCATTAATGCCAACCGTGCAAAGAGGTGATGTCTCACGTTTTGTAATAGCCGCCATGGCAAATAATAATATGTTTGAGTTCGATCGCCAGCTATAGACATAAGAAATTTATATGGAAGCAACAAAGCATAAAAGACACCTTCGCTTGGATTCGTTGGAGAAATTTTTGCAATAAGTTTGCGTGTCACCCATAAATTCTGGCCTAAGAGGATTGTATCAGTGGTGCGAGGATTGTATCAGTAGTGTGATCGAAGGATTTCCACATACTTCGATTGGAGTTGTTAAAAACAAGCGAATTCCCAGATTATCCCATTCTCATTGCAACTCAAAAATAGGTGGTTATATCTGTGTAACAGACGAGTTCCATCTATGTCCCTCAGCAAGAGATTGCCATGGAGGTGAGTGAAAGGGTTGTGTTTACGTGCACCAAACAGTTTCTATTTGAAATAAAGGAATTAGATTATACTTGATTAATATTACGAGTTCAAGAGTGCAGGTTTCATTTATTTTCAGAAAGATGAAATATATTACAAGTCTTATGGAATTGACATCCTACAACTATGTTAGACCTATTCCTAGAAACAATATGAATGCAATATACTATCCACATTATGAATGCTAAAAAATCGCCCAGTGCCACCATTAAATATTTTTACATCTAAGAGTATATTATTTAAGTTTATAAAAAAAAAAATTAACATGCTCTTTAGAAGCATCTTTTTGCATGCAGCGCACTTCATGTTTATTGTAGCATTTACAATCAGCATCCGTTAGACCTCAGTATTCGAAATTGTTGCATGCAAGTAAATAAATATTACACAATTAACATAGATTTTAGAGTCCTACAATGCTTAAGTATATTAAATATTATACTTACCTATTAAAAAAAAGTAAAATAAATATTATACTTCCCTAGAAAAAAAAAAAGCAAAATAAACATTGTACTTCCCTGTAGACAAGATTATGTTCTCTTCCTAAAGTTCTACGATTTCATATGCACAAGTAACTATTCTAAAACTCTTTAAAAATGGTTCTTTCAACTATTATTTACTTAAATTCAGATTTGATAAAAATTATAGAAATTAAACAAGGAAAATAAGATTTCGATATTAAAATGTGTGGCATATAATATTAAATTTAAATTTCGAATTTCAAATTGATTGTTATTTGTTTACTTAAAGTAAGAGAGGCAAAGTACTAACATGATTAAGACACAAACATGTTTTACTGTGGCAAATGGGCCCAGAAAAATCCCCATTCCATCAATGCATCAATGCTATCATATGCTATTGTATTATGATAATGTATGGGGCATGATGTTAGACAATACATCCAATATGCTGAATAGTCACTTCCTACATTTAGTTCCATTTAAAGGAAGATCTATATTTATCCTATCATCTTCTCTTCATTTTATTTGTGTTTATCTATATTAATCTGAAATGTATATTTTTCTATTATTATTATATTTTTCATAAATTTGTTTTCGATTGTTATTCAAAAAGAAAATCTACAAATAAATCATAGGTTCCCAACATGTATTACAAATATACCCTATTGGTTGATCAAGTAAAGGTTAAGATTTTGTTTATGAGGTTTTATATACTCAACTATTCTTTTGAAATGAGAAGTTTTAACCTTTGCATAATGTAACATAATTTACTAAACTTTGATTTCATATTAACCTTTTTTTTATTATTATTATTATTATATGGATTACTCTATTTTTTAATCTTATACAAATTATGATATTCTTTCAAATTGAACAAAATATAACAAAATCTAAAATATGAAATTCCTTTCTTACAGCACCCTTCAAGAAAAAATAAAGATTCCCAGGTGTTCTCATCATCTACAAAGAGCCTCACGTTGTGACATTACTTCAAAATAATTTGTGGGTATATGGAAGTTTTGATTGCATAATTGTTTCATTATGTTCAATTTTTTTTAATAGTTCCAATTAAATAATTGCTCCATTATATTTAGTCCTTTTAAAATATATATATATATATATACTTCCTAACCACACAAGCTTCCCCACCGGCTATCTAGTCTAGTCCACCATAAACTTGTAGAATTTTCTTTTAGTCTTTAATCAGATGAAATGTGAGATTTTTTGGCAAATGTTTTTAAGATCATAATGGGTATTTTAATATATCATCATAATTAAGGGCAAAGAAAGAAAAGCAATTGAAACAGTAGATTGGGTCTGTTCTTTTAAGTCCTGCAAATTAAAGGGTGGTTAAGGTCTTTCAGCCTCTCTTTCAGATAGTGATCTGTCTATTAGGCTTAAAACCATGTTGTTGGCAAGGAAATTTGAATTGATATTTAAGATTTTGCGGGCAAATTGGTGACAGTCAACAATGTTGTGATTGCCTCTGTATTTTGAAAAACTAACTTGTACTTCTTGGACTTGGACTTCTTGTTTTTGAAATAATTGGTATTTTATAGAGTTGTATACAAAAAATTAATATTAATGGGAAAACTGCTCATGCAACAAAGTGTGCCGGTCATCCATTCCAAGTGCCCAAACAGCTATGCCAACACTTGCATTATGTTATACAGTCAGCTTTACCAGGTCACGCAACTATACTGAGCTCACTATTAACTCACCACGTATTTTATGGGTTATCCTACATGTACAGTGCACATGAATAGAAACATTTATTTGCACCATACACACACAAACACCTCTGTTTATTTTCATGGCCCTTAGAATCTTGTAGGATTCCTTGATAGTGAACCCCCAATTCACTACTCATGGCGGTATGACATAGCACTCCATTGAATTCATTCCCATCTTTAGTGTGACATCATGTGAATTTGGTTTTCAATAAAGACTCCAGACTTTATCACTTGTAAATTTGGTTTTAAACTAAAATGGTCGCCTTGCTTTCAGCAGCGAACTGTTCTTGTAAAGAAAAAAAGTGCTCATAGGACCACTTTTCATTGAGAGTTTAAATGAGTTAGGCTTTGCATTAATGTTTGTCAGAGATAGATGCATTGTTTATACGGCTCTTCATGTATATGTTCTAAAGTTACCTGTATAAATGTTCTGATGAACTAATCTATGAACTCAAATTTGTCTTGTTGAAAGTTAAACATCTCCACACTAACCCGATCGATATGAATCAAATGTTTTTTAACACCCTTGATATCTATTCTGGGATTAGCATTGTTGCTCCACAACATTGGAAAATGTATATGTAACGAGTGTCGGTCTACCATGTTAATAGGAAAATGTAGTTTCCAAGAAACTTCAATAACTTGTCGTTTGATGTCATTGGGACAATGTTGTGGTATTCACAATGCTGAAACACACCATGAATAGTTCTATTTAAAGAATAAGGTTTCTATAATGTTTAGAGCACCAAAAAATTGTGTTAATTTCCTCTGATCTTCACAGGATGGCACTTCTTGGGGTTCTCAAACATAATTTAGTCCTTGTGTGTCCTGCTCTTCTTTGATAATTTTCTTTTCTTAATAGTGTGACTTTGCACGTGTTTTGTGGATCCTTCTGCTCTGCTCACTTGAATAATTCTGTCACAGTACTGCTGAAAAGTAATGTTGTGGCTGACACATATTACTTGAATATCTTCACCAATAACACTTTTTATCAGTTTTGCCACATTTTGTTGATTTTGTTCATCTAATGCCGCATCCACCTCATCCATGAGATAAACAGACGAGCGACTGCATTTTGCCACCATAAAAACGAAGGCAAGGCTTAGAACAGTCCGCTGGCCACCTACATTGTGAAAAAATAAAAAGATGTAAAGAACTGTTAGTCATTTTGTGATAGGACTGCATTGAGTCAAAAGGAGGTTGAAACGGTACTCCTAAGTCCTAACTGCTCATAAAACAAGAAAATGCTTCCACCTGAAAGTTCTTCTAGGTTGCTCTTCCATCCATCAGAGTCACCTTTTGATCCTTCCTTCTTATTGCAAAAGGAAAATTGTATTCCGTCTTCCACAAGCTGTCCACTTTTGACCAGGTCAATCCCCTTCATTGGAAAAAATATCTCACAGCATTCTACAAAAGACTGTCGGATTTCCTGATAAGCAGCTTCATTAGCTTGTTGCACCTTGCTTTTGGTATTTTCAATGCCCTCTGTTAAGATATCTATAGAGTCTGATATAGACGTCCATCTCTCTTTGAAGAGTTCAAGCTTTCCAATCTGCTCATTGAAGGCAATTTGCTCATCAAGAGAAAAGTGTTTTCCTAGTGGTTTTATTTTCTTTAACTCTTCCATTAGACTACTGAGTCTTCTCTTGTTATTCAAATAATCACTCTTATCTAGGATCTGTTCTTTGGTCAGAGGAAGATTGCCCTGCAAGTTCATATGTCATCAGTTAGCAGATTGCTTTTGAACAGAGAAAATCTCAAGTGCTTATCAATTTTCTTGCTTCTTAGTTCATCCAGTGCAGACAGCCTTTAGATTTTTTAAAAATCAAAGCAAATTTGAAATCATAATTCTCAATTTAAAAAATTGGAAGGTTGCCTTTTAGTCTTGACTCTTCCAATATGCAGGGGCCAGGGTATAGAGATAAGGAAATAGACTGTCATACAGAGCAATTCTTTTCAAGTGTACCTCTGTTTGCGGTAATGCCTCCAGCTCTTTCTCAGCCTTTTTAACATCTGATTTTAGATTTATGATGCAATTTCTCAGCGTTTGAATATTCCCTTGTATTTCAGAGATGATAATTTTGTCATGATTCATGGCTTCTGTCTCAGCAGAACATTCTGAACACCTTTCTTCCTTTTCTTTCTTGACATCGTCAATTTTATTTTTGATGTGTGCAAGTTGTTGTGTATGCAGTTGAAGTTCATCCTGATAAGCATGCACAGCTTTCTTTAACTCATCAATACTTAGAACTTCATTCTGCAATTCTTTTCTCTCCATCTTGATCTTTTCTTGCCTGTACAGTGTTTCATCAAGGATTCCCTGAAGCACTGTCTCATCATCCTTTGCTGTTTGGAGTGCCTGATTCAGAACCTTTGCAATTTCAATGCAATTATCTGATTGTTTTATTCCAATCAGTTGTTGTTTGCTTGTTTCGATGTCATTGCTAAGAAATGCATAAATTTTGTGGTTCTCTTCAAGCTCAATCGTCTGTTTATTTATCTTGTTTTCCAGGTCCTTAATCTGCATAGAAGATGAATCCCATTAACTGGAAAGGAAAATAAAAACCATTATATCTAAAAAAATCTTTAAAAAATCACCTGCTCCTCTATATTGTTAATTTCTTGAAATAAATATTCTTTGTGTCTCCTGTGGGTTTCAAATTTGTGCAATGACATCTCCACTTCTTCGAATTCCTGTAATAAGCAATAAACGTAATCAGAAAATACATAATGGTGAGCAGAGAAATTATACAAATATGGTTAAAGCAGTTGAGGAAAGTGTCCAAATTTGAAGTTCCATATATAGAGAAAACTCGTCTATTTGGGGAAGAAAAAAAAGTGAACTTACGTAGGAAAGTCAAAGGATCTATTATCCCAAAGACAGTCCTAATAAAACTAAAACATAAATTCTAAACCTTATGTATTCAAAGTTTCATACGGTGCCTTATAATCCTTGATGCTCTTTTTCAAAACCAGTCCACATTGATTCTGAATACAAAGTGCTTTTGCCCTTTGTCCATTTTATGACAAAAAGTTCTTAGAAAATCCAAATTAACTGAATATTTGAAACTGTCTGAAAACTGCGAGGGAAAGCCCCCATAAATAGAGATTGAAATTCAAATATAGGGTTTGAGGATGAAACCAACGTCCAACGATATCCACCTCCAAACTTCTGTGAAATGACAAGAACGCGTATAAGTGGTGTATCCGAAACTTCCTTTCAGGAGGTTGAATTGCTTCATGTACCCACCTCCTTGATTTGTAACAGTATGTAAATATATAAGAACCTTCTACTCCTAAATTAGTTTAGATTTTGTTTTCTTGATTTCACATTCCTTTTAGGAACCACCTTATTAGCGGAGCCTTGTACATATAACAAACTAGCTGTCCTATCCAAACAAGACCGAGTAACATTGTTGATGTGAATCATGTCAAATCAATGGATCAGCCTTGGTAAAACATTCCAACACGCCAAACACCACCTTTGCTTTGATTAAACCAAGGTCTTAGCCAAGCCCCAACATTTCTACAGTAGATTAGTTAAAGAATCCCTAGAAATTGAACTCAACACAATAATATTAACAGAGAAGACACTTATTTTTTAGCTAATATAGGAAGCCCGTCATTAATAAAATACAGAATGAATTCAATATTTCTAGTTAAGCCTCCCTCAACCACGTTAAAGACTTAGAAACCCTAATTAAGTTTAATTAATATATTTAGACCTAGTTTGAGATCTATAATTCCTTGCCAAGGTTCTCTCTGACAATCGGTGAGGTAGCTAATCCAAAACATCTGTACTCCCACATCATATCCAAAATCACTTTATTATATGGATCGTACTAGAAATTTAGTTTATTGTCAATTGTGTGGCTTTTTCTTTCCTAAATTAGCTTAGCTTTTGTTTTCTTGATTTCACATTCCTTTTAAGGAGACACCTTGTTGATGGAGCTTTGTACATATGAAAAACTAGCTGTCCTATCCAAACAAGACCAAGTAACATATTGTTGATGTGAATCGTGTCAAATCAATAGATGAGCCTTGGTAAAACATTCCATCACACCAAACACCACATTTTCTTTGATTAAACCAAGGTCTTAGCCAATCCCCAACATTTCTACAGTAGATTAGTTAAAGAATCCCTAAAAATTGAACTTAACACAATATCATTAACAGAGCAGACACTTATTTTTTAGCCAATATAAGAAGCCCATCATTAATAAAATACAGAATGAATTCAAAGTTTCTAGTTAAATCTTCCTTAACCACCTTAAAGACTTAAAAACCCTAATTATGTTTAAATAATATATTTAGACCTAACTTGGGATCTATAATTATTCGCCAAGGTTCTCTCTAAAGATGAGTGAGTTATCTAATCCAAAACATTCGTATTCTGGCATTATATCCAAAATCACCTTATTATATGCCTTCAACTCCTAAATTAGCTTAGCTTTTGTTTTCTTGATTCCACATTCCTTTTAAGGAACCACCTTATTAGTGGAGCTTTGTATATATGACAAATTAGCTGTCCTATCCAAACAAGATCGAGTAACATGTATTGTTCATGTGAATCATGTCAAATCAATGGATCAACCCTGGTAAAACATTCCAACACACCAAACACCACATTTGCTTTGATTAAACCAAGGTCTTAGCCAAGCCCCAACATCTTTACAGTAGATTAGTTAAAGAATCCCTACAAATGGAGCTTAACACAATAATATTAACAGAGAAGACACTTATTTTTTAGCCAATATACAAAGCTTGTCATTAATAAAATACAAAATGAATTCAATATTTCTAGTTAAACCTCCCTTAACCACCTTAAAGACTTAAAACCTTGATTATGTTTAAATAATATATTTAGACCTAATGACTACTCATTAATTAAAAACCTAAACAATAAAGTAGGCCAACATCAAAGCTCACTTTTCATTTTACTGTATTAGACTTTAGAACCCATTCACGAGACCCGTAGTTGCTACACCAACTACATCAACAAATTTTGATCCATGTTGGACACTTAAGTGTGAAGATTTTCCACATTGCAGCAAACATGCATGAAAATCCTCTTTTTTATCCTGAATCAAATTATCAAGCCCAAATGAGATAGTGCTGTTAAATAGTGATGAAACGGAAAGTAAAATATGCCCTTTCAAGTGTAACAGTAAAAATTGCCCGACAACTGGAAGTACTATTCAAACAAGAAAACTGGATCTATTTATAAAGTCCTTTTGTCAGCATTTGCCGTTGTCAATAAAGTTTGTCTTAATGTGAGAGTAAGAATGAAAAGAAGTAAGAATTAAACATATATTATATATATTTAGGCTATATTACAATAGCAAAAGTTTTACCCTTTTTACTCTTGTAAGAAGAGTGTTGACGGAATTCAGCTTTGCCTGGAAATGGTCATTCTCAAATTTAACTTGGATATAGTTGCTCTTTGCATTGCCCCTCCATCCTCCGGTGACAGATCCTGATCGATTTACCTTGCCATCAAGTGTAACACTCCAAATTCCATGACGAAGGATCAAATCTTTGGCAACTTCATCTGAAGAAGAAATAACGTAACCTCCAAAAACTCTCTTGATTGCTTTTTCAAATTTTACATTATAATCTATTTGTTCAAGGGGCAAAATAACACTTCCTTCGGAATACTTCTGTTGAGCTTTTTTTTGTTGATTCAACCTATCTTCGATCCTTAGCCGGTCAAGCGGCCAGATGCGTCCAAATCTGGAAATATTTCCAGACTTCTCCCATATTCGTAACAAATCTGCTGCTGCTTCCGTTGTTTCTGTTACACAGGTCTTCTTTAAAGATCCTGAATCACAATGCAAAAAGAATTAAAGTACACAATTTCTAGGATAATAGACATCCTGATGCCAAAATGAAGACACATTACCTGAGATAATATTCAGAGCAAGAAAATATTTGTGACTTTCTTCAAGTCCTTTCTTAAACCTGAAACACGAGTGCAATGGCCACGATGGCAAAGTTGATTCTGTGTCATTTAATGTTCCAAGTTCAGAGCTTATCATCCTAAGTCTAGTTTCCAATACTTCGCGTTCTCCTTCAAGTTCTAATCTCTGCTGATATAATGTATTCTGCCTACAGTCATTATCATCTATTTGGAAAGAAGAAAGTAAATCAGACGAAACAATGAACTTCTCTTTGGCTTCTATAAGTTGTTTCCCTTTTGCTTCTTTCTTGGCAGAAAGAAGGTTCAGAGAATCAGCTATGACTAGCTGTTGAGTGTGAAGTTCTTGTATTTTCTCTTCTGAAGCAATGATGAAATCTTTTAGTTCTTCTAGGTAGAAGTACATGGATGCCCTAGTAGTTGAGTTTTTCTTGCTCTCAAGCCTACTCACAAGTCCTTGCTTCTGTTCAATTTGCAGATTTATGTAAGAAACTTTCTCCGCAAGACTTTGCATAACTTGGTCAAGATGGCCCAATCTTGAATTCGCATCCTTTGCAGCTTGAAGCTTTCTCTCATACATAGATTTATGTTCCTCTTTCATTGCAATAGAATCAAGAAGCTGGACCCTTTCACTGTCGAGATTCACTGCAGGTAATTTCAATTGATTTTTAAGTTCCTTGATATGCTCTTTTCTTCTATCCAATATAAGTTGTTGTTCTTTGATCCTACATTCTTCAGAGTTCAATTGATGCACTTTTGCATCAATATCCTTTCTTAAGAATAGTAGTTCCTCCAACAGGAAGGCACGCATCTGATTGGAAACAAATGCTACGTCTGACTCAAGCTGCATAAAACAAAGGAGATTTCAACAATCAACAAAAATGTGTTAACATGTAAACTAGGGGAAAAGTATTGAACAACAAGCCTCACTCCCCGATGTTCATATTGCTTTTTGAGTTTTTGAGATGGTGTCATGGCATTGTGCATATGAGTCATATGTGACTGCATATAGCAGTGGTACATATCACGAACTCGGCTAATTGACAAAATTAGTGTGATAACAGTGCAGTGTTTAAGATTGGGTTAAGTTCAACCTAGGTTTGTCGTGAGTCCAGGATGAACTTCAGTAGGTTCAGCATAGTAGAAATTAACTTTCCAATCACAAAATCAAGCAACCTAAATGCAAATTTAAACAGTGATTGCATCCTCATGTTGCGTTCAGGTACGTAGGCTGGTAAGTTTCAGGAACCATGCCATTATTTAGCAATCTATGGTAGTGAGTAAGAACAAATGGAGGATCCATGTTTAAATTGTTTTCCCTTTTAAGTTAAGCCAATGCTCTATCTTTGGGATTATACATTAGTTTATCCACAAAACAAATATTGCGCAAAATTAAGAGTTGTAGAGAGAAACTGTTGCTTAAAATTAAGAGATTGTATGTCCCTATCTCCCTGTGTAGCAATCTTAGATGACAGTCTAATGATCCCACATGCCTCTGGTGTTAAGCATGCATTCACACTCGCTACTGTGACTTTGTCTAGATTTTGTTTTTTTCTTTCAGGTGGGAAGTTGGTCTCCAAAACCTCCTCTGGAAGTCCATATCTAAGAGCAACTAATACAACCAAAGCACATAAAAGTAACTTGAAAAAGCATAAATAGCTAATGAGTACTTAGAACAAGCATAACAACTAACCACAATACAACAAGCGGAATAAATGGTGCAAGTAGACAAGGACATGTAATATGTGAAGTGTTGTTACCAACAAGGTTGTCTCAAATAACAAACAGAAAAAGAAAATTTAGGACACAATCAGATGTGGAAAGTTTCAAAAGAGCGTATGACAGAAATAAACAAGTCTCCCAAAGGACTAGTTTGAAGAAAGGTCCCAACTAAATGGAACGTAGTAGTCCTCCCGAATAAGTAGATGTTTGACCTGCACACAATAATAAGTTATATTGTATTGGGATGGGCAAGTTTCAGTTTATTCTTCAGCTTGGCCATGAGGACAAAACCCAGGAGTACAAAATTTGAAAAATATATAGAATAAATGAAAAACAAGCCATGGGGATCATATACACCAAAATGGTGTCTCACTTGGCGGTGACGTCAAAAATTACCTTTACCTTTGTTAAGAGAAAAATGAGGAATCTCACATGCCAAGATGTAAGGAGAAACAGACAGAAATTATTGACTCCGTATAGCAGAGGCAAGTAGTTGTGAAAGCTTTGGCAAAAAAACTGAAGATAAGAAACCAGCTAAACAAAAGTGAGAAGTACTCAAATCACTCCAAATTATGACATGTGAGAAGAGAGGTACTCGGTGGACAATGAGCCATTAAGGTGGAGTGACAGTTAATCAATATGGATTGCAATGAAACAAAGAAACTACAGGGGAATACAAAGGCAGCTGAGCAACACAGGTTACAATCAAATCAGGACACATGATGGGGCTGTAAATGAACAGTTTCATAAAAGTTTTAAGCAACGATCGTGACACAGAATTCACATACTAACCTGCTATGGCACAAGAAGACGAAAAATCCATGGTCTCCAATTTTTCTATTTCAGTGAAATGGCACAGGCAACAAATTTGATTGAAAATATGAATTGAAAACCCATTTAAAATGGATTCGCAAGCAAATTCAAGCCATATCTCAGTACAGTGCTTTATATTCCATTATGTAATGATGAAAATTCATCCACATGAATAATCTCAATGCTTATTGCTACAAGCATGATAAACTCCATAACTTGTAATTTTGTAAATGTAGAAAACATCTCAAGAATCAGATGCCCTCTATGAAATTGAAGAGCAAGAAGCAGAGTTGTCCTCATATTGATGCTTTAACTGCAAAGAATATAAAAGACTAAGAATTACCTGTTTTATTCTAGACAAGACCTTCAGGCAAGTTTGATCTTTTTCAATTATCTTTTCCAGCAGAACTATATTTTCCTGGATTTCATCAAGGCCTTTCCTTGTCTTTTTCAACTCTTGTTGAGCCTTTTCCACTTCTGCATTCCACCTTCCTGCTCAGACATGGTGTGACAGATTTCAGCTGCCAGCAACCTTTTTTTATAGAAATAGGCAATCAAAGAACATAATTCTGCTCAGAGACTTAGATACAGAACAGGGCATCTCAAGCACAATCACTAGTATCCCTTTCGTTTCAATGTTGTCTCTTTTATTAAAGAATCCTTCCTCGGCTATGCTTTCTATTGAGACTTTACGTTCATTTATATTTTATTTCTGTAACATGAACATGATACTGCTGCATTTTGACTGTCAAATATACCTGCACCTGATGCTTCAGAGATGATACATGCAAGCAACTTCGATGAGTTACCATCGGCTAATTCTGTGACCTGCGACTGGTGAACTATGGCACCTGTTCCTTCAAGATAGAGCCTTAGCTCTTGAAGGATTTCCTGAAAGTATAACTTCCTATGTTAGAGCTATATAGAAACTTGGAAGACAAGAATTCCTCAAATTACAACTCCCTATGCTAGAGCTATACAACGATTGACAGACAATATACACATTAATTTCAGAAGATAGATAAACTGCTAATTCCTAAGCAAAACAAAGAATTAGATAATACTTGTCACCAAGGAACCCTTGATCTGAAGAAAAACAATGCATAACCAAAATTGCAATCTACATGATAGTAATAAGGAGCCCAATCTCAGAAACCACATTCAACCTTCATCACAAAAGGGGCTCTGTATCAAGGATTTCAAGGACCACACTCTTTCAGGTAGAATAAAAAATGGAAAAAGCTGACCTAGATCAGGATCTGGAATCAACTTTGAGATGTGCCAGGTTCTTCACCAGTTAAGGATTTGAACTAGATCCTGTTTATTAAGGTGCTATGGGCCAATTGACACATACATGAAGTGTTTAAGGTATATCATAATCTAAGATTAGGCTTTAAAGGCCCGTGTCTGGAAATAAAAGCAGTATTTAACATCAATGATCATCCAAATGAAGATATTGAATTGTCTGTCGGTTTCTTCAAACTTTATTTAACCTGGATAACAGTCAGCACGATGGAGTGGAAAGGATCCATTCCAGGAAACATAATATCAAATCTGCCTCAAGGTTGCATAAAGGCCTTCAATAGCACCATTCCTCAAAACAAACCACTGATATTTATCCTCTGAATGATCTGGACAAAGTGATAACGAGCATGGTCTGGATAAAGCCTTTAAAGGGCCTCTAAAGGGGAGGCACACTTGGAAAATACAATTTCCACAAGAACTCAGGCGCAACAATTACTGCAGTACTCAATAACTGTGCAGATGTTCTGAACTAACAAAATAAATAAAGATAATAGTTGCATTTCAATTTCCATAGAGAACTAGCTGTCCCTGGTAGCTCAAACGGTTGTGGAACCTGCTGTTTACGACCAGGTCTCAGATTCAAGCCCCCAGATGGACAGCCAGAACCTCACTCCAAATGAGATATGGAAGCCTTCTCCGCATGAGGGGCCCACCGGAGGGAACCCGTATATCATCCCTTCAGGGCAGATAATCTGTTTGGGACAGTTGAATCCGGTTCAAAGCTCTGGTCAGAAGTGTGTAACAAGCCAAAAAATACTTCAGAGAGAGATATGGCAGGTGCAGTTCAACATTTGACTGACATCCCTCAATATCTACAGACTTAGGAGCTATGGTGTTAATGGTACCTTTGGTGACTTACATACAAGACCTCAATCAATCACTATAAGACCACAAACCAGCTTCAAACCCCAGAGTTATATTTTCGGTCTCTTCATGTCCTGATTTGTCAAGCTCTTCCAGACAGGTCAGAGGCTATCCTAGATTTAGGCCATAAAGGCAGGCTGCAACAATGTGGATGTGGTTTCCATACAAAGGATGTTGTGCTCAAGCAAACACCCAAATCTAATCTCTGTGCAGGATGTAGCTAGTGACAAGGTTTGAGTGAACACATCATGCTACATGGTTTTTTCACTCTCTGGTTATTTTGCTATCTGCGATCTTTATCAGGTGTTGAATAAGTTTTCAATCTCTGTGATGTCAGGAATATGTGTAAGTTGAATATTCAATATGTTGAAGTATTCTTCGATAGAAGTGCTGGCTTTATCCGGTGTAGATAAAAGGGATAATTCTCTGAAAAATTATTCTCCTTTACGGATAGGCTTTAATTTCCATTTTGTGATCTTCATGGTCTAAAATCTTCTCAGATTTCGCTATATATATGTTGAAGGGTTTAAGCTAGTATTGGCTGTTCAATTTGGTGAAAAGACTAAAAGACCTGGACCCCAGGGTTTTAACTATAGTGCTTTTCTCTTTCAGAATATAATATAATCTATTTTTTATTTTAAAACGGACAAAAATCTGATAGAAAGATATGATACAGAGATAAAACCAAATGAACCAATAGATTTATTCGGTTTGAACAAGGCCTACATATGGAATTAAAAATGAATATTATCAAAATAAGGATCAATGACATAAATCTATACATTAAACTCTGAAGTCACACAAACCAAAATCTCCTTAAGAAGAGAACGAATAAAAATTATGTGATTGTTTTACTTATTTTGTGATTAATGTTGTTCAAACGAAGTAAAACCATCAACATTCAAATTATGTAAAATAAAACATGAATCATACAAATCTGAAAGTAAAAAGGTAGATTGATATTGCACTTAGAAAATTAAAAATTAACAAAATACTTTGCAATACTTAGCTTATTCTAATTTTCTGCTGCTCACTATTTTCGTCACTATCCCTAAAATTGACCTGTGTCTACTCTATAACCACTCGGACCATAAAACACAAGCTCAAACCTTGTGAGGACGCTGCCAGTGAAACTCAAACCCCTGGGGCGACCGGTACTATCCAAGCTCTGCTAGTAGTGACCTTGTTGATTGTGCAAGTCTCTGACGCCTCAGACTGTTGTGCTTGTGTTTGTAAATGCCTCATTTGTGTGTGTTCGCCTTCAGTCCTACGTATTGATCATTGTTTTCCTTCTTCATTTGCAACCTTAATCCCACTTTCAACCACAAGATGACCCTTAAAAAGGGAGTTCGTATGTTGGGTTGGACGACTCCAACCACTACCCATTGAGTGACTGAGCATTCCCTGCATTTCAATACTCCAAAGAGGGCTCATAACACACATAATTCTCCTACTTAGGTGTGTGTGCAAACCATCATGATCAATCCAAAATGCAATGCAACGCAATGTTTAGCTTTCAACACTTAGCACCATGCAACTTTGACCTACATTTGTATTCAGACTTGGCTCTAGAACTGCTCTTTTGAGGGATGTTCAAATATGTAGTATGTCTTTGTGATAATGTCTCAAGAAAGTGCTAACTGATTTCTCTATGTGATTGCCCAAGTAAAGATCAAATGACCAAGTATGACAAAGTGTGTCAGAGTAAATGTTGTCAAAGTGTCTAATACCGAATTTTGGTATCTACAAATGCCCCCATTTAATCTAGTATTAAAAATGTCAGATTAAAAAGATAAAATAAGAACTTTGATACTTATGATTAACCGCACTTAATGTTAATAGGCATGCTCTAAAATGTCCTATTTGCTCCATGCAAAAACCTACAAGGAAACATGCATAGATCAATGTCCTCTCATGATAGAAAATTTGAAATGATATAGTTTTGAAATTAAAACGTCAAAGAACAAATACACCTGAGAGTACGCAAAGTTATCACTTGTTGAATTCGTTTGGATAATGCCTTGGAGTGATTATGGCCCAAGGAGATACAACCATTGGAACCATGAGTTGAAGAGTACAAATGCCTCAATCACATTTAGAGAAGGGGAAGTGCTAAAAGTTGAGCACTACAAAAACCTCAACTAAATTACTTTGAATATCATCATAATTTTTTTGTGAAACACCGAAATTAGGTTTGTATGCAAAGGTGGAACCCCGAATTAGGTTTGTATGTCAAAATAGAACTCCAAAACAGGTTCGTATGTCAAAATGGAACTCCAAATCACCCATTGTAGAGAGATCTAAAGTGCTTACATGATACCATCATTCTCCATCGACGCAAAAAAATAAAATAGAGAAGTATTTGTATGAACAACATTCATGCCCCGAATTTGATCTATTTGTACCTCAAAGTGATATAGAATGCCATCATCTATCTGTCATAATGTTATAAAATGTCTTTGAGCTATTTAATCTAATAAATCTATTCAATCTAATCCATATAATCTGTCTCAAAATTTCATAGAATATCCCAACTATTCCTCATATTTCTCACATGTTTCAATCTATCCAATTTGTCCTATCTGAATCGCATAATCTGACCCAAAGCATGAAATTTTTGTTTGTCAAAGCCTAAATCTCTAAGACAAGCCCACAATATGCCCCATTTTAATATAAAGGATGAGGCCTACAAATCATTCATCTCAAAAGAAAGAGTTATATGCACCATGTGTTATATATAAAAATGTAATCATGTAATGTATGTATACAAACATGATAATATATGTCATCATATAAAGGTTTGATCATTCAAACACGTATGAAACATGTAAATCCAAGGCAATGGGCATACAAGTGTCATGTCAAGTAGATATATCAATTACGCACAACATTAAACATCGCATACCATATCACGATATAAATCATGGTAACAAGCTCAACAACAGTCATATATGTAAGCACGCACATGCACACATGATGCACACAAGCATGCAAGACACGACAAACATTAACCCAACATAGACACAACATGGCCATGACTCGTAATAAAAGATCTTCTGACACATGATGTGACAAAACAAAATCAATGCACTCATAGAACATGCAATGTAGCATACATCAATAATCACACAATGTAATAATCATCATCAAGCACGCACAAAGCAAGCAATGTCACTCCAAATAATTAGTCAATGTCATTATTTAATATAGCAAAGCAAAATATCCATAGGAAATAACACTCTAGAAAGCATGAAAAAGAGCAAGTCATGTATAACAGTCTACCATGATTAATGGACCAGTGTAAAAAGATATGACCCGATAAGTGTGCAATGATGCCCCCAATGTAGGTATGTCTTTCAAGCAAAAAAATTGACCCTCAGTTGACATAATGTCCGCATTAGCATGTCCATGTATCTTATGTGACTTGTATGCCTTGCATCTCACTGATGTATATCGTGAAAAGCATGTGCATAGAGAATGAATATGTAATTCACCTTGTCTATAATAAATAACATCAATCAGTCACATGTACTAGCAAAGCACATCATGCATGGGTTTTGGTTTTGTATTCTTTGAATTTTCGGATTTTTTTGCATTTTTATTTTTATTTTAATGATTTTTTTGTATTTTTGGGTTTTATAACATGTTCCTAACCTATGACCTCATCAATGGGATGCTCGTGTAGGTCTTAGATTGATTAGTGCAAATGTCACACGTCATGGGCAAGGAGTAACATATTTATCATTGTCTGAATAGGAGAAATGATCATGCACTATAAAATATCTAGCATCGTCATCATAGTCAACATGATCATGTAAATGTTGTGTAACTTTAGTAGCCATAGTAATTTGTGGACTTCGTTGTATGCCAAGGGAATGTGTCGGTGTTTACTGAAAAACATGCACACAAGCTTTCTATAGAACTATATTAGGACATGATAGAGTAGGTAACGTTTGTTAAACTCGAATAGATCGTTGATGTAAAGGACGTTGGAGAATTGGTCTTTGAGGAAGATCAATTACCTATCTTTGATTTGCCTTTGTAGGATGAACCTATACAGTTTGTACAATAAGTTGTTGTGGAGGTGGCAGAGTAAATGTCTCCGGCTGAATTGGATACTCATATGGAATATTAAGAACTGTAACCATTTAATTGTTATAGATATACTTTAAGCATCAATGTAACAAAGATGAGATTACACATATCTTATGTATCCATGAATGTTCTAATAGTATGTGAATGCCCCAATATTGGGCAAAACTAAGAACCAAGTAGCAATAGTGGTGGGACCTACCATGTGTGGTAACACAATGCCCTCAAGAAAGTTTTGTCTCTTTCCATCGAATCCTTTTACCATAGTAGTTGTAACTTGTACCAATCGAGTCTTTGTGTGTGTGTCCAAGACTGGTAAGTAATATCATAATGCATATGTTTTCACTTGACCCATTATCCACCATAACATTGTGTATAGGACATGAGTCAATGAAAGCATGTATGAACAAAGATGCAATGATAAAATCATCGTCAATAATCTCATAGTCATCAAATGTAATTGTAGGTCATCATAGTTGCGCATCTTTACGTGAACCAATAAGACCATTTATAGGATGAGTCTTCTCAATTCTAAAAGCATAAGAAGCAAAAGGAGGATGCACATTATAAGTCATATGTACCTTAGGATTAGCCTTAGTTTCTTGTGGTGCATGTTTTGGAAATGAATCCAAAAATATCTTAAGCTTCGCATTAGGTTGTACAACCAAATCATTCGTAAATGTATTAACATCATTAACCTCAATAGTGTTGTTCTTAGTTAAAATCTTGTATCTTATGTCTCAAACCATAGCATCAATTAGTAGAACGTCATGTGCATCTATGTCAATCATAATATGCATTGATATCAAACCCTTTAAGTTGTGCCTTTGTCATATCAACCTCCATTAGCAAAGGGAGAGATATGAGATTGCACTCAAGTAGTTTCTGTAAAACCTTATGAAGAAGTTCTAATAATCATGTAAATTGCCTCCTTTGAGGAGCTAAAAGAACAAGCCTATTAGAAGGTTGTGAAACTGCATTAACCGTTGTTTTAGCATCATTGTTAGTATCACTAACCTTAAATTTGAAGTTTGTTTTGTTTTGCAACTTGGCATTAGAAGATTTGGGAGGGTTGGTCCAATTTTAGTTTGTTCATGGTAATTAGTTTAACCTTGTGGTCTTTAACCATATGGCACATGTCATCGAAAGATTAGAAACATTTGAACATAATAGATTCATGGATAGGTGCAAGAAAGCTTTGCCTGAATATTTCATGCAATTCATTGCAGCCATAGGATTTGTCATCTTTGAGAGCATAGTCCTCTAACGAAAAACATAGTCACTAATCGGCTCATTAGGTCCTTATTTGAGTTTTACAATTTGAATATAGGACACCTCACTAATATTGATGGAAAAGTGAACTACAAATTGGTCAGCCAAAGGATTGAAAGAATGTACTAGTTGGAAAGGAAGGACATCAAACCATCGCAAGGCATAGTCCTTAAAGCTCCTAGATAAAAGCTCGGTTAATAACTTATCATTAAAGGAATAATCTAAACATGTTGCATTGAAGGCTCTAAGAAGTTGCTCTGGATCAGCTTTACCATTTTATGATGTGAGCTTAGGTGCAACAAATCATGGAGGCAAGGGATAAGTGGAAATTTCTAGAGCCAAAAGGTTGTGTAATAATGCTTGAGAATTTGTCAAATAACCCACTCTATAAGAACCTTGTTCTAGTTGGGAAACATTGGCTTGAAGATCAAGAAAGATTTGTATGAGCTCTTGATTAGTAGGCATAGGAGAATGATTAGCAATAAGTGGCAAGCTTGGGAGTCACAAAAGTATATTGCATAGGGATAACCATAAAAATTTGGGGATGAACTTGTGTTGCCCCTACAACACTTGAAGGCATCACTTGTGTAACCATAGGTGTAGACACATGACTAGTAGCAGTAGGAGTAATGGTCTCAAAACCTATTGTAGAATGTATGCCTTTAAATGGCGGATTTGTGTCATTCAACATTTCAATGTTTCATTCCTCAAATGTGAGTTCCTTAGCCAGGTTTTTCTTTTCATCTCTAACTACATATAACATTGCATCAACCATAGGTGGATTCATTTTAGATATTTTGTAAGTTCACATTTATCTATATCTTCAAAACGATCATGAAAATCACAATAGAAGATACACATTTTTAGGTGCTTGATCTACTACAATACACAACACAATTATGAATGTGATAGCTGCAAATTGAGACATAAACTTCAATCGACATTCAAAACCAAATACTTGTACCACAACCAAGCAAGAGTAAGACATGCAAGCTGCATGTGCACCAGACCGCAGGAGAACATCAACTTCAATCTACATTCAAAACCAAATACTTGAAAGTTGTACCACACCCAATGAGAGTAAGACACATAAATTGCATATGCACCTGCAGAAGAGTGATCTTAATTTTTTTCAAATCATGGAAATAAAAAGTTCCAAATAAATATAAAAACTTGTAAAATTAGAAGCCAACATGAAATCTAAAGTTTTCCCGTGATCATAAAATCATTGAAAAATTTAAAAGCATATCTCATAACAGAATAGTCTTACTCTTTTCCATCAAGGAAACTAAAAAAAATCCAAATAAAAGCTGAAACTTAAAAACAATTCAACATGGAAACCTTGATGTACTCAGAAATTCATTAAAAAATGCAAGAGAGAGTATTGTCATTCTAACTCTCAATCAAGAAACCAAGTACACCGCAAATGGCAACAGCGTTGGTGCTTCCAAGAGCAAGTGCACAGTTGGTAGAGGAGACTATCGCAATAACAAATAATGAAGCAGATCCTAGTGGTTTGGGTAAGGTTGTGGCTACAGCGATTATATTTGACACTAGGAAGAATGCCCGTCAATTGTCAAACCTTGCAAAGGGGCCGACAGGAGATCAGGCTAGGGTTTTATGGCAACAACTTGGCTATTCTCTGGTTGTTGGTGTCCAGTGGGAGGACTTACGGCAAGATCTTTGGCTTGGTTCCCTCAGTAAGGTGCAAGGTAGGTTGCGAAAGAGTTGCACCACTAAGCGGAGTTTCCAACAGGGTGTGTTGGGTGTGACACTGACAAATAGGACTGAAGTTTCCTCTCCCCCTCATAGCATCGATGGTGGGGATGAAAGCTTTTCTTTAGCGGATTGTCCAAACTCTACAAACCCTCATCACATATGCAATGATTTTTGTAGGCAACGAATCCCATAGAAGGCCCCTTCTTCTTCCCCCATCCCCAAATGAGTCTCGAAGCAAGATGGCGATGGTTTCATAAATGAGACAGTTGGGGCTCATGTTTTGGAAGACCTTATTGTTGGTGTTTGGCGTGGGGGCACCCCGGCTTAGTGCATTGATGCAGAGGTGTGTTTGGGGGATTTTCCTCTAAAACTGGCAGCTAACTTAGTTGATCTCTGTCTCACAGATGATAGCCTGGATCATTTCACTTTGGACATGGAGAGCTGCTCTCTGATGGGTGGATTCTGGGGTAGGCAGCCTTCCCACTCATAAATGTGTGAATGGATGGGCAACACCTAGACAAACATCGAACAACCTCTATTAGTTGTTCTTCATAATGGTTTCTTTCTCTTTCACTTCCAGTCGAGAGAAGATCGTGACTCGATCTAGTCTTCAGGGGCCAGGGCCTTGGTTTCGTGGGAAATCAGGACTTATTTTTAGCCCTTGGAAATCTTTGTTCAACCCCTTCTTGGAGACTTTGGATATTATACCCATTTGGATTAGGCTGTACCACTTGCCTCTTCTGTTGAGGAACCCGGTTGCCATCAAGCTTATCGGGGAAAATGGGATCCTTTGTGAAGATTGATTCAAGGGTGAATGGCAATTAGACAAAATTTTCTAGAGTATGCATTCTTTTAGGCTCTTCTTGCCCTATTGTGAGCGTTGTTCAAGTTTCAACCAAACATGTTAAGGGGTTACAAAGAGTGGATTTGGAAGGGCTGCCTTTTAGATGTTTCAGGTGTAACGGTTTGGGTCATAAGGTCGTAGCTTGTTCCTCTCCTGGCTCTCATGGGCAAGGCCCATTTCAATCTCAGAAGTGGATCCCGAAAGCTTCTTCTCCGATCCCTGTAGTTGGCATTGTTGCTTTTCCCAGGGTAGGAAAACAGCATGACATTTTCGTTGTCTCTCTGACATCAGAGTCTTTGGAGAAGACTGTGGATGTGCAGCAGGTTGTGGAGTCTCCGGTTCAGGCAGTCTCAGCAGGTTGTGAGGAGTTGGAAAGAGTGCAGGCTCAATCGCCCTTTGATCTTCAGCTAGTGTCAGAAGATGTCGCTTCTCAGCATAGTGAAGAGCTTGCCTCGACAAAGTGTCTCACCCTATCTCAAAAGGATTCAGTGCTTTCCAAACCAATTTGTGGTTCCTCTAGACATAGAGGCAAGCGGATGGAGGCAGAGTGTCTTCAAATAGATGCCTTGAATGCTCTTAACAGTGGCACCCAATGGACTTTAGAGGCCCTAATGTCTTGGCGAGGTAGGAGGGCTCTTGCTGCTCTCAGCTGAGTGTGATCCTATTGTTAGGATTTGTTATGGTCTTTGATGGCTCTAGTGTCTTTTAGCGTTGAGGTGTAGGGTTTGGTTCTCTTTTAGGAGGTTTGGTTGTTCCGATTTCTCTATGCTCTTGGTTTTTTGAGGCTTCTCTTTGCTCTCTGGCTGTTCTCAGTGTTTTTCTGTACTTGTGTTCCTTTTAATAAAGGGTGAGGGACCCATTTAACCCTCATTATCTATCAAAAAAAACAAAAACCAAGTACACCAAAAAGATGTTCAAAACTAAAACAGTAACTCATCGTAAAAGCCTCGATGTGCTCAAAAATTCATAAAAAAGTTGCAAGCATATTGTCAAAACAGAATAATCTTGCTCATCACAAAAGTTTCTAAATTATTCTTGCAGAATCACCCAGAATCTCTTGTGAAGTTGAATACCTACATGAACAATGGATCTAATATTAATCTTACTCTTTTTCAGTCAAGGAAACTAAAACTCAAATTAGATGTAAAAACTTAGGAAACGATTCAACATATAAAGCTCAGTGCGCTCAAATACTCATTAAGAATACAAGCTTTCCCTCAAAGCAAAATTATCTTACCCCCTTTCAATCAAATAAAATTAATTTCCACAAATGTCAAAACTCAAAAATATAATATATTGAAAGAGTTGAAGTCCGACTGGTGAGGATGATGGTTGCTTATATCCATCCACCAAGGTACAAATCCCTCTAGATACCTAACACAGAGAGTCAAGCAGTTAAGGCTAGGATCGTGCCCTGGGTGATTTTGATGACATGGATGCCCCTTACTCATGCCTTCTTAGCCAAAGGAGCTCACTGATTTAGATGTATTTTTACTCAGCATTGTAAATCCGCTATATGTTTATTTCCGAAATATGGGGAGAGATCCCAACATTCTATGTAATTCAATGATTCCATATGATGCCTTTGGGCATATATATATATATATATATATATATATATATATATATATATAAGAATAAAATAATAACAATTCATGTGCCTGATCCATCACAATTTGCATTACAACTCCAGCTAATAATAAATTGTTACAATGGCTGTTCATTTGTTTCTTTACAGATGTGCCGAGTTTGAATTTGTGCAGAAACAAAAACATTTAGCTTACCTTAATATTACTGTTTTGCAGTCAACAAAACCAAATTGGCAAATAGATATCAAAATTCAAAGATTACTCATACTCCTACTAGATCCAAACTCAATTACAATTCCAGCTATTACTAGAATGTCACAATGAAAATTGTTTGCTCCTTTGAAGAAATTTTCTAGTTTAAATTTTCTGCAGAAACCTAAATATTTAGCTTACCTTAACATCTTTAACCGATTTGTTCCTTCCATCAACTCTGTACCGCCTGGAATCATCGGGATTTATCTTAACACTTAACGTTACGACACGCTCTTGTGCACTATTTCCACTGACAGCCAATTCAAGAACAACTTCACAGGCTTCCTTAGTGTCAGTGCACTGGAGTTCCGAATTATAACGGACCCGCAGTGCAGATGTCTTGGTGCACAAAGCAAAAGATATTGCATCTGCAAGTAAGACCGTAGAAATCATTAGACATTTCAAGCTTCCACAATCCAATAATAATTAAAAGAAGCTTCAGATAACTCAAACATTGGTTTTCTGTCCAATTTCCTCTACTGCAATCTATTATAATCAAAAGAGAGCTTCAGGAAGCTTAAACATTAGTTTTCTATGCAATTTTTTTAAGCAATCCATTGTAATTGAAAAAATAGTTTAAAGAAGCTCAGTCACTGGTTTTCGATGCAATTTCTTTTGCCGCAATCCATCATTAATTAAAAGAGAGCTTCGACAATCCATCATTATGAAAAGAAAGCCCCAGCAGCATTAATTTTTCTACACAATTTCTTCCTTCAGGAAGCTCGAACATTAGTTTCCTACACAATTTCTTCTTCCAGTAAGGTCAAACACTGGTTTTCTATGCAATTTCTTCTTCTGCAATCCATAATAATTAAAAGAGAGCTTCAGAAAACTCAAACAATGTTTTTATATGCAATTTCTTCTTCAGCGACCCTTAATAATCAAATGAGAGCTTTGGGAAGCTTAAAAATTTGTTTTCAATTTCTTCTTCGCCAAACCACAATGCTTCAAAGAGAGCTTCAGGAAGCTCAATAATTAGTTTTCTACGAGATTTTTATTTCCAAATAGCGTTGTCTTCCAGAAGCTCTCTTTAAATTTAAAAATCGTTGAGAACTTTGACTTAACCCTCCAGAAAAACGCATCAAACCCTAATTATTATTATTTTTCACCTAAAATGTTTGATTTGCCGCTTCCGTTGGCACCTACGACGAGGTTAAAACCTTTGATAAGAGTGAATTTCTGCAGCTCTTCGCCGAAAGATTTGAATCCGCGTATGCTGTAAAGAAATTTCAACGCCGATTTTATGTAAGACAGCGCTAAGAGCTTCCTTTTCATGATTTTTAAATGTAGGGTTTCTTATAAACAGTTCGAAATGTACCTGACAGATTTAATGTAAGCTGCTGATGTGGAAGATTGTTCATGTTGTCTCACCATGGTTCAGACAGGCGATGTTTTGGCGGCATTTGCATGAAATGTATTTTATAAATGCCTTGTGTAAATATGGGAAACAGGAAAGCAGGATTTATGGAGGAGGAAAACCGTGTTTATTAGTCCGTATTAATGGTTTTATTTAGCTAAATAATCCATATTTGTTTAATCAATTAAATTTTTTAAAATGTAACTCATTTTAATAAAGGTGTCATGTGAAGTTAGCAAATTTTTTGTTTTAAACATTTTTATTCCATGCAAAAAGCCATTTTAGGACCAAGTCATTTTATTGTCTATAAATGTCTTCTTTGATTTTTTTGTTGATCACTTTTTTTGAGGGAAGGAGGCAAAGGGGCATCCAAGGAGTAATCATAAGGAGGAAGTTGATTGATGGAAATACCAAGAGATTGAGATTAAAATGGTCACTGAGTATTGATAATATCACATCCAATTAAGTTCAAAGAAGTAATCCCCTCCAAATAACAAGTGCCAAGAAAGGATATCTTGTATAACTGGTAACTAAGTAATAGCAGTTGGTGATTCATGACCTCCATATGTTCTATATGGTTGGGAAAGCAATATTTCCTATTCAAGAAAAAATTTGAAAAAAAAGTAGTTATCTAACATTGTGAAAATCTGTCTTGGAAGGATGGTGATTGTTTTGTTGAATGATTATGTCTTAACGGTATCCTTGAATGATTTTGGACTCTTTTACATACTACTTCCCTATAAATAGGATATGTGAATGAACTCTCACATTTATTATGCATGTGTATCTATTCATCTCATTGTATTTTCAATAAATAGTAAGTGGTTTAATTTCAAATAAATATGATGGTGATTTTTTGCTTTCATTCACTTTTGACTTCAAAATCCTACAATGGTCCTTTTGAAGCTCTGAGACTGTTGGTATTTGGATCCTAAGAATTCATCTTAGGGACACTGGGCAATGATAGTTATCCAACATAACAAGAAGACTTGATGCTATATGATACAACATCCACTCTCACTTGATAGCTTTGAAGGTACATAATTGAAGCAAACAAACTTTATACATTGTAGACACAGTTATAGTTTAGAAGTTTAATTGGATAGCTAGTTTTAGATTTGAAAGATGAGTACACAAAACTCCAGTTTATGAAAGTGGCTCACTATCCCATCATGGACATAGTGACTTGGCTTGTGCATATACATCATGACGTAACTTTGGCCAAACTGTTTATAACTATTTTCAATAGCTAGTAATACAATGGAAAACCACATTGTTCCACTCTAGGGTAACATACTAGTATAGCTACATTGTCTTATTTTTTATATAAGAATGCCTATGCAAATTAGTTTAAACATGAATATGTTACAGTCTGTTAATTCCAGAGTTGCAGACATTTTTTCTTTGTAGATGGACCTTCAAAGAATGTAATTCTTCCAGCCAACATTGCAACTGTGAGAACATAAGAAAATATTCATAAATATGATAGACTATTTTTTTTATTTTAAAAATGCTCAAGAAGGGGTTTACAGTGCCTTTCATAATTCTTGTCAAAAACAAGCTCCGCAAATTGGACCAAGAATTACCTTCAACCTCACAAGTCGAAGACTACTAAAATAATGGAAAGCTAAAAAACATACCATACCCGTGGTAGTTGAAAAAATTGTCTCTCCAACTTTTGTTTGGGATAAAATTCCTAAATAAGATGTGTTTGAATGAGGATTCATCATGGCAAAATTTTGCTACCTAAACATTTATTTTACAGTTACCTCGATATGTGGAGATACGAGTAGTGGTACTGGTACTAGTACAGGGACGAAGACTTTATTTAAATCAAGGTACTGGAGAAAACAATTAAGATTATGGCTATATTATATATAAATATGGTCACCAAAAGATGTGCGCACAAACATTGTCCTCACCCTCATACTAGAGTTTCCTCATAATAAATATTATTCCCACTGACAATTAAAAATTGGTATTGGCTCAGATATTCTTGACTTGGCCCCTAAGATGATTGAAAGCAATGACCAATATGGTGACATTGCAATATGTAAAACACTAAAATTTTCTCAGACTAAACAATCTCAAATTTCATCTTGTAAAGAGGAAAACAGAAGATATTTTGTTGTTGTCAATAAATATTGGCCCCTATTACTTTAACATCGAAGAAAAATTCGATCCAATTCTTGATCCATGTTTTAGTTGATCCTGACTTGATGATCAAAATATATTGATTTTTTTCAAATAGACATAATTTTCTTTGTAAATATTAAATCCAGATATTGAGCCCTCTCTCATTCATTGCCGAAAGGCCCTTGCATCGATGGCAGGAGATCAAGTCAGTTTCACTAGTTAGGTCTGCACCATAGTTTGTGACATGAAAAATCCTTCTATTAACAGGTGCCTGAAAATAATCATAACATAAAAATCTCCATTTGCTCCAATTCCACCCCATTAATTCCGGTTACATAAACCTTAATTACAAATTTTAACTTGCCTTGTCATTGTCATTCTAAACAGGCACAGTTGTTGGGGTAGGACCACCAATAGGAACATGCACATGGGCAAAATCAGGCCCAACAGATGGAGCCAAAGATAGGACAGACTCCTGCATTTGCTTGATGCACATAACATACATTTTCTTAGCCTCCGCCTTGTTCAAAAACTTGGGAACCCAACCAGAATTTTTTGACCATATGCTCAATGAAAATGGAATTTATTTTGGTAACTGTCAAAAAATAATAAAAAGAAATTGAAATTATATTAGTATCCACAAAAAGCAAAGAGGTTTAAGGATCGAAATGCATCTAATATAAAAATTAACAATATGTTAGAGCACCATGTAGAGGGAGTAACAACTCAACCTAAAAAGAAGATAACAACCCCTGATATATTTCTCTATATAGTTGCACAGTAGTTGCATGTGCTATTAGTACATTGTGGACAACCTCAAATTCCTTACCCAATGCAATGGAACATTCTTGGAAGTAATTAAAACAAAGTATGCATCCATTTTGAGGTGAATCAATGGTCGAAGCATAATCCTAATAGCCACACAAAAGTCATAATTTTGTGTTGTCTCCACGTACATCATTGTAGTATATGTATTTTTGGAGCTCTGTTTTGCAGACAACATCTGCATGTGCACCAGAAAAACATAATCCAAACAAAATAAAAAGACATTAGAAAATCCTAACAGTTTGAGTTGATATCAGGTCCATGTTATAGAGCTAAAAATAATCTTGAATACTCTGAATTAGCCACACATAATTGATGAATCTCTACTTAAACAGATGAAGATAGCCTTGAATAGTCTGAATTAGCCATACAAGACAAAAACAACCCTAAAATATCCAAATTAGCAATAGCATATTGTTAACATAATAGAATTTTTCTTTGATTTAGAATGAAAATGAGACATGCACAAATAACTTTAAAAAAAAATCCATCCATGTTTTTGCATACCTAAAAAATTAACTCTCCATTGTTTCCATTATTAATCATAAAGTGTAATGATATCAATAGAAATTAATAACTATTACTGTTGAGAGAATTTCGCATGAATTATAGGATAATAAATATTACAATTATTTTAATGGCATGACCAATCTGCACCTTAATAACATTTTATAAATTTCCACCAATCAAAATGCACTTAAATATCTTTTTTATAATTTTTGTTAACAAATGCATAAGTTAATTGTTACAAAACTTTAAATATTTTATTGTATAAAAAAATAATGAGATTTTATTGGTGGAAAAGACATAGTTTAATCGAAAGTTAAAGGAGTGAATAATATTTAATTCAATATATATTAATTCAAAAAAAAATTCAAAAAATTCTAAAACATTAATTAATTGTTAAACATGTCAAATCTTATCATAATGCTATTTAAACAATATTTTATAATAAAAAATATTTAAATAATATTCTATTATAAATATTACTTATTTTTATAAATAAATTATTTATTAAAATACATTTTTAATATTATAATATTCAACTATATCATTAATATTTAAAAGTGTGTAATTTTTTTAATTATTTTGTAAAATCTTTCTTCTTTATATTCTTATTAATTATAACAATTTGAACTTTTATGATTATATTTGTGTCTCGTTTCAAAGTAATATAATTGATTTGAATAATTCAATTTTGTATAATATAATAAAAATAATTCATTAATTTAAATTTTAAATTTCAACAATTATATACTAATAAAACAAATTATTAAATCGTGTTATAAAATTCCTAATGGTAATAATATTACAAATTTAATTAATTTAATTCTCTAAAATATCAATATATTCATATATTAATTTTTATAGGACAATGTAATGTCAATATAGCATTAATTTTATGTACAATTACTAATAAATACTATTAATGTTAGGTAACATTTATTAGTTATGAATAAATATTATTAATATTTTGCAACTGAATTACGTGGTCTGGTAAAAAAAACTATTACCTATTAAACCAACTACATTGTAATTCTTATGCTTATGGACAAGTACTCAATTATAAATAATTTTTAATTCAAAGACAGGGACTAGCCATTACATGGCCCTTCTTATAGAGGGATTCAATGTTGGAGTTACCATTTTTATATTTTTGTTTAAGTCTCAATCATGTGCTATTGCATTGCACAAAATGTTTAGTAGGGGTTGAAAATTTATTTAGGAGTAGATATGTATCAAAGCGGTTCTATGAATTTCAAAATATTATTAAATTATATCTACAAAGGAAATTTGGGAGGTTTGAATGTAAAAAAGAATTGTAAATTTTTTATAGAACATTTTTTAATTGGTTGTATAGTGTTTTTATTGTGCCTAAATATTCTCTACAGGTGCTACAAATTTTTGCCCCCAATTTCTACCTATCTCTAAGAACTTTTTGCCTAAACAGTTGTTGCTCCTTTTTTAGGTAAATTTTATATTTTTTGTTATCCATAAAGTTTACACTTGCATGGGACCCCCTACAACTATAAAATAGTTGCAGTTACTCCTTCTAGGGGACCACTCAGTTAAAGCGGTCTTTTGTACTAATAGAAGTTTAAAATTGTTAAAGAAAATATCTACACTTTAAAATAAGGAGTAGTTATTTTTTAAGAATTTTTTTTTGGAGGTGGGAAGTAGTAAAGGTTTGAATATTTGCATGACTATTCTTATTTTTTCCCTGCCAACCCTAAGTTTGTATCCAATTAAATATATTGTTTTGTTTTGTTTTTTAATAAGATTTTTTTGTGAAATAGTGCTAATTTTTCTCAGCAATAGGTATTACACTTTGTTGGTCTTAAATTTGATTTGTTAGACTTTGCACACTTTGCTATGTAGTTGGTCATGGCCTATTACTTCATAGTGATTGGATATCTATCCTTCAAAATATCATCAAATACATCCACCTCCCATCTCATCATTATAGATGTAAGGCTCCACATCATTCTAACACCCACATCGGTACGATCAAATTGCACCTTTTGACCCTTTTCATTATTCCACTACTTTTTCACGTGTCACATCCTCATCCATTTTTTAAGATGATGACATGCCCATTTGTGTAGCTTACAATTCATTCAATCTTTAGCCATTTTTGTATTTATTTACACCCTTTGCACTATTGTGAATCATTTTAGTCAAGTTATTTTATTTTTACCACTACTTTACACAGTGATCTTAGACTAAGAATCAAAGTCATAAAGGTATCAATTCTGCCAAATTCAATTGAGGCACGATCTGGGTCTTGTCTCTTATATTATGTCAAGTTTTGTTAGTAGCAAGAATTGATCCATGGTCGGCTCTTTGTGAGCGAAACATCTTCACCAGTTAAACCAATAATTATTTATAGCTAAACCATTTTTTAAATGCCATCATCAAACTATTTCAAATAACAATCCCAGAGCTAGTAGTTATGACTATGATGTGTATTATTTAAACATCATATACACTACATTATTGTGTTTATGCATATTTGAACATACCAATCTCAGGTTTGTTTCACTTGTAAATAAGAGGAATGGAATTTTTATGTTTCCATTATTTATTTTAGCAAAATTTTGATTTTTGTCAGTGTATTTCAAATAATATACCCTGTATTTCGTTCATTAATTTTTTCCTATAAATTTTTTTAAGAGGTATTATTAATCAATTGAAATTTTTGTTAACTATTTCATCTATTAAAATTTGTGTATTTTTTATATAATTATATGGTTATTCCCCAACTTGGAGCTTACAGTTCTCATTGCTTTGTCTCTTGTTCACCCATATTTGTTATCTCATTGAGGTTGGGTATTCAAGTTTTTTTTCCCTACATAGTGAGTAATTGTCATAAGTGTTTTAGATACTATTTTACTTTTTGTGGTTTTTTTAATACATTATTTATAAACATTAAGTTTTTTAACATGGGGTTAATTTATTTATTATTTATGCATATTTTGAATTTAGTTATTGGAAGGTGTGTTATAGTTTATCGAAAAAAATAATAATTCATCGTAATGTGATTACCATTTGATATTATTTGTTAGACTATACTTACTAAGTTATGATTATAATTGATGTTTATTTTTATCTAAATAATTAAACTGATTAAATAAATTGATGTTTTAATTTTATATGATTATATTTTTATTGTTGTATATTACAATTAATAAACTAATTCCTTAAACAATATGATGTGTTAATATGGTAACACTTAAATATTTGGGAGGTGTCATCATTACATGGAAATGAAGAATAAAACAACACTCAAAATTGATACCTTTTGAAAACCTTCACCTAAAAGAAAAACAAATTGAATTTATTTTCACTCCAATCATATTAAAAAACTGGAAAAGAAAATAATGACTTGATATTATGAAGACCCTCTTAAAAATCTTAAGATAATAAATAATAGGACAATGCAATGAAAAGTTTCTCTTTCTACACAAAGTTTAGAATATGCAACTTGCATTTCATAATTTTAATGAGTTCCCATCTACTTTCCAGAGCCTTTGAGGAAAATAATTAAAAAAATTTATGGAAATTAAATTATAGTGATTTTTTCAAGCAATTTTTCTTGTATTTCAATAAAAAAATATGAAACCTAAAAAGTATTGGACATGATGTAAATTATTTGTACCAGATAATTGTTTTAAAAAATATAATGTAAATTTGTAAATTGTAGATATATAATTTTGATACAATACATTTTTTTATTGTGTCTTTGTCATGTTTTATCACACTTGGCCTATATATTTGACTCTTTTCAGATATTTTGCCTCCACATTGGAACCTTTATAGCCTTGTTTCATACAAATTTACTAATAAATACTCTAGATCTATTAGTTATCTACATTAAAATTTGTTTAATCATTCTCAAGCTAATTCGATGTTTGTTTTGAACCTTTTTCTAAACATAACCATAATCGTGAGCCCATGATTCTTGTATGACCATAATCGTTGGTCTACAATTGTAATGGAATTACTTCCAAAAACAACATAGGATCATAATAATGGATCTTATATATATATATATATATATATATATATATATATAGAAAGCAAAATAATGGCAATAGCCCACAATAAAAATGGCATAAAAAAACACATCCACATAAGATGATTACAAACAAAGAAAAATAATTGAACTATATGAATGAGCCAGTTCAAGGGGAAACCTTTGCAACCTTATAATAATAATATAAGTCATAATATGAAGATCTAATACTGGCCACTACCTCTTATATATACCCTACATAGGCTATGGATATTCCATAGAATATGAATATATAAAAAATATCATATGATTAAGTAAAATGTTATTATAGACACAAGCCATCCACACATATCATAATACATGCTAGCAAAACAATAATTCTAGTCACTCGTATTTTGTGGGTCCTTGAACCTTAAGCTTATTTCTCATGCCTTAATTATCGATCCTCGTTGATTTTCATGGTTGGATTATCTGTGAATGTGCTTATGTGGAGCCTATATATACAAATGTACCCTAAGCCATTTATGATATCCTTTTATCATATGGATCTCTTACAAGAAAAGTCACTCATGCATATTGATCAAGTCTTCTCAAGAGTTATGCACATTTGTTAAGGAACCTACACATTGATCCTACTTTGCCCTTATCATCTATCTAAGTCCTATGTCAACATATCTTGTACCAAAACAAGGTCATAGTGAAGGATTTAATTGCATTTTATTGTCTAATGAGAGGAGGTGATGTCCTTTCTCTCGTTGGGTTGCATCACTCACAAAGCACTAAAATTACATTAAGCCTTGATTCTGAGCATAAAGGATATATAGTTACAACCCTTGTAGATGTTCGAGCCACTAATATTGCACATATTCTTTATTATTATGATATTATTATGAATTATGGCTAAGTCAAATAAGAGTGGATTTAGAGGACAATGCAATGCACAAAAATTATTTGAAGCAAAGTTAGGATCGAGTCACTAGCCTCTACCTAAGCATCCTAAAAATTTATAGACCCAAAAGTGTCAAATCGCTATATTCATAAAAGTCTTCCATAATTGGCAAAAACATATCTAAATCGACAACCAAGTATGGCACTTGTCTTAACCATGGATGTTAATTTCCATATTACTATCAATTTCTAGGGTTTTAGTATGATCACTTCCAAAACCATGTTTATAGTATCAAAAGTCAAATATAGAGCCTATGTGTGTCCATTTCAATCACTTATTTCTCTTTCATTTGATTTTTCAATTATGAATTTCAAGCACTAGGGAATTATGATTTATTGTAGTCCTCTATATTTATCTTAGATCTCCATTATGCCATCATTTTACATAATTCATGTAGTGTTTTGAACACTTGTGTAACCTTTTTGTAAAATGTTTTTGTGAACCCCTCCATTTTAAAACTTTTAAACATTAAGGTTTCATGTTCTCTTCCCCCTATGGTTTATTGATGTGGTTGTTTTATATATGATTTATTCTACAGGGTTGTGTTTTATAGTGCTATCATTAGTTATAACTTATTGTGCATATCTTTCAAACCTTAATTCACATGTGATGGTTTGCTCTTTGGATGTTGCAAATGCTTCTGTGAATGCCATGTATTTTTTTGTTCATGCTAGTATAAATGATGATTGAAATGATGATTATTTTATTATTATGTTAGTAAGCATGTTCTAAATGTAAATTTATGATTTTTAACCCTATTAGACCATGTGAAAATGCCAAAAATATGAATGTCTTAGGTGATGGTTGTCTTTATTTTACCCATCATATTATGCAATGATAAATTTTGATATGAATAAATCAATTACCAAGGAAAAATATGTTATTTTAAATCAAATTAGCCTAAAGTAATTTGATTTTAGACCTTCATGTATGCAATAAAATGTTTGTTCTTGTATAGGATCTAATGTGAATGAAAATGATTATGTTCTTACTCTTTTTTTATATGCACATATTGAAAATGATGCCAATGATGAAAATGATTATATTCATACTCTTTCTCAACATACAAATGTTGAAAGCGAATGTCTTCCTCCCTTTCCTTTGAATGCAAATATTGAAAATGATTATTTAAATGCAATTATGTCTCTTCATCTTCCTTCCTTGAATGCCCATATTGATAATCATGAATTTCAAGATAAAAATACTCAAAATATAAATGAATAACATAGTCATGAATTTATTAAACAAATTTTAATATATGTAATGAAAGGTCCTTCTCATGTTGCTCAAATTATGGAAATGTTGAAAGAAGTAGCTAGTACAAATAAGTCATGTGATGCTCCTATTATTTATAGTGATCATTCTTCTTCTCCTTTTAGATCTAGTGTTGCTATGTTTTAAACATATAACAAGCTTAAACCATTAAATATCCCTTTCATAATTAGGTTGTGCCAATCCATTAAATTGTTACCATGGTGCATGTAATAGGTAAGTTACAAAGACAACTACAAGCTTTATCTCTAGAGTCTATTACATATAATTATTGGGTTGATTGTAATGTTATATGGTCAACTTATAGTGCATAAAGTTAATTATTCTCTTCTCCCACGTGGTTTTATAGTTCATAAGTTTTTTGTATTCGATGGGTATGGAGATCCTTACTTACATTTTAAGTACTTTTGTGATTATCTTATGAAATACATTGCTAATGGTAAATTATTACCTAAAATATTTCTTAAAAGCTTAACAGACCATGCTTTAGATTGGTTTATGTTTTACCCTACTTTTGATTCAATAATGTTTAATAGGTATAAAAATTTGACAGATTATTCAGAACTTTATATGTGGCATTTAAGCATAAATCTAAATGTAAGTACAACCAATAACAAGACACTTAGATTTTATAGTTTATGGTTGATTTTAGCAAGTGTTTGATAGTGACAAACTAGATAAAATAGCACTGTGATAGTTCAAATCTAAAAATAGAGTTTATGGTTGTGTTTAGACAAGTTCATGCTCCTTAGACAGGTAAGCAATGGGGCCTTGTTTGTTGATTGTAGTCTTGTTCACTATAAAAATGATGAAGTTATAATTATTTTTTCACCTACACATGTGTCTACTAAGAGGGTCGAGATATTTAATTTATATTAATACACGTAAAAAACCTTTGTTTTCCTTCTCTTTACCTTGAAAACCTTAGGGGTACTTGTGGGAGCTAGAAACCTACAAAAAGAAAGGGAAGTGTAATGGGTCTTAAAATAAAATATCATAGTTAATTAATCATAATATATTTGTCTTGTGAGGTTATTTTACACAACTCACATATTACTTAGGTTGTTATTTTGTTAATTTATATTTGGGTATTTATGATGTTAAGATCCTATTTTGTAGGGATTGTTATGGTTATAAATATAGCTATGTAACCATTAATTTGTTTAATGGATATAAGATTAATTACTTCCAATAATGGGTTGATCTAACCCCCATGACCCCCATTGATGATTCACTACTACTTAGATATATAGATACTCCAAGGAGGGAATCAAACCACATGTAATTCTCTCACCTAGTGTCATTTTGTAATTATGCTCATTAATTGTATGTATACAACTATAAATTTGGCTTTTATACTTGATAATGATAGCTCTTGACTTGAATTAGAATGTTTTAGACTTGATCTTTGACTTATCTTAGTGGTTGATATTGAATTTAGAATGAATAAGGTAGATTTTTTCAATTTACAATAGTGCGATAAATAGACGTGAGATAAATATCAACTCTTTTTGAAATGAGGTTTCGATTTGTTTATATAGTGATCCTTTTGAATAATTTCCTTTAGTTAAATTATGTAATGTGCACAGTGACCCATATGAATATTTTGAATTTTAGAAACTAGTTATTAAATGCCACAAGGATAAGGCCACACTAGGTGAATAAGTCCACAAAAATAGACATGTATGCCTAATGCGGACCTATCCCATAAAATTAGGGATAATTATAATGAGATTGAAAGTAGTATGAGAGTGATATAAGGTAGTTTGAGCATTGACTTGAAAATTCTTATGTGGTGGTGAGAGTGAACAAAGGGGTCAAACCTAAATATAGATAAATGACTGGAGGGATGACAAATAAGAGTCCTTTATTTGAGCATAAGTCAAGTGGCTTAAGATATGTCAAGTACCTACGACCATATTTAGATATCTACATTTTCCACCCATTTATTCTAGTAATGGAATTTCTAAAGTAAAATATAAATATATGTTTGAGTGTGTACAACACATTTTATCTTTTGATAAGAAACTTAATTTGTACAAGGCACTCAATTTAGCAAACCCTACAACAACACATGAAGTAATTAGTGTTTATATTTGAAATTTGAAAAAATTGAACTTTGAAATTTGAAATTGAAAGGAGAACAAAGGAGGAGTACATATGTAGGGAGATGAAACTATGGTGCCCTATAACTTGTAAAAGATGATGAATCAATGGAAAAATGTGCCCTCTTATCGAATCACTTAGAGAGATGGTTCCTCATATTAAACCATTAATGAATTAAGAGTGATCAAGTCATAAATTTTGAATAATTAATCCAACTCTTAAGTTGGAAATATGCATGCTTCAATTCTTATAAATGGGGAGAAGTACCCAATGTACTAACCCAAAAGAATGTGGAACCATGATGGGTTTGCGAGAAGTGATGCTAGGGCCATTGAGTGTTGTTAGAATCAAATGTACATCATTTGTAATAGAATATGGAACCACACAATGGGTTCACTAAAAATAATGTCAAGACTGTTGAGTGACTCTAAACTCAAACATACATCACCCATAACAAAATAAATCACATTTTTGTGCATGGATTTAGATTATATTTGCATGGTCAAAAGAGAATGAAGAATATCCATTCCCCCATCATAATCATAGTGCTAATAAATTTGAATTGAAATAACAATTTGCCATTGAATCTATTAAGTTGTATTGTAATGCATATGCACTTGAACCAATATATGCCTTTTAAATTTAAAAAATGTATATGTGACCAACATCATGCCTTTTTAACTTCTGACCAATGATATAGAAAATACAATAAATCTATATTCTCAATTGTAATTGTATGTGAAACCCTTAAGTTTTGTTCATGTATTTTTTTTACATATGCAGCCAAATGTGTGTGAATTTTTACCAAATCTCTGTAAAGTAATTGTATATAATCATAAACTATTTTAATGTGCCAATACTTGTGATATATTAGGTAAAACCATTTTTTCCTATAATAATGGCTATGTGAGTTTTATAGCTGTTGGAACATAGTTCTAGAAAGAAAGAAAAAATAAAATAAAAAATTGAAAACCAAAAGAATAAAAATATTTTTTTACAATGAAATCAGGAATTCAATTTGAAACCCCTAGGTCAAAGAGAAATCCTGGATTACCACTCAATTAAATCCTAGAAATGATGATCAAATTTCTCTTTAGAGTATGGGAATCATGAATTCAGATGAAACCCTAGGACAAAATTTAAAAAAGCGATGTTCAAGCAACAAACAAGTTCATCAATATGTTGTACCCTCTTTGATTCAATAGTGTTCAATAGGTATAAGACTTTAAAAGATTGTTTAGATTGTTATATATGACATTTAAGCATAAATATGAATGTAAAACACAATTCATTGATTTAAATTGATTGACAAATGGCATATGTTTAATATAGTAAGTGTAACCAATAACAAGAGCTTTATGGTTTTTGGTTGACTATAATAGGTGTCTGAAAGTGAGAAATGTGATAAAATAGGATTGAGAACTTTGTTCCATAAATAGAGTATGTGGTTGTGTCTAGACAAGTTTGTGTTCCATGAAGAGCTACCTAATTCATCCTTGTCCATTGATTGTCATCTTTTCCACTATGAAAATGTGAAGTTGTAATTACTCTACCACTTATGCCTATGTTTTTTAAGAGGGCTGATATATTTTGACTATGTTAGTGTCATGTAGAAACCTTTGTTTCCCTTGTCTTTGCCTTGAAAACCTTAGGGGTAATTGTGAGAGATACAAACCTATAAAAAGAGGGAGAAGTGTAATGGGTTAAGCTAACCCTAATCACTCATGTTGATGATTGACCATTGTCTACGTATCTGGATACTCCAATGAGGGAATCAAGCCACATATAATTCTCCCACCTATTGTGATTGTGTTATTGTGTTTCTTGACTATATGTGTGCAACTATAAATTTAGCTTTAATACTTAACGATGTTAACTTTTGAATTGATTCAAAATTAATTTATGACCACTCCTAGTGATTGATATTGAATTTGGAAAGAATAGGACAAATTTTCTCAATGAGTAACTTTATGATAGATAGATTCCAGATAGATATCAAGTCCCTTTGAATTGAGATTTAGATTTGTTTATATACTCTTCTTCTTCAATAATTTACTTTAACTAACTTGTGAAAGGTGTGGGATGGCCCATATGAATGTGATAGCTAGAATTTAGAATCTAAACAAAACTAGGAAATGAAATTTGTAATGCAAATCTTATTCTAAATTTAAACTAAACCTTTAATACAATAAAAGCAACAAAAGAAAGTTAAAAAATAAGATACTTACAAGACATGAAAAATACACTCATCACCTTCTCTATTGTGAACATTTGATTTGCTCTTGTTTCATTTAATGTGGGTGCTCAAATCATTTCTCCAAACAAAGGTGAATTGAGCAGCATATAGGTGCCAATAGCTTGAATTCTCAACTTTTGCATAAGATAAATTCGATAACAATTTGATAACTTGAATGAGGATGTTAAAAATGGAGGATGATGCTTTTATTTATGAGCTTTTGGGTGAGAGGATGAATGGTTGTAAATAGTCTAGATTTATTTGATAATGATAATTATCAACAATTGGATTTGAGTCCTCATCTCAATGGATGATACTAATACCCATGTGTGTGAGAGAAAGGGAAAGAGTTAGTTGGTAGTTGAATGACTCATCATGGTAGTTGAAATATTCAACTATGACTCAATAATTGGTTGAGGAAGTTAAGGAAGCAGTTGGAAGACTCAACACTTGGTTAAGAGAAGTGTGGAAGTTGTCTAGATGAGGTAGAAAATATAAATTTTAAATAATTTTGAAGAATTATGTTTTACAATTAATTAACTAATATATATTAAATAAATTATTTGAAAAAGGGAGGTAAATGATGTTAGTAGTAAATTAAAATTTGGGATGGTGATTGAGTTAGTGTGTTAGTTTTAATCAAAATAAATTATGACACTAGACGCGATAGAATTTAGCTGTCTACATTTGCCCCTTGTTGAAATGATTTTGTGTCTAAAAGAAAAATGTCATTTTAAAGAACTAAAAAAAAGTAGAGTGAAAAAAAATGTAGAAATATGATGCTCCAGATGGCTTTAAATGACTAAATGATGCCCCCTCGAGTGTTTGTGTGAGAAAATGGATGCAAATAAATACTCAAAATGATTAAAGGATATTATATGAAAATGAAAGATGTAATACCACCATTTAATAGAATTATTAATCTCAATAAAATGCTTACATGACTGTAGGCATATGTAAAAATAATTTTCCCCAAGCAGATGCGTGTTTGGGAGTGGATGTGGTAAAAAAGATTTCCTGTTAAAAGGTCAGATGTAGGAATGATATATCTCATTGGTAAGTTGCAAGTCATAAAAAAGGAGAAATAAGTTTTCTAATGATGACTAATAAAATTTACTAGATTGGTTTACAAGTTGAAATAAAAATACTAAGTAATTCGATGAATTGGTAGTATGATTGGAAAAGAAAATGAAGCCACAGATTAAAATTTTTGATAAAAGAAGATTAGAGGTGGAGTAAAATAGATGCATGGGGTGGGTGAATACATAGGGGTAGGGGCAATTGAAAATTTCATTGTTTGAAAATTATTTGGTTGAGTTATGTGATTAGTCACCTAGTGTTGGATTTTGCTCTGGATTGTGTGAGAAAAATGGAGTGGATACCAACTGATAGGCATTATGACAAGTGCGTCTAAGTTTATCAGAGGCCAAAGGGGAGTGGGGATCAGTAAGTATTATTTTTTAACTTTGTTTGTGTTTTTAGGCTCATTAAGATAAGTAAAGTTGGGTGAAACAAGCCCACCAATTTGAAAATAATGTTTTTGGAGTCAATTCAGTAATTTTATTGGTTGAAATGACAGGGTTGTAATATGTTTTAGTGATTTTAGCATAAAGATAAATTTGTTAAAAATAGTGGCAAATAATTCAAATTTTGAGGCAAATTCATTTGACCATACAATGCATCTATCATGATGATGAATTCATAGGAAGGGTGAAATTAATTTGTTAACATTTAAGCAATTTCATTGGTGGTAGTTTTGAATATGAAAGTTAATATAGAAATGTCATCTAATATGTATGATTGTGTGATTAATGATTGTTATAGATGAATATATGATGCAAAAAACTTAACATTCTAATTTATGCATATTATAGGAGAGACAACCTATCCTTACCATGTGTGAGAGATGGTTGGGTGTACTACAATTGATGTAGAGGTTCAAGGGTTACAAGGTAGGTGTCTTAGAGGTAGTAAGACTAGCATATGTGGTAGAGATGCTTGAGATCTATGTAGATAAGGTACTATTAATAGATTTAGTAGAGTATTGGCATTTTGAGACTAACACATTTTGGTTACCTAGAGGGGAGATGACTATGATGTTATAGGGTGTATGAAGGATACTTTGCATTTTGATACAAGGTGCATGTGAAGGTTTAATGGAGGTTGAATACACATACAATATCACTAGCTAAAGTGTTTGGGGAGGACATCACACCTGTATGACATTAAAGGAGATAAATGGATTTATGTTGGTATTAATGGATCTTTTTGGTGTCATATTATTACCAGATAAGAGTGGTAGAATGTAAACTATGAAGTTGTTAGATGTGATTACAAATATGTTGAAGAGTGATAAAGAGTTTTCATGTGGACTCTGTATGTTGGTGCACTTGTATAGATACTTACATATAGTCATATATAATGGAGATGTAAACATAAGGCCATCCAAACTACTACATGTGTGGGTCATGGAAGCACATTATGGTGGAGAGGCTTATTAGACACTTGAGACTGAGAACGTTTGGAGATCCATTTGCTTATGGATGATACATTGTTATAGGAGCACATAGGGTGCACATAGGTGATGTGACATTCTATAGGAGGGAGTTGGATGAGTTGGTTCCCACATATATCACATGGATACCTTATATGAAGGTAGATCCATAGTGGCCAAATTATGCATGCTACATGGATTATATGTTAACACATTATTACATTATTGGCAAATATTAGTATATCATTGAGTGATATAGGCCAAACATGATTTTGTGACAGTTTAGGATACGACAGGATGTACTAGCAGTACCACATGCTTTTTCATGTGTAGTGAGAGATAGACCTTAGTAGAGACCAAGGATAAACCCTAGCGTAGACAAGTATAATTAGAGGGAGATGCAAAATATACCATACCAACCTAAGAGAGACGTACTAGATGTAGGACAACAAAGGCTTATATAACATGGTGGGAGTAGATGCAACCTATTAGATTAACATCCCTTTGTGTGATACCTAGGACATGGAGACTTAAATAATATGTGGCATTTACAGTGTGATAGTAGAGGACAAGGTAGTAGTAGGTACATGTACATGTAATTATCCCTAGGGATGGAGGAAAAGGTGAAGAGGAGGATGTGCATATTGATGAGGCATGAGTTGTAGAGGCTGAGGTGGAAGAGGTAGCTAAAGGATATACATATATGATTATTATTGATAGTGACGAGGAGGGAGAAGGATAGGATATAACGATGCATACTACACCTAAGATCCATGTAGGGGGAGATGGTGAGGCTAGGCCTTTAGGACCGACACGATTAGTGGGGGATGAAGCATTAAGTGTGAGGATTTATGAGGAGATTAAAAGGATATATATTGAGATTACAGGGTTGTGGGAGATGGAGCAGAGAGAGGGAGCCAATGATCTACAAAGATAACTAGATTAGTAGTGTAGATGGATAGGTTGATAATAGAGGCTATGAGTAGAGAATAGGGTTTGGTGAATTTTGATGTGGGGACACATACAAGAGATGATACTTTATTGGTGTAGAGATATCGATGACAAAGGGATGAAGCTCAAACTGAGCTATAGACAACTAGGGAGCTACTGACTTCACTAAGCCATCTGAAGGTTCTATCAGATGTGGTGAGGGGATGGATTAGGTGACTTATTACAAGAGTCTCTATGATCAAGCAGTGCCACTAGAGCAGTGAGCACCTTCATTTGAAGAGTTCTCTATTAGTAGGAGATCAAGACTAGGTATGATGGCATTGCATATCATGGCATTAGAGCATTATGTTGGCCAATCATCTCACCATGCCATACGGCCTCCGTGGGGTGCAATATAGAAGTTGAGATCACCTACTATAGAGGGACAAAGTGAGAGATAGGGGATGGATGGTAGAGATATTTTTGAGATGTACTTGAGATATACTTATGTATATACATTTTATAGATGTACATGAGACATGGTTGATGTATTTATAGACACACACACACACACATATATATACATGGTTTATTGTGGCATGTGAGTTTGTGTTATGGATTTACTTATGTTATAGATGTTTTAATTTTATACGTGTATTATATGGATGGATACACAATATAATGTATTCTATATTTAATATTTGACATGTTAGTATTTTTAGCATTTATTATGGAATAGTCAAAATGGATATGAAAATGTTATGGTTTGGATAGATGCATTTTATAGGATTTATTTGGAGTTCTAATAATATTTCTAACATTATATTTTAACATGAATTGACCAACCTTATTTTGATATTGTGTAAGACAATATGCACCAATGATGTTTATTATGGTATATGCATAGGGACTCAATAAAACCACAAGTGTAAGATTCAATGCATCACGATATGGAATATCATAATAACATTGTTTGTAATGCTCATACTGATCTAGATTCAACAAAGATCAACAATGAAAATAAGATAAAAAACAATTGCAAAAATGAAGCCAGTTAAGGAAAACAAACAAGAAAGCAAACAAAATAATTGTACATGTAAACAAAACACAATTTGGATAAATAAAAAAGCAAGTAAATGGTACAAACAAGAAAACAAATGTATTTTTAGATGTCTTTGGCTAAATTATAACCCTTTGAGATATGAGATCTTTAACAATGTTGACCATCTAAGGGGTAATCTGTGTAAAGGATAACTAGGGTATGTTAACTAAAGACACTTTGTTTTTAAATGGGTTTTGTAACGTTTTTAAATGTTACTAGATTTTTGGGTGTTGGTTATCGAGTTAATCTCATATACCCCATTTAAATGAGTGTTGTCTAAATATTTTGTTTGAACCTTATACAAATATAGTGCTCTCAATGAGGGAATAAATGGAAAGTGATGATTATAGATAAGATGATGATGAAGAAATTATGATGGATGACAGGGTTTGATTATGGATAAGAGTTGTTATTTTTGGAGTGATGTTGGATGTATGTGTTGTGTTATTGTAGGGTTTTATCTAAGGAATATGTGAATTTTTTTAATTGAAACATGAACAAAGGCATATTTAATTAACTGTGAAAATCAAACCTTAAACTAAAATGTCATAGGGAATTGAAAAGATGGCATTTACATAAATGAATGAATGGATAATGTTAGGGGATGCCCCAAAATAGCTAGGGTATATATATAAAATGGTCTACACATGGTGCCAAAAATTGGTTTCCACCATGGTACTTGTCCAAGGCACCATAAGAATGGTTTTCACTTTTGGACATATTGTTTTTCTTTCTTTTTTTATTTTTGTTCTATCTATTTATATATATATATATATATATATATATATATACACACAACAACACTATAAAATTTTAGGCATGGAAACACTTAAGGTGCATGATATTCATAGGTTAATCAACCTCTTCTCTTTCTTTTATTGCTAGTTTGTAATCACCCGATCCATATTTAGAAATGACAATGTATGGACCCAACCTGTTAGGTTCAAACTTGTCTTTCTTTTCATGATCTGTGTTGGTGTTTTATTGGTTTTGTTTTAGAGTGAGACCTCTAATTTTAGACTTTATTACTCTAATTTTCTTGTTATAGATATGATGAAGACAATTTTGATAGGCTAGTAGATGGTTAAGTACATTAAAACATTTCTCATCTAGGAGATTGAGCTCATGTAGTTGTGACATATGACATGCTTCTTCATCAACAATGTTTTATAGAGAGATTTGTAATGATGGAAGCTAAATTACAACAGTTAATATGGACCCAGTGTCATAAACAAGGGAAGACAAGGTTACCCTCATGGGTGTGTGAATGCTAGTGTAGTAAGCCCACAAATTAGGGTAAAAAGTTACAAATGGGAATCATAGCCAACATCATTAACAACACATTTTAGGATTTTGAGGATGTTTTTGTTTGATGCCTCTACTTGACCATTACCTTGGGGATAGTATGGTGTGGACCATCTATGCTTGATATGGTATGCATATCAAAGGCTCTTTACATGTTTGTTTTTGAAGGACCTACCATTATCTGATTAAATGGTACAAGGGATATCGTAACAATAAATAATATGGTTTGGGATAAACTTTGATTTTTTTTACATGTTACATAGGTTAAAGGAATAACATCGCCCCACTTCATAAAGTACACAATGGCAGTGATTATATGCTTATGACCATCTAAATAATTAGGATTCATTTTTATAATAAGATCTAACCCCCATGTTAAGAAGGGACATGGAGTGGTAATGGGTTGCAAATCTTGTGATGGGCTATGAATGTCAAGGATTGAACCAATTATGGCCATGACATCAACAACCCTATTATTAACTTAAGAAACTTGCTTAAATTATATGGATTGAAAGCATTATTTAAGAATATATACCATTCATTTATAAGGATTTAGTTTAACATCTTTTTCTTAGTATTCATTAGTTACTTGTTTGATGATTAGTCAAGAATCCCCATAAACTAAGAGATGATTTATGTTCCATAGAATTGTAAACTTTAGTATGGAAAAAAGAGCTTCATATTATGTTAAATTGTTGGTACAAGGTAATCCTATAGAAATGCTTTTATAATGAGATCACCCTATGGAGTGATGAGCAAAATGCATGCCCATGGACCATGACTTATGAAATACCTACCAAAGTATAATTGCCATTTGAATGATTCATCTAAGGACATGATTGCTTTATATGGAAATTTTTTGATAAGAGGATCGACATCCATCAATGGTACTTATGCTAAGATATTTGTGAGTACTTGTATTTTGATAGATTTTTGATTGACATACTCTATATCAAACTCACTTAGAAGCATGAACCACTTAGTCATTCTCCATGTTAGAATTGATTTGGAAAGGAGATACTTAAGTGGATCTACTTTAACAATGATTTTGGTTTGATTATAGATCATGTAATGGCAAAGTTTTTGAGAAGTAAAAACAACTATTAAACATGATTTATTGCTGGTATAATACTTTAGTTCATAGGATACCAAGGTTATACTCAGATAATATATTTTTCTTTTTGATCCCTATCCATCATAATGTGCAAATAATGCCCCCAATACATAATGTGTTTTTGAAATATATAGTAGTAAAGGTTTCTATGGAGTTGGTGGCATCATGATTGGTGGATTTGCTAGATAACATTTCAAATTTTCAAATACTTGTTTTCATTCCTCATTCTAATGAAAATCAACAATATTTTTGAGAAGAAATGTGAAAGGATGACATATGTCTCCAAGCTATGATATGAATCTACAAGTGACTTGAATCTTACCTTATAAACTGTGAAGATGCCTGAGATTTGTTGGTGGAGGCATTTTTGTGATAGTTGTGAATTTTGCAAGATCCACCTTTATACTTCTTTGTGATATATTGAATCCCATAGCTTATTTGAAGTAACCCCACACACACACTTCTTTGGATTAAGATGAACCTTGTATTCTCTCAACCATTTAAAATTTATATCATCTACATAGTCTTCAATGATATCATAAAACATGTGAAATATAATTATCATTACATGTTTATAAATAGATCCAACATTATTGAGGCCAAATGACTTTACTTGATAAAAAAACATGTCACGTTGTATTATTTTTCTTCAAGAAATTATTTTATTTTATTTTACCCCAAAAAACCATCCATTAAGGATAATATCTCATGGCATGTTTTAGAATCAACAATCATGTCTATATTTGGTAAAGAAAAGTCATCTTTATGACAACCTTTGTTGATATCATTAAATTTTGTGTAAGCTCTTATCCCTTATAGTTTCTTAGAGACTAGTATGATATTAGATATCCAATTTGAGTAATCTATTGGTCATACGAGGCCAACTTATAACTATTTTTGCAACTCCTCCTTCACGAGTAGTGCCACCTTTTGATGCATTTTTCTAAGTTTAAGTTTGATTAGTTTTATAACTTTACGTATAATAAGCTGATGAAAAACTAGTGAAGGATCCAACCCTGACATGTCTATAGATTACCATGCAGACCCATCTAAAAATGCTTTAAGGAGTAGAGTCAAAGTGGGCTATTCTTCTTGATTAAGGGAAGCAACAAGTTTCACTATTTTAGGATTTCTTTTATTCCAATATTGATGTCGATTGTCTTTTCAATTAATAAAGTGGATTCTTCTTGCAATTTTTTTAAAAGTGGAGGAATATTAAGTTCCTCCTCAAGATCTTGTTGATTGAGAATGTCTTCATTTGATATTGTAGAGGATGTAGATGCATCATCTAATATTTTGGTCATTTAATTTGTAATATTTATAGGATGGTATGGACGAGTAGAAGTTGTAAGTTCCCCAAAGTATGTATCATTATTCAATTGAATTAAAAAACCCTTTTTATGATCTCATGCTAGTGTATGATGTATAATTCTCAAAAAGTTAGACATGGCCTCATCATTCTGAAAATGATCAAGTGAGGGTGGTTGTTGTTGGTCCTATAGGATAAGTTTTAGAAAGGCTAGTTCGAGGGTCAAAATGAAATTATCATGAAATAGGTTGGTGATGGATAAGTATTCAAAACAAATATAAATATAACTTGTTTTGGTGTTTGAAGAGGCTTCGTCAGATGTAGTAGAAGAGTCACTATCATAATTGCATATGCTCACACTAGATGGTTTGAATTCAATGCCTCGAAAGGCTTCATATGTTGCAGACATTATGGGTTTGATGAGACCTTATTCATGGAGATCAAGAACTTTTCCATTATAGTTCATGATATTACACATAATGGCTTTAGGTATAGGATATTGATTAATTTGGAAATACATAACTAATTCATCATATTAGAGCTAAGAGGAGTTTGAATCTTCAATTCGTTCTTTAGAAAGGAACCCACCTTCCACAAAATAAGTTTTGCCAATATTACAAACCACTTATGATTGTTTTCTATGATGTGGTCTACAATATTGTTGGGGTACATATGATTTTTTCCTAGATAATGGGCATCATGGATTTCATATTCTCCCATACTCCACACTAGAAAATCTAGATGGTGGGCATGTGGTCTTAGACATGGATGGTGGATTTGTGGAAGTAGATGGTTGATTAGTAGATGTAGAGAGTAACTCATCAAGATGGATATAATTACAAACCTTTAGTGACTCCTTGTTAGGTTCATATGTATCTTCAGTAAATGGGAAATAATTAGAATTTTGATATCCCCCTTGCAATAGTTTGAAATATTAAAAGGGTTGACAATCACCTAAAATGGTAACTTTCATACCATCATGAGAAAACTTTAAACATTGATGGAGGGTGGATGAAGTGGCATTCATAGCATATATCCATATACTTCTCAGGAGTAGATTATATGGGAGATCTAGATAAAGAACATGAATGGGGATTTCTCTAAGGATAGGCCTAACCATGAGTGGAAGATAGACAGCTCCCACTGACTGACACTCATTATTATCATATGCCTTTATAGTAATGGCATTAGGTTCTAGTGTTGTCATAGAATGTCCCAAATGCTTTATCAAACTTAATGTACATAAATTTAAGCTGACCTATTGTAGATAAACACCCTTTTTACTTCAGGCTTGGAAATGAGGAACTTTATGTATAATGGAAAGTTATGGTTTGAACCCATGGGTGAAATATCTGAATGATCAAATGTCACTTGATTGTTTGAGGATAAGTATCCTAGAACTATTTGGAATTTGGATGGATTGATATTTTTTATAACTTTTTATTCTTGCAAGGTTTTATACAAAATGTCCTTATTTGTGGGAGACACCTGGAAAAGGTCCAAAATGGAATTTTGGGCTGACACTTTCACAAGTTTATCTCTGATGCTATATTTGCCTTAGATAGTAGGTCAAAGAACACTTATAATTGTAATATTTTCACACCTCGTGATGATGGTGCAATCTTGGGATTTAATTATAATAACAAAAACACAATGATTCATATAATCAATGTGATTGATTGTATAATATAAGGGGAAATTACTTTGATTAACATTTGATTTTGATTTTAGTTTTGCTTAGTATCCCCTCGCTCATGTTTTGGAAAGGGATCTTGATATATCCATAGTTTTTTATTATTGGACGTTGATGCATCATACTCTACTGCTATGTCACCATTATCAATAAGTTCTTGGATATAGTGCTTGAGTCTCATGTAATGGTTTGTAGAATGACCTTTGATTTTATGGTAGTCACAATATTCTTTATCTTTTCACCACTTGGGTTTTGGATCATTCTCATCAAATATTTAGTTTAGGGAAATTTGATCATGTTTGTAACGATGAACATTCAAAAGACTACATCATATGACATTCCCAAAAGAGTGATTTTTCATTTAAAATTTTCTTATCGAGGTTGACCACCTGACATGAAGATGTTATTGATAGGTTGGGTGTTTTGAATTTTTTTAACATTGGTTACATCATCTCCTACCATGTTCTTGTTCCTTGCATAGAAATTAAGTTTTTCATTTTGGTTTGAAGAAGAATTGTCTTGTTTGAATATTTTGATGGCACACTTGGAAACTAAGGCTCTTTTAATTTGAACTCCATTATATATGATTTCATCAAATTATGTAGCATAATGGAATTGTAGTTGATAGGCCAATCCTGAATTAAGATTATTTGTAAAGATAACTATTAGTTTTTTTTTGGGAGGTTACCATTGGAAATGACTTGCTAAATCATGCCATCTTTGCAAGAAAGAGGAAAAATTCTCCCCATTACATTGTTTAGTGTTAGATAGGTCTAACATTATCAACTCACATTCAACATTATAGAAAAATTGATGCATAATTTTTTTTGGAAAGGTCCTCAAAGGTTGTGATGGATCCTTTAGGGAAGTGTAAAAACCATTCTAGGTCTTTATCCCCTAGACTACGTACAAAGAATCACAATAGATAATTGTTGTGAATCAATGTCTAAACATGCCATATACAACTCTTAAGATGTTCTTTAGGTCTACTTTTCCTCTGTACTTTTTTAACTTTGGGGGTTCAAAATGTGAAGGAAAGGGCACCATCATCATAGTAATTTCAAAAAGGTGCAAATGAATTTCTTCAAACTTAAATTGTATACTTTAGGAATATATATTATCTTATAATCATTGGATCTTGTCTTTCATGCTTTTTCATTCTTGGATAAATGTTGTATGCTTGAGTGGTGATATTTGGTAAGAACCATGTATGGTCTAGATATGATCATATTGAGGCTAACAATAACCATATTGGGGCTGATAAACTTCATAATAGGGTTGGTTAATAACTTGATCGTATTGATAGGGAATACCATAAGCTTGGAAGGTCTCACCAACTTAAGTGAAATTGTACTCAACACCAAGGTCAACCATGAAACTTAATTAGGAAACAAGAAAACAAAATAAAATGTTACCAACAATATTAAAAGGATCACCTGGGCTACTTGACTAGTTGATATAACTTCATAGTCACCATTGATGCTTGAATAAATGCCTCCAAAGGCTGATTATTGACAGAGAACACCAAAAATCTCCCAATATCTTTGAACAAGAGTCCCACCAGGTATGCCAAAATTGTTGTCATTTAGATATGCACCCTTTGAGGAGATGAAAATATCTCCTCATCCAAGTGGCATAATGGAATCACCTCTAGGCTTGTGGGCAACCTAAGGAATGAGGTGAGTCTCTAGATAGGGCTAGTTCCCTTGATGTACCACTATGGATCAAAATACACCTAAAATTTTAGTGGGGTGAAAAGGCAGAGAGATAAATGAAAGAAAATATAAACTAAGGAGGTGATACACCAAATCAATTTGATGACTTCCAACTAATTGCATTCTACACTTGAGACTAAGAAACAAACTAAAACATACACTTCTTCAATCTTATTATTTTCACATCAATGTTACATTCTGAGGTCATGGATGTGCAAAACTAGGAGGACTAGCCAAGAGGACTTGAATGGCACTAATGAAAAGACTAAATCACTCAAAATTTCAAATCTCCTAAAACACTTCACATGCCCTGCAAGAAGAAGTTTTCCAACTGCAAACAAGGTTAAAGAATGAGACCACATGCTAGGAATCCATAGTCTTCACTAAACAAGATTCATCATTCAAGTGGAACACACTTATGAATATTCATGAAGAGGTAAAATTTAGTCAAAATGTATAAAAATGAGTAGGGATTTGCCATACTCAGGTGGGACATAGAATATAATGGCCAAAATGGATAACTCTTATAGATTGTGTGTGTGTGTGTGTGTGTGTGTGTGTGTGTGTGTGTGTGTGTGTGTGTGTGTGTGTGTGTGTGTGTGTGTGTGTGTGTGTGTGTGTGTGTCTGAGAGAGAGAGAGAGAGAGAGAGAGAGAGAGAGAGAGAGAGAGAGAGAGAGAGAGAGAGAGAGAGAGAGAGAGAGAAAAAGAAGTCCAAAGGTCACAAGAACACTTATAAAGTCGATAATATCTATTATACATTAATGGGAAGAGGATATGGGTCAAACCATGCAAGGTTAGGAGCAAAAAGTGTCAATCCAAGTCACAAACTTGAATAAAAGTGGCAAGAGACTCCTCATTTTAAACAAAAAAATTACCTTCATGATTGGGCCTATTTGAACGTCCCATAACTAATGAGGATAAAGTTTAATTTTTGGAACGTAATTTAAGGATCTCATGCATGCCTCTCCATTCATTGGTTGCATGCTTGGTCCTATGGAGTCATCCTAAATTGAGCTATCATCATATGTTGTCTAGAAAACTGCCCTTTCATGCACCCTACACACTTGGCCTCAAAATTGGCATTATTTATCCATGAAAATATGTTTTAGGGAATTAATGACAAGTTTGAATTCCCTCTATGGCCTTATAATCATCATGAATACCTTAAAATAATCTCACTTAAAGTTTTCCATCTTCCTCACTAGTTTGTCTAATATGCCAGATTTGACTGGCTAAGTTGAATCACCTATTTGGGGAACATAGAAGTTATTTCAGGGAATTAAATTAATATTTTTAGTTATATTAATTCTTAATATTCCATCCAAACTTTGTTTCATCTCTTAACTCTTCTTGTAGCCTACACAACACATAAAACAGTGAGAAAAACCTTGTTTCTGCCCCCATTCATACAAGTCCATACAATTCATCTTGGTTTGAAGTATCCTGAGGGAGTATTATACAACCTCCAATCATAATTTTGGATAAATTATTTCATTTTATCAGCTACCCAACTCCATTTATCCAAACTAGTTCTTCCAAGGGTTTTGTAAGGGTTTCTAAGTAGTTTTCATTCTTAAGCATTGTTCATAAAGCTTGCATGTTCAAGTTTAAAAACAACGCCACAAATTGCTTTTAGGGACCTAATCTAACTATTCTAAACTCCTTTTATTCCCATTTTGACCCTCCAAGAAGATGTGAGCTCCAAAAGTTGCCTTATTGAGCTTGTTTCTCCAAATTTGCATAAGTGTGAGTGGTTTTGGGCTCAAGAATGGATATTCTATTGTTTCTATGAATTCAATAAGTTATCACACCTGTATTATTACCTAAAAAAAATGTCTTGAGTATATTCATAGTTCACCAAATATTAAAAGTGAAAATACATCACCATTTGGCATTAGGCCTAGACCTTTCCTAGTAGGTCTGAGTTGGTTAAGACCCAGAATGGTTCCTCATGGATTCCCCTACAAGTTTATATGCTTTAATATCTTTGATATGTTCTCAAAAAACACATTTAAAACCATTTTATTGATCATTTTGTGTTATAAATTTAATTTACCTACCATTTGATGCTAGGCCTAAGCATGTTACGCAGGCCTAAGTTGCCCTTGAAGCGAAAAACAACCTTTAAAAGTTATATTTTCCTTATAATGGTTAAAAAACACCTATATTCATCCACACACATGTTTAAATAATATGGAATTCTTATCTCAATCTATAAATGAAGATGACTATTCATTTGGACTTAGGCTTCACTATGCCTAATGGCATTGTCTGCAACTCCTACTATATAGAAAACCCTATTTGATTTATATCTCTTGTGAGGTGTTTATCATGATTTAATATATATGTTCCAAATTTTTACACCCTCATAAAAGGTTCTATCCACCTCTGGTACATCCTTTTCACTCTCTTTTCCTCAATACTTGCTAATTTCACCTAGGGAAGTGCCCTCTGTTTGAGACAAAATAGAGGGAACTTCCCTTGTTTGCTCAAACTAATTGAATGTTTTAGAATAATATATAATTTAATAATGCATTTTTAAAAAAAATTGTCTCTTTAATAGGACATTAAACCCCTTAATCTCTTCAATTTCCAAAGCAAACTTATGGAGGGTAGACTGTATAGGGTTCCTTAGGAGGACTGTGTTTTGCACTTGAAAGTGACTTCATTTTGTATTTTAATCCATCATGGAGGTATAAAAATGTGCATGTCACCATATTAAAGACATTCATAATGATATATAACCCTTATAACTATACTTTCACCTTAAAACTTTACCTTTCATTGAACCTTTCAACACTGTACTTTTAGCATGACTGTGACTATGTTTTGATGTTTTGGGACCTCCCATTTGCTTGATTTGGGATTCCAAGATACTGTATATTTTTTAATCATCATTATGGATGTGTTATACTATTTTTTCCCCACCTTGAGGTCTCATGGATCACTCATGCTCTTGGATAATCCAAACTAAGATTCTTCTTGATTGAGTTTCTTGTTTTGAAAAGCTCTTGCCTGTAGGTGTAAATCACATTTTGGAGCCTAGGTATATGTTTATACCTCCATTTATATCCACTATAAAAGGTAAAATTTCCATTTTTAGGTCAAAATAGAGTGATTCCCATCTGATTTTCACACCTTGACCTTTCATACCTTTCACATTCAAGACTCTGTATGAGACCCTGACTATTTTCTTGCCCTTAAGGAGCCTACCTGTAGGTTATTTTGTGTGATTAGGCATTTAATAAAAATTATAGGAGTCCTTGATAATTTATAATATTATTTATTCATGACTTTAGACCCATTTTTTTATCTTTGAGTTGTGGACACCCTGATAATTCAATTTACTTGGCACTCTGCTTATCTGCCCAGTTGTAGGTGAGTATGTTAGTTCCTTGAGACTTGACTATGATATATGAGGGCCTATCTTGAATTATATTAGGTCACAAAATATATATTTATTCTTTCACTTACCCTTTATGCCTTTAAGCATCACCACGTCACCAGATTATCCGACTATCCTATTGACTGAGACACCTTTGTTTGACTATTGTAAGTCTTTACTTCCACAATGTACAAAATGAGAAAGTATATGGAAGGTAAAATAACAGTATCTCCTTCTCATTGATGATATTAATTTCATGGATGTTTATTTGAAACATTTGGAATCATCCTCATATAAGCATAGTCCTTATTTGCAACTTAAATGGAAAAAAGGGGCCCTATTGACTCAGGCCTATAGATGACATTGAGATAATTCAGTGTTTTTAGGGCCATTTTAGACCTTGAAAATATCTTCCTACACTGCTCATTATCCCTTCCAACATGACAGGGCTCATCTCTTATGATAGGGCTCTAAAAAAAAGTCACTATCATGCATCATATCTCTACACAGCTATGCCAAATGTCATTCCCAAAACCTTTTAGGGTCTCTATTTTCCCATTTTAGGGATAATGGGCTTGAACACAACTATTATCCTTTTGAAGTCATTCTCAACCTCAAACTAATAGCCTAACTCCTAAATAGGATTTTCACGCTCTCTTCAAATACATAAATACCTTTATGAGGGTTATACCATAAACCCTAACACTCCAAGATGATTTCTTTGCTCTCTATTGGTTGCTTACATGTGAAGATTTTGTGCATACAGATAGTAAAAGAAGGAAAGGGGATAATTGTGCATGTTTGACTCAATTGGCATACCTAAACCCTATGAAAATCCTCTAAATAGGAGTATAAACTCATGAATATCTTGAATCAAAATTCAAACCTCTATTCATAGTGATCTTCTCTTTTTTAACACATATAGATGTACTTTGGAAGATATACAGGCAAACAGTGACATGGTTCATGTATGGTGTGTTTTTCCCTCTCATGGTTGCTTGATATCTTAATCATGATATTGGTATGAGACATTAGGATGCTTCAATCCTTCAATATAACTTTCAAACCCCATTTTTCAATGTGAAATGCTTCTTTCAAACACTTGAAAAAAAGCAGGCAGGGGTCTCTAAAATGACTGGTTGGTGTGATGAATGGGCTTGTAACCATGAGAATATAGGAGACTTGGATGAAATGTGAAAAGGTGGGTCAAGGATAATTTTTTAACATGTATATGGTTCTAACACAACCCTATAAATCCATTGACAAAGCACAAAACTCTTGGAAATGGTGAAAATTGCCCATGAATCAAAAAATTATATCCTCCCACAAATTGAGATGATTAGCATATCACAACCTTATGAAACTTGAAACCAAGTATGGGGATAATTTTATAAGTAATTCAACATGATTTGTAAGTAATCTCATTAATTGTATTATATGGAACCTCCCAAACCAAAGCAAAGCCTAGAGGGTGTACAAGTTAGCAGGCAGTTTTGAATAGTCAACTTCAAATGGATGATTCATAAAGCACGATTGATCATTATTAAACTTCTTACTATGAAAATTGAGGTATATTATTTTATAATATTCTTACAATATTATTTTTCCTAAAACCCTCTATGTTGACCATACCAGGTAAGAACCTGCAAGTCACTTCTCTATGCTAAGAAGGGTGAAAAAGAGTTAAAACAATTTTGGCCTAGAAATGGAACTTTTAGATCATTCCAAATATGGATTTGAGTTGAATAAGCTGAAAGGAAATTTACCAACCCTATCCCACATGGTGCACTTCCCAAAGAGGTCGTATAAGTGCCATTTTCTTTTTCTTTCATTAGAAAACTACCATTTCTTTTGCATAATATGCAAATTCTATTAGTGTGAATTATCTAAGGATTTTAATGACACATGGGACATTCCATCACATTTTGAGACTTGAAAATTTCCCAAAAAACTTGTACAAAGCATTAAATGCACTATTTTTGACCCTTAAAATGACTCAAAATATGGACCTAGAAACTAATTGACCAAAGCTAGTAAAACATTAATTGACATCAAATGACCTATAAAACACCTTATGACAATACATTATACCCCCTTACAGGCCTAAAAATCAAGTTTTTTACTAGGGGTGCCCCAATTTGACCTGAAAGTCAAATTTGGTAATAGTTCCCTAGGAAATCACTAGATGTGCCTTGCTCTTGAATGGAAGGTGTGGCTTCTTTCCTAGAAATTAAATGATGTAAGTCCTTGACTTCAAAATATGGTGGAAATTTGGCTCTTAGACCTAAAATTTGTAACAAAACCTCACTCTTATTTTTTCAATAGATATTTCATGACTTGGGAAGGTTGATTTTTATGCAAAGTGACTTCATGGGTATGTTCATCTTGGTAGGGCCCCTCATCATCAACATTGTCATTGATCTCAATATGATGCTCTTAGTTTCCAAATTAGAAGGGATCATCTCAAAAGGTTGTTCTCTAAATCCAAGATTATTCAATAATGCCATTTGTATTATAATGGGAGACATTACTTTGAAGGTTTGACTTAAAAAATATATAAAACGTAAGAAGAAATTGAAAGTATAAATGTTGACAACAAGTTTTTAGTTTTTGGACTTTATTTTTTTATTTTAGGATTTTGTTTTATTTAAGACTTTTAACTTGGTTTTTAAACACTAAAAATTCAAGTACGTGGTCTTAAAAAGAATAAGCAAGCTTTGCTTTAACCAAAAATAAGAATACAAGTCACATAAAGGGATAAAAACTAGGCAAAAGTAACTTGAATGACTTGAAGTCTCTCATATATATTGGCTTGTCCATTGGAAAGTGTCAACCTAATATTTTAGAGTAATAACTATTGAGGTATAATCATACCCATAATCCACTTAACTCTATTTCAAAGGAAATTTGAGAGTAACTTGCTTGAGCTAAGCACTTGTTGGTGAAACATAATTCAAACAATTGAAATGGTTATCCTAGGATTAAGGTTGATACAAGCTTATTTGGGCAGTCCTCTATATAGCTTTTAGTATTGTTATCCTTCAACTTAGCAGGTTAAATTAATGGGATAACCTTTATGAAACTCATCTATTTCATATCCCATTATCTCTAAGCACACAAAATGAGGCTAATCTTTACCTCGTTGCATTTGTTTTTCCCAAGAAAGTTGATCTTTTGAGTGAATTTTTCATTCTATACAGTTCAGAGAATTTTCTCTGAACTACACTTTGTTTCTTTTCATGTTGTGTCAGAGAATTTTTCCAACCTTGCATATGTTTTGTGCAAAGTCATATTTTTTTCCAACTTTGCATATGCAATATCAGAGATTTTTTACGACTTTACATATGCAAGGTCAAGATTTTTCTTCGATCTTGCATATGGGACCCACTATCCACAGTAATTAATGTGCATTAATTATCGCATTATATATAATACTCTTGGTAATTTTTTATTTTTACCACTTACTTTTATTTTCCTCTTCATTAGTTTTGAGCTCATCAACACTTCTCATGTCACCATTTGCTCAGTTACTTTAGTTTGCACATGGATCAATCTTTCAAGCATGCATTTTCAAGTAGGGTTCATTTTTGTCTTCTTTCCTTGTATTTTATCATTGCTTTTTTGCCCTAGTTTTTTCATTGTGTTAAATTCATGCATGATTCACTTCATTTTGTTTTTAAACTCCTAGGGTCTCTTTTTGTTTTCTTATCATGGCATAACTTCAACATTTTTCGTTCCTTGTTCATCTTGGAGAAAATTCTTCGAGTTACTTTCTTTCACCCTTTCATTTTCAATGTGCATCAAATTAAGTCAATCTATTTTAGATGCAAGTCAAAGAATTTTCTTTGACTTGCATCATAAAGAACATTTATCTCATCAAGTGTAAGTCAGAGAAAATTCTCTGACATGCATAAAGTAATAAAATTGGATGCAAGTTGTAGAATTGTCTCTGACCTATATCCAATCTTACTTTATCCTCATGCAAGTCATAAAATTTTATCTAGCCTACACTCAGCAAAATAAAACCAAGTGATGTAAGTCGAAGAATTTTCTCTAACTTACATCTCAAAACCATCTAACTCTGTGCAGTTCAAATGAAATTCTCTGAACTACACAACTTTCACCATACCTCATGTAGGAGCATTTTTTTTGCCATTCTTACATTTTCCCAAAAAAGAATAAAATATTCTAAATTTGGATAATAAAAAAATTTCCTACTTGAAACTATTTGACCAATGTTGGGCAATTCTCCAAATAAGAAAGCAATAAAATACAAGTTTCAGGGTGTGCTTCCATTGTCCATATTTGATTCCAATGTAGATCAAATTGGAGACATAGAGATTAGCCATGTAGACATGGTTGAGTTCTTACAGATACTGGGAGAGATCCCATTGCATCTCATATGCAACCAGTACTTAATAGTGAAATCCATTTAGCTACCACATTTCCTGTGTCAACATAGAATTCTGACTTTGTCTTGACCATGGATACAAATTTTGATAAGAAAATCAGATCAGTTAAGGATTCAGAGGGTCAAGTGGTCATTCACCTTGACAAAGAATATTCTCATAAAGTCTTCCACCTCTCTGAGATTGAAGAATATTCATACTTAACTATGGAATCAGCTCATGAATACTATGACGAAGATCCTAAAAAGTGAAAGAAGCAAATCAATTCCAAATTGCTCAAGACTCAGCGCACCATTGCTAGATGGCTTGGGTATCTGCAACATAGTGATTTTATAAAGGAGGTAGGGGATTTGATCACCTTTCTAAGCAGAGTGAAAGGGCTACCAACTTCAAATATTTTTCAAGAATGGATGTATCAATACATTTGGGTTATCAAAAGAGACAAGCAAAGGATCATTTGGGGTAAACAAATCAGTGACACTATCTATCATCAACTCTCTGAGGTGGCCTCTTCACTTAATTTTTATATGACTTCATATCTTGTGTATGTTTTAGCCAATATGAAGTCTTTCTTGGGTTTAAATTATGTTTGTGAAAGAAGAAATGTCCCTGTATATGAGTATTGTCCACAACTGACTCTAAAGGAGAGCATAAAACATTACAAGAGAGTTGATGCTTTCTTCTATAAATTCATTTGTACTTTTGAGAAGGATCTCAGAAAGAAGAGAGTTCCAAATCAAGCATGGGCACAGGTCAATAGGGTTGGTTGCATTTTTTTATAGTTCCCAACCTTTACCTATATCAGGGTAGGAGGGTTTGACAAATAACCTTACATGCTACCTAGGTACCCAAGTGACAAGTTAGTATTAATAGAGATGTGTAGACAAGTAATGAGTGTGCATAAAAAACAATTAGATGCCCATAAAAGAGGCTTCAATTTTCCAATCAATATTGGTCGGTACACAATTACCACTAATCCAAAGGCCAAAACCATGGAAACTAAGTTGTAGTAGATTACGCTTAAAAAATTAAAGAGTAGAGAAAACTTTGATTACATGTTGATGAAGGAGAAGCTTAAGCATAATATCATTCACATATATAGAATTAAAGACATTTGGGCAGAATGTAAAACTAACAAAGACATAAGAAGAATTGATTACAATTGCCTCTCTATTGATCAGATTGCCAGTTTAAAATTGCCAAATATTCTTGAAGATTTGATAGATGATGGGAATATATTAGATCCATAATATGAGAAAATCAAGTGGATTCAACTCCTCTTCCTCCCATCTAATGGTATGTTAAAGAATCCACTTCTATTAGAGACATATTCCAACCCATTCTTGCAAGAACTGATGCTTGGTTGGAAGGACAAAAGATTAAATTGAAGTCATTCAAAACTGGTTCAAAATAAGAATATGATGAGGAGACAACAAAGAAATGTGAAGCATTAAGAACAAAGAAAAAGGAAGATGCCTCTACTTTGACACAAAAAGTTAGGTTTATGTTCAAAAGTTAAGATTGAGAGATTAACAACACAGGGTACTCAATGGTTACATTCTACCATTGGATTCTTGAAGAACCTAAGTGAAGTGAAAATAGAAATTCAATAAACAATTAAAACACTCACTCAAAATTTAGAATTGAATAAAAAGGATATTGATACATGGACTTAACTACACAAATTCAAACTGGAAGTTTTAGTTGAGCAGAAAGTCATTCCAAATAGGAAAATATTTATTGAATATAGGGAAGCTATGAAGAATAAATGAGAAGTTATTGAGAATATAGTTAAATATCTCAAAGAAGCTAAAGATATGTGTGATAATAAGATGTTAGATCTTACAGATAAAATTGGAGAACTTCCTTGTCAGGTAAGAAATGATTCCCAAGAAATTCTTCCTATAGAGACAATAATTCAGGAGTTCTCATCTTTGATTCAGACAAAGATTGAGATAGAAGCGTTTAAACTAGATTAAATTGACAAACTAGTTGAATTTCAATTCATAATGAATAAATTACAAAGGATCCTGGACAAAAACAAGGATTTGTTGGTTTACTTAGAAGATTCTATCACAAGGGCCCTTGCCGTCTCCAAGAGTACATCAGGGCCATCTAACAATGAGGTCCAAGCTATATTGAAGAGATATGAGGAATATTTAGAGAAGAATAAAAAGGAATAAATTCATATTTTTAAAGAGACTTAGTTTATTTTTGTAACTTTTCATATGCATTTTTGTTCAATATAAATTACACGAAGGAAAAGTACACAGTCCTAAGTCAAATAGGACTTTGTTAATGAATAAGTCAATTTATTTATGTTTTTTCTATTTTTGTTCATAGATCCTCTTTATAAATAGGAGGATGCTCTCTTTAAAAGGATCACCAATTGCTATAAAAGTGAAGTGATTCCAAAATTGAGAAGCAATATTAAAACTTTGAATTCAAATTGTAAATCTTTTATCAATCAATATATGATAAAATAAGTGACCTTTCAATATTTGACTTGAAATAAATTTGTGATGTTCTTATGTCTTTTTCATTATATTTTCTTGTGTAATTTATTGAATTTCGGTGTGAATTTCTATAAATCGAAAGGTGCGAGGAAGCCAATTTTGAAGTCTTTGAGCTACTTTTTAGTTACTAGTTTTGTGTTCATCATTGAAAGTGAAATACTGAGGAGACTTTGGGCTACCAGTTATTCTTATTTGGTAATTTTAATCTTTGTTGCAAATAAGGTGAAGACTTTGGTCTGCACCTTATTCTATCTTTTGAGTTTACTCTGTTGATATTATTCTTGTTAATCTTTTGGCTAACAAATTTGGATATCAATTATATTTGGTCCATCAAGTAATCTTAGATTTTCAAAATATATCACAAAAAATGTGAGAAAGTTTGTGATTAAACATCAATTCTAAAAAAAGAGGATTAGATGATATGGCAATACCCACTATGATAAAATTAGTGTAAATAATTGTAAATAATAACTTCTTGTTTTAGTTAACAATAAGAAGGGAGCCTCCCCTTGTCTTGAGGAGATATTTCATCTCATCACACTGTGGTTAAAATAACTATTTTTCTACCATTGTGTTGGTAAAAAAATATTATCCCAACAGGTATATTGGGGCCCAATATCGTGGAAGAAGTTGATTTAATGGATGCACAAAAATGGATCTAGTCCCAATGTGCCCAACCTAGCCATAAGATTTTAGTAGGTTGACGTGGGAAAAAATGAAAATTTGAGTAACCTATTAGAGCATGGAAGCCTCTCACATCATGATGTGCTTAAAACATAACACCACGCAGGCATTGAAAATAGTTGGTCCTCAATTTATATACCCCATCGATACACATGGTTTGGCCTACCGTATGGTGGTGAAATCCATGTTTGATAAAGCCCCTAATTTATTTTTTGAAAAAGGTTAGCACTTATCTCTAATTTATAAGTGTCATCACCAATATGATGCCAAGGATAGAGCATAAATTCAAGTGCAACTTAGTTAACACAAAGTCACAAGAGTTATTTTTTTATTTCTGAGTATTGTCAACAATATGATGTCAAGGACATAACATACACAACCCTTTGTGATACAGACAAGAAAGATTCACAATAAATAGAAATTTCATTTAATTACTACTTATAAAAAAACTTTAAATGAACAAAGTTTAACAAAAAAAATAAGTGAAATAAAAAGTGTTTTTTGGTTTCTCTTTTTAATTCTTTAGCAAGCATTCTTGCATTAAAACTACAAGTAGTTTATTTACAAGAAGTTAAGAAACCTAAGGAACATACAAGTTAACAAAAAATAAATATAAAGCAAAAAACTTAACTCTCTAAAATAAAACCATTGTTACACAAAGACAAAAAATGACAAAAATGTAAAATAACTCAAAAAGTAGTGAAAACCAAAGAAAAGTACATAGAAAGAATTGTCAAAATGTTAGACAAACATGTTCAAATGTCTATCAAACCCACTAAAATGTCTAACAAAACCATCAAAATGTTACACAAAACTGTTGTTCTGTAGAAATAAGAAAATTTGAGAAACAAGTAAACTAGAAACAAAGAGAATAAGAAAAGTCAAAGGTTAGCACATTAAAAACCCATAAAAACCAGAAATAACAGAGAAATTTTAGCAAAAAAATAAATAAAAAGGTAGAAAATGAAACCACCGAATAATTTTACAAACATGTTATGATTTGTGTCAAACCCATTGAAATATTATACGAACCCATCATTCTGTAAAGTGAAGCCATTGATAGATGCTACAAAATCATTGTTTGACAAATATCATAACAAATAGACTCAAAGCAACACACATATCTATAAATGATGAAAACCAGATGTCAACAAGCCATAAAAGTTAGAAATTTTAAACATGAAGCCAAAAAAGTCAATGAAAAACCAAAAAACTTGCTAAGAACAAAACCATCGAAATGTTCTTCAAACCTACTGAAATATTATGCAAACCCACTATTACGTAAAATGAAACTATTGTTACATAGGAATATGTATAACCACATAAAAAATTCCTATGACATGCCTAAAAACTATAAAAATAACTTCCAAGTCCAAGATTAAATAACAATACACCCTGAAAGAAAATAAAAACAACTGAAAAACCTAAAGAATGTAATTATGATGAATAAGATGTGGGAATGATCCCACTAGGTGTGCTAGAATGTGATAACTAAAAATTTAGAATCTAATTAAACTAGGAAATGAAACTAATACAACTGCCTAGTCTAAATATAAACTAAAACCTTGGATTGAGCAACAACAACAAAAGAAAGCTAAATAACAAGATACTTACAAAACATGTAAAATACACTCATCTACCTTCAAGATATTTATTTGCTATTGAATTCATCCTACATATCCATTGATAATCCAACTATTTACACCCATAATGCTACCCAATTCACCATTTTTTGGAGAAATAATTTGAACACTCACATCCAATGAAGCAAGAGAAAATCATATGTTCCTAACAGATAAGGTGATGAGTGTATTTTATATGTTTTATAAGTATATTATTATTTAGCTTTTTTGGTTGTTGTTTCTCAATACGAGGTTTTAGTTTAGATTTACAATAGTAAGTTGTATTAGTTTTATTCCCTAGATTGATTCGATTCTAAATTTTTAGCTATCACAAATTGTTTAGAATTTTGGAAACTAGCCATTAAATGGTGAAAAGATAAGGCCATGCTAGGTGGATAGGTATACAGTAGTAGACTTGTCTCAAAAAAGTAAGGACAACTGTCTTAAGGTTAGAAGCAGTTTGAGAGTGATATAAGACAGTTTGAGTATTGACTTAGAAATTCATGTGTACTAGTGATGGAGAAAAAAATGGTTAGGCCTGCATATATAAAAATAACCAAAGGGATGGTGAATAAGAGTCAATTATTTGAGCATAATTCAAGTGGTTTTGTAGATACTAAATTTGTACTATATAACCCCTTAGTATTGTACACTTGACAAATACCTATAATGGTTGTACCTTTTAGTTATAAGATCTTCCCATTATTGAAAGTCTTGGGTTCATTATCTCTTGTGCCTAAATTGATTATTTCTTAGTCTGGTCACTATTATTCTGATAACTAGGCCTTCAATACTAAACAAAATGATATAAACCTGATCATTATCGTTATTTTCCAATTTTGGACATGTACTTATTTTCTAGATTCCCAGACATTTGTGTCCCAGCTGATGCCTACATTGACATAAGTGCCCTTTTTCAAATGAAGTGTTCAGTGCTCAAAAGTCATCCAATTTACAAATGAAATGTATCCTAAAGGTTGGTCTAAGTGCTTTAGTGCAAGATATTTTTAAAATGGATTGGTATATATACAAGCTCAACCCTCATTCATTCTCCACCTAGAAAAGACCTAAAAATACCAAGAACTCACAAGGTAGCTTACCAAGATAAATCAATCAAACATTCGAGTGAGAAAATCTTCCATATTCATATTTATTTCCATATCAAGCATAGGAACAATATCCCCGTAATTTTGAAGTATCGAAGGAACATCCCATGAGCCATATTTTACAAGTTACAATCTAGATCACTCTATGTACTTGATTATCACATGTTTCATCCTTATGCACAAATAATCCAACGTGTAAAGAAGAACTATATAAGTTTGAGGCCCTATACGAAGTCTTGGATATGTAGGTAATACTCATTGATAGAGGGGTACTTGGGAAAACTCGACACCATGTTCCCTCTAACTCATTTCCCCCACAATCACTCTAAGGGTGAGAAAGCTAGGGTTTGATCATTTGATAAATATTGACATCGTATGTGTACCATTTGTATACATAAGAAGAAACATGATAAAAAACCCATAAGTATCTAGGTGGTCACATCTAAATATAGTCACTATTCCATACTAGACACTTATATTCAACTCAAACACTAGCGTTAATGTAACCAACCAGATATGATGCAAGCGTCTAAGGCCACATAATGTAAAACTATAGAATCAGACAACTGTTCTAAAATATTGATCCACTCCACTTCTAGCATGTTTTAGCCCAAATCTACATATGCATAGTGAACTAGCTAAGTACTCTTGTTTTCAATTTATTATAATATCAATTAATAGTTGTACTTTCTATTTTTGGCATATCTTAGTATTATAAATTTAGAATATTATTTATCTGAGTTTTCAAATTAATTAGCCTATTATAGATATGTTTATCACCCTTATACTTATTCATTTATATTCTCTTAAGCCTACATACCCTTGTATAAATCAAATTTAAGATTAAACATTTGGTGAACCCAACTTTTGTGAATGCAAAATTTCTTAGGGTGTAGTTTCCTAAGGTTTCTTATTTTATTTCTGATTTATTTCTTCCCTTATGATTAAAATATAAAATAAAGGATTTCCCTATGGAAAAATTCACCCATGAAAGGACTCCATTGAACAAGAATAAAACTCCATTTATCAAGCTATAACCATTTAAAACAAAAAGTATCAAACCATCCCAAATGAACACAAATGTGCATATGTGATGCCTTAGCTTGCAAAGCACATTCAAGGTGATCCTAATGGGTAATATATTGAACCCATTATTCACTCAAGACTTATATGAGATTATTTAGTCTACGTAATTAGCCACCGACAAAGTAGATCATCCAATAATGCTCTTCATGCACCTTTACCTTCTACAACTAAATTGGCTACCCTGAGCAAAATGTTCATTCTTTTGATCATGCTCACTTTCATCAAATCCATAAGGATATCATGGTTGGTTTACAAACTAATCATAAAAAGAGATTCTATTACAAACACATTGATTTAAACTCCTATCATTCCAACATTTCCAAATAATATCCCCCTTATTGAGTGTGATAATTATCTTTTTTCCTTCATTTGATATCAAATTTTTTTAAAAGGTGGATAAATATATCATGGATTATAAAGAAAGGTGCATTGCAAACTTAAAGTGTAAAAAACTCATAATGTTCTAAAATAAGCACCTTTACCAAAGACACCTAAAAGTTTGATTGCTATATCATTACTAAAGGTGGATGAATTATCAAAGGATATGCCAAAAGTTTGAAAATTTCAAGATCCAATACCATTACCTTTGTATCAAGATTTTAGTGACATTGAGCTTGCACTTGTTATTCATGAGGATGATATTACCAATATGCATAAATTCAAAAGAGGTGGTGGATTAGAACCAATAATAACACCTTTGTCAAACACTCCCATGCCTAGCCATGATACCATGTCCATGATGAGTGTTATTAGAGAGCTTCAAATACAAGTTTATATACTTCAAATGTAAATGCCTCACCATTATGCTATCAAAAATATTTCCTCATTCCATAATCAACCAATTACACAATGTATACTTGACTATCCTTATCCACAATGTTTTAAACTACAATAATTACTACTTATCAATCATCATAAAGATCCTTTTGATCACATGATTAAATATGTACATTATTTTGGTCAATGGGGTAAATATGACAAAGTGTTACTAAAAGCCTTTCATATGGGTATCATCAATATCTCATAATTAGTTAAATAGCTTACCTAAAGGTTCATTAATTACTTTTTCACAATTAGAGGATGTCTTTTTTTTGGCTTTCAATATACATAAGGTGCCTAGACTTACATTAGAACATTTTCAAAATTTCAAACAACATGATGATGAATCCCTTCAAGATTATGTTATTTGATTTGAAAGTACATCAAATGCCTTAACATTTAGACCCTCAGAATTGGAATTGCAATTCATTTTTAGTAGAGGTCTTTTTCCCCCATTAAGGAAAAGAGCATTACATAAGATATATGAATCATTCACATATTATACTTGGATGTTCATAGACATGCATCATCCATACTCAAGATTTGAAAAAAAAATTAACATATCTCCTTCCAAATATAAAAGTTTTATTCCACATATAAATGAGGAAGATAAGGTACCAAATGAACATTGTGAGCAAATGTGTGGTGTTCCTCACATTTATATGGGAGATTTACAATCATTAAGTTATATATGGGATAAATACAAGATACACATCCAAAAATAACACCTCAAGTAGCACAATTAAAAAAACATCCATGACAATAAAATATCACAATCACATTATTCATGGGTGGTGCTTGCTTTTGGCATAACTTTGTCAATCCTACACAAACAAAAACCACTTGCTATGTAAGACAGTTGAAACAACTTGGTTTTGATCTAAAAGATTTACAACATAAATAAAGTTGGAAAGATTTCTTGGGCAACATAACAATACCAATTGCTTGTGGTCCTAAATTGATTCAAATAAGGGTTTGGGTTATGCCACAAAAATCTCAATATGCATTCACAATAGGAGCCCTTTGGTTATACCAGATGGAATAAAAATTTGACAAAAATTAGTAAGGTATTTCCTTTTCTCATGAGGGAAAATTTATCAATATTCTGCATGATGGCAATCACTATTCTACTTTACAAGTAAATTGTGAGGAAAAATAGGCCATGCACCATTTTCACCTATCTAACCATGATCCATACAATGGAAATTATCCAACCTAAGGTGAAAAAAATTAAATATTCCAAAAATACCAAAAAATAAAACAAAACTCAATAATCCAAAAATATCAGTGTTTCCATATTTTATTAGCTCCTTGGCATCTATGTTGTTTGTTCCATTTTGCATATATAATATCATTTCTTTCTATATACACAAATGTCTCATGCATCTTTTGAGTATGACACAGACATAGCTAGACACATGATATATGTACATATATATGATGAGCCTTCCCTCTACTCACATCATTAATACATTGAGGGCATCCTTTTTTCTTGATCACGATACACCTAGGTTACATTATTATATGATAATTTTCCAATATCATGTTTGGGCTTATGTACTTACACATGCCTTTATCCATGCTTATATATTTGGAAATGTACTTGATATGATATGTACTTAACATTTTTTTCTAACACATATATTCAAGGACTGGGATGATGCATTTATGCTAGTTACTTATGATTTTATGCTCTCTTTTTTTCACGTCTTTGAGTGTGTTCATTGCTCACTATTTTCTTGCATTATATTGATTGTTTGATTATTTGAATATGCTCCATTGCTAGTGGTTGTTGTGCCTTTATTTACTTATTATGACATTTAACTATGTCATATTTCTTTGTATGTCAACATTTAAACATGTATTTCTATGCTTTGTAGACATTTTACTAAGTCATCTCCCTTTCATTTTGTGATATTTGAACATGCCCCTTGTATGTGGTCTTCTTGGACCATTGCCTCTTATTTTGCTTTTGAGTGCTTTTGTGTGTGCTCGATTGCTTGTTGAGCTTGTACTATTACTCTCTAAATGTTTCCATGATTCACATCATGCATCTTAGGACTGGATGTGATCACATACTATGTACCTCATTTCTATATCCACCTAGACATACTAATCCTATATGCTACGTGATCTATGCTACATGATCCATACACAGATTATGCATTTATCTTATCTTTTTGAGGTAAGGTAACTACCAATTTATAATTACCTTCACCTTAAAAGGGGTAAATATCAATGGGGACATGTCATAGAGGCATGCCTTTCACATTTTAACAATTCCATATTATAATGGGGCTTGTTGTCTGTGTTTTGATATCACCATTATTATAATACCTTGTGAAAAATCCAAGGACTTGGACAATGGTATAATGATTGAGGTCATTGAACTTCAACATTGGAAAATAATTTTAAAGTCCATTAGACTTCGGCCATGGTAATAATTACAGGTTGTGGGGACCTTAGTCTTGGTGATGAGTAAGGGATTTTTGGAAAGTTCAATCATATTTGACTTGAGCTAACCTTAATTAATGTCAAGGCTTCTAGAATGCATGTAAAACATTCATTGCATTTTTTTAGCTTGGGCACTCAAAAAAAATTTGGATTGTCACTCATAATGTTGAGGGTTTTGGCTCTTCATGCATTTGAACCCTGCATGGATGATGATTACCTAGAAATAATGGAACTGCTCATTCTAACTACAAATAAATAGGTAGTTCTTCAAGTTGGAACTACAAATCAGGGTTTTTTTAAGGATTTAAACATAGTCAAAAGGGGGAGATGGAAAGGGGAGAAGAAGACATGAAGAAAAAGGATAATAAGAATGGAAAAAGAAGAAAGAAGGGTTTGAAGAAAATAAATGGCTATGAACACAGATCGTGGGCACTTTTTGAACAAGTAAGATCTTGTCTATTTTTGTAGGCTTATATGTAAAGTTCAATGTGGCATTTCACTTTAAATTAAAGTTGAAGTGTAGAATACATTCATTTTTCTTTTTTTCTGTATGCAAAATATTCTATTGGACTGTAAATCCATGGCCAAAGAAACCCAATACTGGGTGAGGTCATATAGCTCTATCTCTCCGTTGGACAGCATATACATAAGCTAAAAGCAATGATTTTATGATTATACTTACCTTAGACTTTGTATGGGTAGACCACCATGCAAGTTGCAAGCTATAATGGTGTTTTGCCTATTTTGTATGGTTTCTCCTAGTTTTACTTGCTCATGTTTGTGTTTTGTAATTATCTTTTATAATTATATGGAACATTGTTTATTGTATTCAACTAGGCATTGACATGATTTTTGTTTGTTATAATGTTATGGGTTATTTAAATATAAACAACCCCAACCTTTAACCTTGTATTGCATTCTTAATTTTATCTTACTCTTTTACTCATATATGATGGGTTCAATATGGGGTGATCTAATCCACTTCCCAACTGATGGTAGGGGTGGGTATGGATCCACTATATGGTTGGGCTCCTTTGGATGCTTAAAATACTATTTTGGATGCTTGTTGAATGTGTGTTCACTTTGGACTCTTTTGGATATTGATCCAAGTTGGTGGTTGAATCCTCTTCATGCTTGGATGATTATTGAAATGTACATTGTTATAAATTTTGAGAATGATTCACTATAAAATCTTGAGGTCATTCTTATTTTAGATGAAAAAAATATTTTTTGAAAGGATGGTAGTCTATTGTGTCAGTTCAACTTATTGGAATGATTGAGACCTATTTACTATGTTTCGTGATTAAAATGTGGATTGTCTTGTATTTAACTTTCCTTGGCACATGATTATTTTTCTCTTTAATGGTTGAGATAATTATATGACATTCTATTTAAGATTCATTCATATGATAATCATGTGGAATTTGATCATTTGTTCAGAATTTAGAAATGTATGTTTGTTCTAATCTTTTATTAAGACTAGATGCTTAATATGATCCATTTGGTTCAATTAGAAGGTTTTATATATTTTAGAAGTTAAGTTTGGTGGGCCTTTTGGATCAATCCCTATTGCTCTTTTGTATTAGACTTAATTCTTTGTGCATGAACTATTATTTAGCTATTTACATAAATATCTTATGTGATCTAAACTCAAGTTTGGTTATTAAAGTGTGAAGTGTTTCTCTTCACTCTTCAATAACCAAAAAAATATAATGATATATACACACACACACACACAGTTTGTACTTAAATATTTAATTAATTTATAAAATATAAAATGAGACCATCCCAATATGAAGTGAATATAATTAGAATGTAATCAATGCAGATTTATTTTTTAGCTTGTTATAATAGTGTTTGTAATTGGTGTTTTATTTGGTATAACTCATGCATATACATGACTATACAATGCTATCTTGTCTATAGATGGTTGTAGTCTGTCTTGGAACATATTGTTGATTGTAGTTTACTTGATCAATTTGTATCATTGAAGTATGCAGTCTTTGATCTTGTATTATAGTTGTAGCTATCCATCACATGGGATCATTCCTTTATATTTGAAGTCAATATGATTTCAATTGTTCTATGTAGGATAGAATATTAACTTTGATTTATGAATTTAATTATATTAGTATGGTTGTGACTTATTTTGGTTATTTGATATTTATTGAATCATATTTGTTGATACTTATTGAAGCAAATGTTACTATAGTTATAGATTAATCTTCTTAATGTTATAATCTTCATTATGGGTTATACCTTTTGATGCTAGGAATTTGATGATGGAGGGGAGGTTATATCAAGTGTTAGTTTCACAATGAAATCAAAATTAAAATAACACACTAACAAAGATTAACACTTCTATGCCTAGATAATAGGGGGAGCTTAGTGAAGAAAGACCAATTGACAAAGCACAACTAAAATGCAAGAAAACTACAAATTCTCTCACCTTCCTTAAATGATCCAAAAGATCTCTTTGTTGGCTTGCTCGGCTTGTGCTCAAGAAGTATTTGGAAAATAGATTTGTGTGGCTCATTCTCCTCTTGGCACCATTATTTAGCTCATACTTGCTTGATGTAGCTTGATGGCTCAAAGTGGCTTGGTTTGTGATTCATAATTTTAGCATTATAACTCTATGTATTTCAATCTTGTCATAATTGTAGGTTTTGCATGTTAATTAATTATTGTTTAGGAATTATATCATTTTCCAAGATTTGAATTAATTTGATGTGTGTATTTGCCAAATTTAATTGATTTATAGGCCAAATTATGTATTATGAAGCCAAATTTGAGACATTTAGTGATTCTTATGCTATATTTTCAAAAGGTTGTTAAGAATAAGTCTAAAGTCTAGTATGAAACTATTGGTGGCCAAATTTAGGTGTCTATATTTTTCCCGTATATGGGAAGGCTTTGCAAGCTATAAGCATAGTAACATCTTCTCAAAGATTGAAAAGGTCTTGTATGCTTATGACTTCAACGGTAATGAATTAACTATAGTTTCCCCCTTGAGGGAGCAGTTGGTAAAGGGGGTCAAAAAATGGTCCCACGAAAGAAGGAAATGAGTGGACCAAATAGATAAAAATGATGGGGTGAAATGAAATAATTTGCCCAAAGGTGATTATAATCAGTGACATATGGTGCAGCCCTAGTCAGGGTATACAAACAAGATGATTTGCCCACAAGAGGTTACAATAATTGACATTGGTGGGATATAAAAAAGGTGATGATTTGCCCAAAGGTGGTTATAATCATTGAAAAAGGCTTAGGGTGATGAGAGACTAATTTGCCCAAAGGTGGTTATAATCAGTTAAATGGAAAATAATGATTTACCCATAGGCAATTATAATCATTGGTTGGATTAAAACATGCCCCAGTTGGGTTAAAAAAAGTGAATGATTTTCCCAAAGGTGGTAAGAATCATTAACTCTCAAATTGATGGAAACACAATGATTTGCCTGAAGGTGACTACAATCACTAGAAATGCAAGTGGGATGATGTGCAATGATTTTCCCAAATGTGGTTATAATCATTGGACCCTGATAGTGGCAAATGATTGGGATGGTATACAATGGTTTGCTCAAAGGCAACTATAAGCATTGTACCCCGATAGTGGAAAACATGATGATGGTAAACATGATACAAAGGATAAAGATGAATTAGACAACCTAATAGTAGGGAGATGCTTATTTGAATTGGAAAGGATAATAATTATTTTGTTGTTTAATTACTCTATTTGGGATATGATTTAAATTATATCAGGAATGTTGTTGGTGTTGGTGCCAAGGAGATATTGATGTTGCATTACCATATAAACTTCTTGAAGTTGATTTTTGTTGTGGCACATGACAAAAAAGCATCATGATAAAACACCTTGGGTTGAAATATGCATATGGACTAACTTTTGATATCCAATGTTTAATTCAAAATAATACACTAATGATAAAAACCATGATGACAATGTTGACGTATGAATATGGAATGACTCAAAAATAATACGCAATGAATCACCAAATGAATGCACGTAGACTGAATCAAGGACATAGTACATAAATCACACAAACAAAATAAATAAAAATAAAGAAAAACAAATAAACATACAAACAATAGTTAGTTACAATGTTAGTATAAACAATCATGACACAAACAAGATGAAGAACATTGTCCCTAGAAAAAAGGTGACAACTTAACAAACAAATAATATTGGGGAAGAAAAGAAAAGGAAGGGGGTGGTTGATCTATCTCCATATGCACTAGGCAAGTGGACATTATCTACATAATTCCATGGACGTAATATCCAATAAGAACTTTAGGCTGAATGTAGTTCTCCCATGAAATGGGATAGAAGAAAAATGTAGAAAAAGAAAACATGATGAATGTGATAGAATAATATGGGAATGAGCTCACAAAATGGTGAGAGCATAGGATAAAAGGTCAAAAAGGATGGGGAAACTAAGTGAAAATTGATTTCTTATGACTTAGTGAGGGTTCCTAGAATCCTTAAGGCAAATAAGTGGTCAATGTTTTTGATTTTTCTAAATGGTTTTCAAATATTTTTAGAATTTTGGAGCATCTCCACTTGATCGAGAATGATGAGACACTAAACGGTCCAAGTTCACAAAATGATAAGAGCATTCAAATTAAAATTGCTCACAAAATGATGAGAGTTTATGGAAAAGGGAGACTGGACTGACCTCAACAAGTATTGAGCACTACCCATATAGTTCCAAATTGGCCTCAAGTCATAGTAGTTCTACCTTACAGTGGATGAATCTGACTAGTGTAGCAGCCAATTCAAATAAAAAAAGCATAGTTGGCATATTGGCATAGTACGACATAGGAATGGCAAGTTGATATGTCTAGGCACAATATACAAGTGTTGCCCCTAGTTTGCCCACACATGGTTATAACCAAGAAACAACAATATAGATCAATGATACTAATTTGCCCATAAGCGGTTATAACTAGTAGTAAGATTGGTGAGACACTAATTTTACCAAAGGCAGTTATAATCAAGTCTACATAAACAAGGCATGATATCCAATGAAATAAGAAATGAAGGATGCAACTGCTAAAACTTCTGTCATACTGCTCCAAACAATGGACTCTGTCTAGAATTCTTGAAAAAAATATTGAAACTGATCTGATTCTTCATCTTAAAAGTGGAACCAATGGATGAACCAAGGTCAAATGGGCCAAGTAGGAAGGGTAAAAATAAGTTGGTTGATAGAAAAGATATGGTAGAATGGAATGGTGGAATGGCAAAGTGATAGAATGATAGAATGGAATGGTATGATTGGAAGATATAGTACAAAGAAGAATGTTGATAATATGGTATAACTTGAAATGGTTCTCATAGATAATACATCAAGTCACACAAGTGAAGTAACACTTGAGGTGTATAATGTTCATATACTCATCAATTTCATCCCTATATGGTGTGGTGAGCTTGTATGATCCAATGCCATAGTCTGCAACATTGATGAAAGGACCTACCCAGTTAGGCTTAAACTTGCCTTTATGCTTCTTCTCGATCGTGGTATTATTTTGGTTTTCTTTAAGGACAAGATCACCAAGTTCAAATTATTTGTGTTTCATGCACTGATTATAGTGGCCACAAAGTTGATTTTGATATGCTTTAAGGTTGTTTACTGCATCCATACATTTCTCATCAAGTAAATTCAACTCTTGAAGGTGAGCTTCTCAATAGTCTTCATCATCCAAGACATGCTACAAATAGATGTGTAATGAAGGTAACTCGACCTCAATGGGAAGAATGACTTAAATACCTTAAATAAGTGAGTATGGAGTGGCTCTTTGGGAGTGCAGTGATTGGTATAGTATGCCCAAAGGGCATGGAATATTTAGAGGTGCCAATCATGGTTGGCATCATTGACAATTAATTTTAAGGATGTTTACAATGGTTTTATTAGATGCTTCTACCTAGCCATTACCTTGTGGGTAATATGCCATGGAAAAATGCTATTTGATATTGTATTCAACACATAGTGATTCAACATACTTGTTCTTCAATGATCCTCCATTATCAGATAAGATGATTGAAAATGAATTTAGAAATTTGATTTCCAATTACATGAGGGGTATAACTTCAACCCACTTAATGAAATATTATGTGGTGGTAAGGATATGTTTATGGCTATCAGATGAGGTGGGTTTTATCTTCCTAATGATATTGAGACCCCATATAACAAATGTCCATGGTGTTAGCATTGGTTTTAGAGTCTTGGTTGGGGCATGAAATAGATTGGCATGTCATTGACATGTATCGCATCATTTCACATATACAGTTGCATCTGCATCTATTATTGGCCAATAATACCCAATCCATAAGATATTTTCTGATAAGATGGCCCCACTGGTGTGGGATCCACATACCCCTTCATGAACTTCCCATAATGGTGATGTAGATTCTACCAAAGTTAAACAACAAATCATAGTTCCATCAAAACTATGGTGGTATAAGGTTGGTCTGAGTAAGGTATAATGTTGGGCATTGTGGATGAAGGCATTGGATTATTTTTGTTATAAGTTTGGTGGCATAATTTGGTCATGGAGGTAAGTGTATAGGTCTGAATACCAAGTAGAGCTGGGACCAACAATATCGTAGATCATTGCGATAGTTGATGGTTCACGAGCTAGCGCTAACAAATTTTCAATTAGAAATTGGTGGTCTTTCTCTATACCTGTATGTCAAATCAAAGATACAATGGTAGTCATGGCATATATTATTCTATTTCTATCCCTTGGTATATGTTCAAATTAGACATCGATAATCTATTGTTTGAGAGTGTCGACCATGGTCTTGGAGGGAACCAACTTATAATCTTTGGTCTGAAAAGGGTCTGTAACCTAATCAATGATATACTATGAATCACCTTAAACCTTTTGATAAAGTATGCTCCATTATACTACCTATCAAATCCCTACAATGAGTGTTTCATATTCCACCATGTTGTTGGTACAAGGAACGTTGATTCTAAATGACTTCTGGATTGGATCCCCCTGTGGAGTGATAAACAAAAGGCTTTCCCCAAATCCATGTGTTGTGAAAGACCCATCAAAATACAACTTATAGTACTACTCCTTAAGAGGTGTTTCAATGATGGTCATAATGGATTCAACAAGAAAATATAATGTTATCGGATCTATGTCTATAAGGGGGTGCTTCAACAAGCTAATTTACAGGAACCTCTCCCTTGATGGCTTTTTGGTTGACATACTTTATCTCAAACTCACTAAGAAGCATGATCCATTTGGCCATGCAGCCTTATAACATTTTTTAGAGAGTAGATACTTGATCAGATCTACTTTTGAAATCACCATGGTCTTATTGTTCAACATGTAATATCATAGTTTCTTAGCTACAAAGACCATATCTAAACAAGATTCTTTAATGGGTGTATAATTGTGCTCATACATGACCAATATATGACTTAGATAGTACATGTCATGCCCTTTTCCATTATCATCATGTTGAGCTAAAAGTGCCTCAAGGGATTTGTCTATCACTAATAGATATAGAAAGAATGGTTTCCCTAGCATAAGAGGCAATAAAACTGGTATATTTATTAGATAGTCCTTTAGCTATTGAAAAACTTTCTGATAATCATCATCCTAAAGAAATGTCACACCTTTCTTCAAAATATGTGTAAAAAGATGGAATTTATCAGCCAATTGAGATATGAAGCATCTAATAGATGGTATCTTACTCTATAAACTATAGAGTTGCTTCAAATTGGTCAATGATGGCATCTCTATTATAGTTCATACTTTGGTTGGGTCAACTTTAATGCCTCTATGAGACATAATTAAGCCAATTAATTTGCCAAAAGTAACTCTAAAAGCATATTTATTAGGTTTAGGCTTGACTTTGTATTCATGTAGTCACTCAAATATTTTCCTTAATGTTCCTGGATGATCGACCCTAGTCTTTGATTTACCCAGTATGTTGTTGATGTAGTCTTCAATAATTTCATGCATCATATCATGAAATATGATGCTCATGGATCTTTGATAGGTGGACCCAAAAATTTTGAGACCAAACAACATAGCTTGATAATAGAATATTCCCCATGAAGTGGTGAATGTTGTTTTATGTTGGTTTTCTATTGCGATTCGGATCTAGTTATAGCCTAAGAATCCATCCATCATGGAAAGCATCTCATAACTCACTATGGATTCGATAATCATGTCAATTTTAGGTAAAGGAAAGTCTTCTTTAGGGAAAGCTTTGTTTATGTCCCTAAAATTAGTGTATATTTTAATTCCTTCTAGTTTTTTGCTGATGGGCACAACATTAGAGATCCATTCAGAGTAGTCAATTGGCCTAATACATCTTGCTTCCAAGATATTTTCTAACTCTTTCTTCACTAATACATTAATGCAAGGATGTATCTTGCATAATTTTTATTTGGCTAGTTTGGCATCAAGATATACAATAAGGTGGTGAACAACCAAGGTGGGGTATAAACCAAGCATGTCAGAGTAGGACCATGAAAATATATCTACAAACTCTCTTAATAGGTATGTAAGGACTTCATTTCCTCCTCAGTAAGGGATGTGCCTCATTTGATCCATTTTTGGTCATCTAGAGTCCCGATGTTTACCTCTATTATGTCTTCCACTAAAAGGCTTGAACTATTTTCAAGAATAGTGGGAAAAGAATTGAACTAGTTTGTAATAATAAAGTCCTTTGTTAGGACTTGTTATTCAAGTTATCCTAGACATGATGAATCATAATCCCCTAATGGGAGAGATAGACATGGAACAAACACTATTAGAAATCCTTAAATGATGCGATCAAACACTTGTTATTCTTCAAGATTGAATTTGAACTCATAAATAAGCTCATCATTGGTGTTATCTTGGATGATGTGATCAAAAGCCTATTCTTCTTCAAGACTAAACTTGGACCCATAGTCAAGTTTGTCATTGGTGGTCTCATGGTCTATGTTTGAAGAAGGTTAAACACCCCCATCTAATGGCACCTGGAACAGGTTTTCACCACTAGATTGGTCTATGTTTTTACTTTTTCCCTAGTCAAAAAGTGCCTCAAAGAGGTTTTCACTTTGGGACCTCAATGTTTTATTGAATTATTTTTAGCTAAGGGTGTTCACCTGCTCTCCAAAATAGTCTTTAGGATCCAACTTGATTGAGAACCCTTTTTTGTGGTCCCCCAATCAAATATTGTCCCTAAGGCCTAAAAAATTATAAAAGGCCTCATCATTTTGGAACTCATCAACTAGCACGTTGGATTCTTATTGGCCCCAGTCTATCAATTGGGGATAATATAATGGTAATGGATTATGACAAATGATTGGTTGAAGGGTACAAATGGTGTTATTGTCAAACACATTGGTATGGGTTAGGTCATCAAAAGGGCTATGATCAGACTCTACTTCATTGTCAACATTGTCATCACTAGTCGTTGGTGATAGAACTAGAATAAGATACATGGGGTCACCCCCAAGTGGTTTAAATCCAAATCCATGGGTACCTTTATACCTAGTCATATAAATAAGCTCAAGTGTGCCTTGTTGATTTGGCTTGAGGCCTCCTTATTCATGGTCTTGGTTCTCCATGATCTGATTAGGAATGGGATCTTTGGAACTTTTGTAACAATCAACCAATTTATTGTTATACAACCATGATTCATCACGTTTGAGAGGGTCCTATTTTTAGCTAGAGGCTAGTATAAAAGTGACATGAACTAGACTATGTTGATGGCCTTTGCCCTTTTTTGCCATTGCATGAGTGGTTTGGATTTTGGTCTTCTAAAAGACTTTGGGTTTTGTGAAAACTTTACAATGTGAAAAGTGTCATGGATCAAGTCTTCTCATGGGCCATTAACTGAGATGGTATAATGATTGGATATTTTAAGAGGTGACATATGGGAAAGTGAATCAAGGGTGTTAGGCTCAATGTAGCTAGCCTCTAGTAAATCAACAAGTATTGCTTTCCCTTTGTCCTTATTAGCAACTAGATTCATGTTGAAATGGTAGTTATAAATCTTGAACTTGGCCTCTAAATGTTTACAATGCTCATACAAATGTAAATCTCTAGGAATAGTCACCTCTATTCTTGAATGGTAGAACTTGATACACTGGTGTGATGTCAATGGGATTGCATGAATCTTGTGTATCCAAGGTCTATCTAGAAGCATGTTATATGACAAATCAAGATCTAACACATGGTAAAGTGTATAATCGGTCAAAGGCCAAATGATAACTAGTAAGCTGATGGTGCCTAGTGATTCTTGTTCTTTATTGTCATAGGCTTTGATGGTGATTATTTCTACTTAGAGATCTATTGTTGTGTACCTAGGAAGCTTGATGAGCTTTAGAGACACAATATTCAAGCCTAATCCATTGTTTATGATAACACACTTCACCTTGTGCTAGTTTATGTAAACTTTGATGTACAATGGATTGTTATGAAGTGGGTCAAGGGATGACATATTGCTTTGGTTGAAGTTACTTGTTAGCCTATAGATAGGTGTCCAACCAAAGTTTGAAATTTGTCAGGGGACATGTCATTTGGAACTTTGGATTAACCAAGGAATTCAGTCAAGATGTTTTTGTGGCTAGTAGACGTACACAACAAATCTAAAATGGAGATTTATGCTACCATATTTTACAATTATTCCACAATGTCAAATGTCTTTTCTTGGAAAATAGTGGTAAATGGCTTGCTCTAAGGTAGAACTATTGGTTAGATGATGGGGGAAGTGAGAGATGATTATGGGCTTGGTATGGTAATCCTTGACTACTGAGTTGTGATTACATAATCAAGATTAGGTACAAGACTAGTGATGCTAAAAAATGATGGTGAAAGGGGACTAGATAGGATAAGTCTTGGTTTTTGGTACACTTATGTGTGGTCACAAGCTAATGACAAGTTATCAGTATAAGGTTTAAACATGGGAATTCCTGCTTGTTGGTTTACCTGTATGTGGTCCTAGGTCAAGATAGGATTATCGGTATGAGTTGGTTGATTGGGAATGATTAGCAATGATCTTGTATAATTGGTAGTTTATCTTGGATTAATGGAAATGGTGTTAACACAACCTCTTATAATATTGCCTATAACTAAGTTGTAGTCATGTGCAACTACATTGTAGGTATATTGGTTGTTTGCCTCGTTCTAAACATGGTTCTATCCATTATTTTGATGTTGTTGGTTCTGTTTGTTTTATTAGTTATATTGCTAATGGTTTTCTTGGTTCTACCGTTGACGGTTTTATTGGTTCTGCCTTGGTTGTTGATACTATTGTTGTTATTATTGCATTAGGTATTTTTGTTGTTGTTGTTGTTGTTGGTCATTATGTTGGGGAAAATGATTCTGATAGATTCTAAGGTTTTGATTAGATGTGGAAGTTCCACAATCCAATGTGATCTCTTCATTTTCCAACATATTTTCAATCATATGTTTGATTTGAAAACATCACTATAAATTATGGACATTGACCTGATGATATTCACATATTTCATTTGGCTTGTACTAGTCTAGAATGTTAGTGCCCTTGGGAATTTACCTTTTCATAATAGGCCATTTAACCAAGTTAGTTGCAGTGATCTTGAAAAACACTAATTCAAGGGGTTCTTTAAGGTTACTAAAGGCATGATGAGTAGGCATATTTCTTCTTGGAGGAGGGTTTTATAAAGGCATAGGTTGCTACATTTGTTACAGTTACTAGACTAGCCTAAGTTGTTATGTTTGTCATGCTTGTTGTGTTTGCTAAAGAGGTTGTTGGTTAGGAGTTATGTACATATGTAATATAGGATATGCAAATGGTGGTTTTACCATTTGGACATGTCATGACTTTGTTACTCTATTCCCTACAACAATCTTGTTGCAATTGAATTGCTTGGTTTTGTCATAGTTATTGGCATGGGTTCATTGCAATGCTAGTGATTGAATTGGATTTTGATTTTAGCCATTGTTCTATTTTTAGTTTTGATTAGATGAGGTTAGTTTAATGGTACCTTTGTTAATGAAGGATTTTTCAATCACCAAACCTTTATCGATGATCTCTTTAAAGGTATGTGCATACTATAACTCTAGATTGTAAGATATCTCATTGTGTAGATTTTTAGTAAACACAACGACTAGTTTCTCATCTAGTAGACTGTGAGTAAATTAGCTTGTGAGAACTCTCCATCATTGCAAGTAACTTACGAAGTTTTCACCAACCTTTTAATTTTCTTGTGTCAAGTCTACTAATGAAATCTCATGCTTAAGATTATAAGAGAAGTACTACATGAACTTGTTCAAAAGATCATCAAAATTAGATACTAAATTCTTGGGAAAATTTAGAAACCATTCTAATGCTTACCCTGCTAGGCTTCATGGAAACAACAATAATAATTAAATGTCACTATAGGCCACTAGTTGGCATGCAACAAAGAATTTCATCAAATGGGCATTGGGGTCACCTTTCCCCCTGTATTTTTCAAACTTTGGTGGCTCATACCCTAGAGGAAATGGTATCTACAAGTACTCTATATTGAAATGGTAAGAACACATGTTGTCCAACTTAAACTTTTTTGTCTATTTTCCCACTTGAATGAGGGAAATTGCATCCCTAATTTATTACAGTTCTTGTGTGAGGAAACCATTGGGAATATTGGCCTAAGGTGGAGGTTGTGTGGTCATAAGTGGATTACTTTAATTAGGATATGATGGAGGTATTTACTGGGGAATGTTGGATTGGCTAGGGATAAGACCAAGAATCTGCATGTATGAATTAAGGTGTGATTATTGAAAATGCAAATACTGCAGTGCAATATTCTAGTTGGGATTAAGTATGTAGGCCTAATGTTAGGAATATTATGGTTGGGGTGGAGGAATATAGTTATACTATGCCTAATAAGGTTAAATTGGGACATGTTGTCAACTATTAATACCTTGTTGATTGAAGGGAATTTGTGAAATAAGACCCTATCTTTGAACTTATGGCACATTTTCTTTGAAGGACAATTATTGCTTAATAGGTACTTGAGGAACATTGGAAACTCTTGGTTGCACGAATCCCTATTGGGAAGTGGATGCATGTCAGAGACTCAACATTTATTACTGACCAATATTTATACATTATTGGTTAAACATCATTTGGTTTTGGATTGGTATGTTAGTCTACAATTGCAGAGGTATGTTCACTGCTACCTGATGAGGTGGAACATTGGCTAGCCTTTGTTGAGATGGTAATATGTTTTACCTCTGTTGCATGGGTACATTGGATGGTGCTTATTATTGTGGAATGTTTCTCATCACCTGTTAGGGTGGGGTAAGATTGATCACATTTTGTTGTGGTATGGCACTAGTCATTAGTTGACTACATAATCCTTGTTATTGGGTACTCGAAGAAGCAATTGGTTGAGGATTAGAGGTAGTTGGTTGAAGTTGGGAAGAATAAAGTCCTACCCCTTGAGTTTGTGAACCACTCATGGTTTTAATTAAAGGCACATTTTTTTTTGACTATTTATTTGTGTACTAATACTTTGGTTTAAATTGGATGTTACTTGTGTAATGTTCACTATGTTCAGCTCACTATTCTACATAGAAGCAGAAGACACTTATTTGATAGTTGGATTATTGAACATGTTTTCTACCAAAAGGATATGCACAAATGGGTCTATATCCTAATTTTCCTGACCTCTTAGTTCCATTAAAACTATTATTTGAGGAGCTAGTTCAATAAGAGGGGCACCTAACATGGTCATATTGTTAATGTTATACTCTAGATCTCGATATGTTTGATATGTTGTCTGTATTTTAATGAAGTGGTGCTCCATGAGGCCCCTTTGTGTGATAATCATATGAGGATCTTGATATGGCATCGGTATTATATCATTAAGGTTTTTAGAAGAATCCTATTTGATGTTTTGATTATAAGACATGTTATAAGGTCCTCTTAGTAGATTTGGCAAGTTGTCATGGGGAAAGTCTACCAGAGACTTGTTAGGGTGTGGAGCTAAAAGCTTCACCAAGGAGCATACAAAACAGTTTCAGGTCTACACAGGCACCGACGTCGGTCAGGAGCGACCGACATCGGTCAGTTGCAGTTACAGAGGCGCCGACGTCGGCAGTAGGGTCGGCCGGTGACGATCACAGGCGAACAGACAGGAATCGACGTCGGTTACCTGCGTGTCCAGAAAGCGATTTCTGAGGACAGAAGCGAGTGTTTGCATGATGAGTTTGAGTTGTGAACTCAAACTCGCGTCTCTATTATTAGCAATGTTATTTTTAGAGCCCTTGTTGAAGAGGTTAACTGTTTATTGGAAAGGCATGCTTAAGTTTCCTATTTTCTATATGTAGGAAAGATCTTCTTAGCTATTGTGTGTAAGAGAGTTGAACTGTATGAGTAGAACATTGTGAATGTTTGAAGGACAGTATTGAGTTGCATCAATCCAGGTTGTTGGATTTGATTGTACTTGAGAGAGAGCTCTTGAGGAATAGATGGTCATATTGTTAATGTTATACTCTAGATCTCGATATGTTTGATATGTTGTCTGTATTTTAATGAAGTGGTGCTCCATGAGGCCCCTTTGTGTGATAATCATATGAGGATCTTGATATGGCATCGGTATTATATCATTAAGGTTTTTAGAAGAATCCTATTTGATGTTTTGATTATAAGACATGTTATAAGGTCCTCTTAGTAGATTTGGCAAGTTGTCATGGGGAAAGTCTACCAGAGACTGAGCCCCTACATCATATTTTAATGGCACTGTACTGTAATAAGGTCTTTTTTAACTTGTTCTTCAACCATAGGTATGTTAGCCACATATTAGATCATTTGTTCTTGGTCTTACTCCATGTACGAAGAAGTGTTAACCAAATAATTGGCCAAAATATCTTGACTATGTTCCCTTATTTGAGTGTTGAATAGTGGATAAGAATCCATCTCCCAAACAACATCATCCCCATAAGTGAATTGAATGAAGTCCTCTTGTGTGATAACATTTCCATATCTTGGATTATACATGGCTCCACTATGTGTATAGTGATCCATGGTCAAATCTATGATAAATGTTTCACAACAAGATGGATTATATTTCTACAAACTTTAAAAAACTGTCTTAAAAAAAAGAGGTTCAACTAGGTCTAACTTGGTCAAAAGGGGTGGAGTTGTATCTCCAAAATGGTATGTGCTAAAAACTTGGTATAAAACAATCTAACGTTAAATGTCTAACATCAAATGTCCTACACACAAAAGGACAACCATCTAAACAAAAATGTCATACCAAAATCTGTGTTCAAAATGTTCCAAATATGTCTAATCTAAATAAACAAAAGTTGATAGGTATTTTGGCCAAACACGACATAAAAAGCTAGGCTCAAATAAGGCATGTGATAGGACTTTTGGCCAAACACATCATCAAAATCTAGGCTCAAAATATGGCATATGTTAGGACGTTTGGCCAAACATGATGTCAAAAGCTAGACCTAAAACAAATGGATGATTTTGATCTAACAAACTTGGAACACTTTGGCATAAACAAGATGCTTGATTCTAGACATAAACATGATCAAATTGGTATAAGGCACTAAATAAAAGGCATTTGGAGATGAATTTATTGTATCAAACAAAGGCACAAACAATGTAGTTTTCAAATTTTGGGTAAAAATTTAACCTAAGTTATACAACCTAAAAGAGAAATATCTATATATCAGCCCCTGTATGTTGAGGGCTAAACAAAAATCAAGCAATGTTTGGATCCAAACTTATAAAATTTAATCAAAGACTCAACTTAAGAAAACTTAGGCTTTATTGACAAACAAGCTAGGCAAATTTGATCAACATGACTGTGCTAAACAAAGATCCAACAAGACACATGAATTGGTTTAAATAATAATAATTTGGACACAAGACAAGACAAGTCTATTGAAATAATTGGAGTAGTATTACAATGTTACCACTCTCAAAAGATATAACAATGTTTTGTTTGAAAGATTTTTGAGGCTCAAAACTTGAATTGATTTGGGTAGCATGATGTTACCCATCTCAATCAAGTGACACAAACAAAATTTTTGACACAAAAGTTTTCTAAGTTAAATCAAGGTGTCAAATGGATGGTATAAAACCTCCTTAAATAATATAGTAGTATAGACAAACACACTCATATATGATGTGGTATAAACAAACACAATTTTTAGACATAAAACATGAAGAAATAAAAGAATAAATGATAAAATACAATGAAGTATATCATCATATATCCTATCAAGGTGTGGCAAAGTGGGGTTTACTAAAACTTACAAGTTACAACCATCTAGATTGATCCCAAGTGTGCTTAACATAAGAGAAGCATCACATCAACTGAGTTCATGCCAATCAAGTTATCATGTAAGGTTCTATTCCTTTGCATGATTATTCCATCCATGAGCTGCTTAGTGGAATCCTCTAATTGACCATACCTGACATGGGCCTTCATTACTAAAAGAGAGGTTAGCCACCCAACCCACTAGCTTTAGTAGTTTGCGTACCCTAATTTATATAACCCACCATGGAGTAGTGTTGAAACACTATCATGAGATGAAGCCCTAGGTCAATGCTTCCCTAGAGAACTCATTATAGGTAATGACATCCCCTTCACAAGCCAAATCACATGAAATTAAAATACTAGTAGAAAGACTTTAAGGTTGGTATTAGATTACCTAATACCATATGAGTTTTGGGGAGAGCCTAGATAACTTTCTTTTTATGCCTTGGACTAAGGCACAAATGCAATGAAAAGGCATTTTTGATCACCCGAGTTCCCTATAGGAGATGGAGGGAGAGCATACATGCGCTATTCTTTTTGTAAAAATAAATAATCAACAAATAGCTTGCAAGAATAAATGATTAAAATTTAATTTTAGGCACCAAATTCAAATGTGACGTTGTTCTTTACTTGGCCCCTTGGCTCAAGTGCAAAAGATTAAAAGGATTGCACAACACAACTTAAGCAAAACCATCTATGTTTATTTTAAGCCCAAAAATTAAATGTTTAAGATTTAGCCTAAGTTTATTTTTAAACACCAAAAATTAAGTGTTCAAGACTTAAGCATTCATTTTAAGCACTAAAAATGAAGTGTTTACAAGATTTATCCATTATAATTCCTTTTAAACACCAAATACCAAATGTTCAAGATCTAACATGTTCATTCTAACACCAAAACGAAGTGTGAGTGACATAGCTATATTCCTTTTAAAAGCCCAAAACAAAATTTTATTGGCCTAAACTTGCAAATTTGTGTTCAAATCACATCTTGGACTTATAATTGTTAGATAGTATCCTTCTGGTTTGAATTACTTTTGATAATGATAAAATGAACTTTAGAAAAGTAGCTCTCAAGTTTTTATTTTTGAAGACACAATGACCATGGTTAGTCAGAACTGAATGATGTCAGTTCAAGGTAATCAATGCCAGTTGATCTCAAAGAGAACTGATGTCAATCATGAAGAATTGACACCAGTTGATTAAGACTATCATCAATCACCTGTGAACTTGAAGGTAAAACCACAAAAGGTGAAAATACTAGGTTAGCCAATGGTTAGCTAAAAACTCAACAAAACTTGTAAGGCAAGGATTAGACAACAAGTTTAAAAGCTAATGGAAATAAGAAATAATGAAAAGGAATGTTAGAAATATTCAAAATGCAATCTTGATAAACTATGTTTCACCCTTCATATGACTGATGATGATGACATAGAATCAATCTCGATTGGATTGAACTAATGATGATTACACATAACCAATGTCGATTAAGCCTAACTGATATCGATCTTTGTGTAGATCCTAGTTAATTAAAAGATTAAAAATATGATAAAAACAAAGACAAAACTATAATTTTAATGACATTCAAGAATTATTTTTGTTGGGGATATGAAACCCCAGAAGCACACAATTGATTACCAAAATACAAGCAACTTAATATGCGGAATTAACCAGAATCAACAAGTAACTAGAATCCAGAAATAACACAAGATATGAGAGACAATACACAACTTGTATTAATACTCATACAAAAAAGAATACAATAAAGAAGATGCCACTTCTTCTCCACCACCTCTTCAGAGGCTTCCCACACCTCAAGTGAACAGTAACTCTCTCCTCAAAGCTCTCTCTCTTAGGTCCCAACACCCAACTCAAACACTGAGTTGGTGTTCACCTTATACCTGTGCTCCACACACTCCACAAGTACTCAAACGTACTTCAAGTAGATCTCCCCTGAACCTGCATCAACTTGCACCTCAATAGACCTTACTTATGGAAGGATCTTCCTTGCCTTCCTCTTTGCTCTGAGCACACCCCTGTACTCCAAGTAGATCTCTCCTGATACTGCTCCCTGTTGTGTTGCTATCCTATCTGATCTTCCACCTATAGATCAAGTTGGTTCTGCACACCTGTGAACCTTGACCTTGCACACACACACACACCTGCATATCAATGATCTTACTTACCATGTAGATCTCCTATCGTAGCCATGCTCACCTGATGACCAAGATCATACACTCTTGAAGAACCCTGCTGATTCTCCAATCCAGCACCCACCTTGGTACTGTGGCACTAGGAGGAACACACCATTGCTCACCTCACACATAGAAGGAGCTTATAATAATGCTCTCTTACTCTCTAGCACACCTTTACAATACAACCATGAGTCTAATATATAGAACTCATCCAAACAATAATTAGACACCTAATACAATAATTAGATCTGTAGCTCTCAGTCTATAATTAGCGCTCATCATGCAAACACTTGATTCGTCAACCAATTGCCTGTAATATACTCGTAGTCAAACCACACAGGTGACCGACGCCGGTCCCTGTCCGCCTGGGGGTCACCGACGCTGGCCGATCTCTGACCGACATCAATTGCTCTCCTGCTTTATCCTACCGACGTCAGTTGGCCTGACCGACGCCAGTGTTTGTGACACTCCAGCAACTCCTCCAATGGCCTTCTCCATGTCTGCATCAGTGAAGCTTTTAGATCCACAACCTAACAATCTCCCACTTGGAGATAAACAGTTGCACTATACCTATACCTGTAACCCATCTAATCTATTTCCTGGTTTGTATTCCTCTTCAAGATGAATCCTGAAGACCACCCACCACACAACCTGTGGTGTACCTCCTGTCATTCGAGTACCCTGCCGCATCCGAACCTACAATCCCATGTAGTGAAGTCCTGACCTTGAATAGCATGAATCCCTAATGTTGGTCTCTCTCAAATACCTGAGAATCCACTTCTCTGAATTGGCTCCTAACTCTCTGACAGCTCCCACTGCTTGGGAAAAACTCAGGTTGATGCTAGACCTCATGTGATTTCAGACACTGAACTGTCCAACCCTTGATGCGCTCTGATTCTGCATCCTGTGTCTCGCCAACACCTGATTCACATAAGCTCCCACTAGAGACAAAATCAACCTGTGATCTCCCATGTCCCCCATGCCGAAGAATTTTGCTGCTCCAAATTCTTCATAGCAAACCACTGAACTAATCTTACCCTTAGCTCAGTAAAACCCTGTATGTACACCCCTGCTAGCTAGCATACTATCCACATACAACAATAGAATGATGTTGCAATCATCATCCCCCTGGTAAGTCAAACCACAGTAGTTACCCTGACATTGACTAAAGTCATGCTTCGTCCTCCACCTGTCAAAACCTGTACCACTGTCCTGCAGCTCCTCAAGACCGTATGACTTGGTATTCCATCTCACGTGTCCGTTCTCTCTATTCTTCAACTAAGGAATCCATTCGTCTTGTAGTGCTAACATACCGGTTGGCAACCCTACCAAATCTCCCGTCTGGTTTTGCAATCTCTCCATGCCACACTCCCACTATTTCCTAGATCCTTCCTGCTCTGCAGTCAGCAACTAGTATAAAGAGGAGGAACAACAAATTTGAGGCCTACTTACCCTTTCTGACCTCAACACGAGCATTTGAGACTTGTTGACAGCTTGTTGTCTACCCATTATCCGTACCAGTGACCGATCTCGACCATCTCCTAGTTTGTTCCTGACCGATGTCAGTTCCCTGTACTAACCCTGACTGTCGACGTCATTTCCCTGGCCGACGCCGGTGTCCCTCCTATCGACGTCGGTTCCTTCATGACCGACGTTGGTCTTCTTGTTGTCGATGTTGGTTACTGTCTGACTGATGCTGGAACCTGTGTTTGTCTGTGAGTGATAACTTTTTATCTGTAAGCTCTCCATGGATTAAAATCCTAATCAAATCAACCCTGCTCTGCTCAGAATAATTCAGTCTCCTCACCTGATCTCTGTCCGTCATCTCCTCCATGAACACCAAGGCTTTCCAATTCTTTAGCTTGTCAAAGACTTCTGACTTTCACTTCAAAATCTGCTTTCCCCTCCTACATATGTGGCCAAGCCTGTAAAGCCACATCTCTACAACAGAAGGTGAATCAACAATATAAGTAGATAGATAAAGGATACCTACTTTCTTACCACCATCTAATTCAAGTGTATCTGCTGTGAGAGTTACAGTGCATCTCTCATCACCCAAATTTCCTGAAGAAATTAGACTCATCTCCAAGACTGGTACCTGCATGACTTTCTTCAACCACTGTGTGTCATCCGTCTGCAATTTCAGCTTCACTTCCCCTTTGCCAATTCTATGGCAAGGCTCACTAGCTCCTCTATCTGGGGCTGCATGGAAAGAGGCAATCGAATCTGTAAGACAAGATTCAACTTTATCCAAGAAACCTCCCAGAGCATCCTGTGCCACATCCCCTGCAACATCTGCTTCTTCAGTTCCTTCATGTTGATCTTCCACAAACCAACACTGTTCTTTTACCTGCTCTTTCTTTCCATCGGACCGTAAGTGACCATCTGTGTTTTTCAACTCCTCTATCCTTAGCTTACTTTGATCTGCCATTGCTCTACTCCCACTCAATCAAAAAACCCTGAGAGTGACCTGTAACCAAACACAAAACCGCTTCCTGCAACCTTAGCTCTAATACCACGTGTTGGGGATATGAAACCCCGAAAGCACACAATTGATTACCAAAATACAAGCAACTTAATATGCGGAATTAACCAGAATCAACAAGTAACTAGAATCTAGAAATAACACAAGATATGAGAGACAATACACAACTTGTATTAATACTCATACAGAAAAGAATACAATAAAGAAGATGCCACTTCTTCTCCACCACCTCTTCAGAGGCTTCCCACACCTCAAGTGAATGGTAACTCTCTCCTCAAAGCTCTCTCTCTTAGGTCCCAACACCCAACTCAAACACTGAGTTGGTGTTCACCTTATACCTGTGCTCCACGCACTCCACAAGTACTCAAACATACTTCAAGTAGATCTCCCTTGAACCTGCATCAACCTGCACCTCAATAGACCTTACTTATGGAAGGATCTTCCTTGCCTTCCTCTTTGCTCTGAGCACACACCTGTACTCCAAGTAGATCTCTCCTGATACTACTCCCTGTTGTGTTGTTGTCCTATCTGATCTTCCACCTACAGATCAAGCTGGTTCTGCACACTTGTGAACCTTGACCTTGCACACACACACACCTGCATATCAATGATCTTACTTACCATGTAGATCTCCTATCATAGCCATGCTCACCTGATGACCAAGATCATACACTCTTGAAGAACCCTGCTGATTCTCCAATCCAACACCCACCTTGGTACTGTGGCACTAGGAGGAACACACCATTGCTCACCTCACACACAGAAGGAGCTTATAATAATGCTCTCTTACTCTCTAGCACACATTTACAATACAACCATGAGTCTAATATATATAACTCATCCAAACAATAATTAGACACCTAATACAATAATTAGATCTGCAACTCTCAATCTATAATTAGCGCTCATCATGCAAACACTTGGTTCGTCAACCAACTGCCCGTAATATACTCGCAGTCAAACCACACAGGCGACCGACGCCGGTCCCTGTCCACCTGGGGGTCGCCGACGCTGGCCGATCTCTGACCGACGTCAATTGCTCTCCTGCCGACATCAGTTGGCCTGACCGACACCGGTGTCTATGACACTCCAGCAACTCCTCCAATGGCCTTCTCCATGTCTGCATTAGTGAAGCTTTTAGCTCCACAACCTAACAATTTTATCAATTTTTGAGTTGCATCTTCATCTCCTTGCTACATGGGGTGCATATGGTCATACCAAGCATGCCATTTGTGATGCTAGGAATTTGACAATGGAGAGTAGGTTAGATCAAGTGTTAGTTTGAAAATGAAAAGAACACACTAACAAAGCTTTACACCTCCATGCCTATATCATAGGGGGAGCTTAGTGAAGAAAAACCAATTGACAAAACATGACTAAAATGCAAGAAAACTATAAATTCTCTCACCTTCCTTGACTTCTACAAACGATATCTTCATTGGCTTGCTTAGCTTGTGCTCAAGAACTCTTTGGCAAATGGAGTTGTGTGACTCCTTGTCCTCTTGGTACTATTATTTGGCTCATGCTTGCTTGATGTAGCTTGATGGCTCAAAGTCATTTGGCTTGTGATTCATAATTTTGGCATTATAACTCTATGTATATTAATCTTGTCATAAAACCAACATTATAACATTACTATGTCCAAGCTCTCCAAATGAAGAGGCAAATGCTTGTATTTATAGTTTTAGAGATTAACCCCAACTCAAGGTGAGTTAGAATGTCGTTAGATCTTGAAATGGGGTCAAACCTAACCTTTGTGAGTTAATTAACCCCAATAAAGTTAAAAGGTGTCAAATGCTCACGATTAGCAATGAATGGGCATGTTTAGGATATTTTGAGATATTTGACAACTCACAAAAAGGTAATTATGAATTTTTAGGATATTTTTTGTTTTTTGAGTTTCCTTTTGGTTAATTCATTTAATTGTTCAAGGATGATTCAATTAGGCATTTGATTAGGTTTTGCATGTTAATTAATTATGTTTAGGCATTTTATCATTTTCTAAAATTCAAATTAATTTGATGTGTGCATTTGCCCCATTTAATTGATTTATAGGCCAAATTGTATATTATGATCCAAATTTAAGACATTTAATGATTCTTATGTTGTATTTGTAAAAAGTTGGTAAGAATCAATCTAAAGTTTGGTATGAAGCCATTAGTGGCAAATTTTAGGTGTCTATAGAAACAAAATGTTACTATAATTGTAGATTAATCTTCTTAAAGTTATAATCTTCATTCTTGGTTATTATGTGGAGTTAACTTTATCTTTAAGCTACAATAATGTTTGTACTATTTTTCTCTTTCAAATAGATAAGAAATTTCTGTTGGGAGTTCTATTGAATATGGTTGTGGATTGTTTATATAAGTCGCCTTACCATTGATAGGTAGTACAAATGGGTGAAAAGTTTCTAAAAAGGTAATTCATATTATAATAAAGATGTTTTTATTGATTATATTGAGTAGGTAAAATAATGATGGAAAGTAAACATCTTATTCTAATTCACCCCTATTTTGAGGTCAAATAACCTTTTCTTGTATCTCAAGAAAAAAAACTCTTGGTGAAGATTTTAGTTTTAGAGCTAACTTTATTTCATGATATGTTTCTAACTTCTATGTTGGTTTATGTATTTAAAGTTATAAATATGGTCTCTTTTGGTTAATACCATTAGAGTTAAGGTTATTGCTTTATGATAATTACTTTGTTGTTGTGACGTATTAGATGAATATTGGATATCATGTTTAAATTCAACACCAAACATTTGTATTGGATGATGCAAGTTGGTATAATATTACTAATACAATCTTTAAAATAATAATTTTCTATTTTATCTTAAATATTGTTGAACTGATAATTTTCTTATTATATTACAAACTCTATTAATCTGCTCAAGAAAACTTAATGTGGATATTGAAAATTAAATGATTATATGAATGCTTGGATATTCAAATATTAACAAGTAACAGACATACTAAGGTTGTCCACATGAAGAGAATAGTGGCCTTCTAAAAAGGCAGTGCAAACCTATTTTAGTGGCACGATAGTTATGTGTGAACTATTGAACTATTATGGTTTCATATAATATGTGAAGATATAAAGAATAGTTTAAATTTTTGATTATATATTGAACTATCATTAGACTCAAGTTTCCATAAATGCTCATATATGGTGATGCATGTTAATTTTTAAGTTAAAATGGAAATATGGTGAAGGTTAAGACTCCCTAGGTCTCTTGGCCTCTTAAACAAGATGTGGTAGTCCCACCTAGTGATCTTAGTGTAAAGTTAAAAGTGTTTTCCATTCATTACTTAAACTAACATGGATTTCAAAATGTTTAAACTATGTTTGTGTATTGATTCTTGGATTATTTCGCTAACCATCACTGGATTTGCATATAGATGCTAGAGAGCATGAGTATTAATTTGTATTTGTAATCATTTGGTGCTTAGCTTATAAAATTCAATTTTCACATAAGATTATAGTAAATATATGTGGAGACGATGTTTTCTTGTAATCATTTCACTCCCTTAAAAGTAATGAAATATGTTTATTTTTATAAAGTAATGGTTAAAATCAAATAAGTTGATTCAGGATTAGTATGGATGGTCACCATGTTCCTTAGCATAATAAGGTATATAATGGAAATTGTTCCTTAAGGGTTTATAACCTTTTTGGAAATATGTCCTATCATTAAAGGAAAGACCGTCAATGTATGGTGTTATTTTGAAATCCTTGTTGGAATGTGTATACCGTGCTCATACTTGTAGTATATTTTTCTTCCTTTATGATTAATAATGGGCTATTTCTAAATAATGTTCCTAGTGGTTGCCATTTTTGTTGGAATTAGAATTCATAACTATGAAATTCAAATAAAATGTTGGTTTGAATTTTGGGGGTTGAAACATGTGGTATCAGAGCCTCATTCAATCCTAAAAAACTTTAGGAATCATTAACTAAAGTGTATTTAATGTGTCTTAGGATGGCAAGAATTAGAGCCAGTAGGGAAGTTAGGAATGATGAAAGTGATCTTGTTGATAATCAAGGTCAGAATGAATAGGAAAACATTAATGCTAATGTTGATCATAATAATTGTAATGATAAGGATAATGATAACCCTAACAATGACATCCCTAATAGTCATAATGTTGTTCTCAATGACATTTTGGGTGTAGTGAATAACATTCAAGTGCAAATGGAAGGGTGAAGTCAAAGGTTGACTGACCTAGAAAACTTGAAGGAAGGAGAGTAGGAAGAAGGGCCTCAAAATGTGAATCTAAGGAATATGATGTTGCAGATCCCATCATCAAAGAGTTCAAAAAGTGTCCTCCCACATTCTCTAGTGGAGATATTAGTGATATTGTTAAGGCATGGTTGATTAACTTACTAAAATACTTTACATAATATGGGCTCCAATATGATAGCTCACATAGGAGGCTTCCGGTTGGTGGGTGATGTTGCTTGGTGGTAGAACCATTTGTGTGCTCTAAAGGGGTATGATTCCATGAATCTCTCATCAAAAAGATTTGAGAATTAATTTATAAAAATATACATGAACATTATTGATAAAGAGTAGAAGATTACAGAATTCTAGCTACTAAAGTAGGGAACAATGTTTGATTGATTATATCAGAACAAGTTTCTTAGTCTCCTGCATTATGTGAATTACATGAAGGATGAGCAAATTAAGGCTACTTAGTTCAAGTTAGGCTTGAATGAATTACTTATGCATGATGTGAACATGACTAACCCACGTACTTTAGATATTGCCATAGAATTAACACATCATGATGAAGAAAAAGAGAAGTCTCATCAAAAGGCAAGACAAGATTATCATACCAACAAGCTACAAACTAAAATGAAGTTAGCAATCTCTCTTGTAAGCAAAAATTTCAAGAAAAATGATTAGAAAAGAAATTTTAATAAAAGAAATAAATCTATAGGAAAATTCTAGAATAATATTAGAGGTTCTAAATCTCAACCCTATGTGAAAAAGGATAATGTGAATAATAAACAACAAAAAGATAACTTTATTGGCCCTACCATAGAAGCTAATATTATCCCTTTTCCTACTAAAACTATTGTGACATGTTGTAAACATGGTGACAACCATTACCATAAGGATTTCCCTTAGTTTTGAGGCAATCAAACCTTAAATCATAGAGTTTATGTTGTTGTAGATAAAAAATGCAAACCTTCAATCCAATCTAATTGAAATTAGAGGTGTAATTTCCAATTTTCTTTTGTAATTTTAACTGATTCAGGAGACACTAATATTTTTATTTCTCTTGTAAGTGTTTTTAAATGTAAAAATAAACCCTCTAGAGTAAGAGAAGGATTGGAGGTATATTTTGGCACTAAGAAGAGAGTGGTTGTTTCTAGATGTCTATAATAGGTTAAACTTGATCTAGGAAATTTTAGACACATGTAAACCTATTCCTTGCACCATGGGATCCTATTACCTAATTTTAGGCATGGATTAGTTACAACAACATCAAGCAAAGCTTGATTTCTTCAATAAAAGGATCTAATGTCTTGATGAAGGCAATAAACCCATAGTGATCCAAAATATCATTAACCATTCATCTAAGAAGATTTTTTCTATTAGGAATATAATGTTTAGTGTTTGCATTATATAGGTTGAGAATACTTACATAGTGGTAAATGTAATTATGTGTGGGTGAGTTGTTACTAATATTACCCATGTAGATAGGCTTGTTTATATTTGGTGTATATTAATATTATGTGAATGGTGGTGGTTGAAACCACTCACGTAATTAGGACTATTTGTTGTAGGAGAATTTGTGGCTCTCATATTATTTAAGAGAGTAAACTCCTATATATTTATATGTCTACCTATTCTATATGGTGTAATGAATGAAATACCAAATAGTGTGCTTGACTATTATCTAAGTGTGTTCTTTGTGCATTTGTACAAGTTAAAGATATGCATAAGCTCTTTCAAATCATATCATTTTCAACCTTACAGTTGAAAAGAGCATTAAGAAAAGGGTGTAAGCTTTATTCTATCAAGATAAATAAAGTTTTCAAAGAAAAAGGATCAATCCTTCAAGACTATCGTGTCTTAGAAGATTTTTTAGATTTATTTCATGGAGAATTACTAAGATTACCTCCTAAAAGAGAATTTGTTTTTTGAATTGAAATCATACCTAGATATACACATGAATTTAAATCCCATTATTAAATGAATGTATCAAATATAAGGGTGCTCAAGGTTCAGCTACAAGAGCTAATGGATAAAGGGCTTATTTGGCCTAGTGTGTCACCTTGGGGAGCCCTAATTAACTTTGTTAAGAAGGATGGTAATCTCAGACTTTGCATTGACTATTGTATGTTGAACAATGTCACCATTAATAACAATTATCCTATCATTAGGATCAATGATCTCTTCGATCAAATGAGAGTAATAACTATATTTTTAAAACAGATTTTTGTTTGGAGTATCATCAAATCCATATCAAAGAAGAAGATGTTCATAAAAGTAATTTTAGAATAAGGTATAAATATTATGAGTTTATAGTTATGACCTTTAGCCTAACCAATGCACATGTTGCTTTCACGAACATGATAAACATGTTTTTAGAGATTTTTTTAACCAATTTGTGTTAGTTTTTCTTGATGACATCCTAACCTACTCAAAGAATGAAGAGGAACATGAATAACACTTAAGGATGGTATTTCAAAGACTAAGGAAACATAATTTGTTTGATAAACTAACCAAATGTTATTTTTATCAAACTAAAATTCACTACATGGGGCATGTGATTTCCATAAATGTCCTTGCAGTGGATGTTAGGGTGTGGAGCTAAAAGCTTCACCTTGTTGCAAATAGAAGGAGGAGGTTTCCAGAGTACGCAGTCGCCGGCGTCGGCAGGCCAGACCGACGTCGGTCAGGGGACGCAGAAGGGAAACTGGCGACGGCAGGGGATCGGCCGGCGTCGGTCACCTCCAGGAGGGCAGGGACCGGCGTCGGTCACCTGTAGCGATCAGAACTGCTGTTGACGAACAGTCAGTTAAGTGAACGCAGAGTTTGCATGTGAAGACCAGTTCGAGTCTTTGAGCCACCCGTCTAATTTTAGTGTATGCATGAGATCTATATAAGAGACTCATGGGCTGTATTGCTAAGTGGAGAATTTGGAGAAGAGCTATGTGAAGCTTGGAGAGTTCTTCCCATGGTGGAATCAAGTAGGATTCCCCATGTGTGTTTAAGTAAGATCAGGTTTGACTTGCAGGGGTGTATGGATGCGAGGGTCAGAAAGGAGATCAGCGGGGTAGCTAGATCCAAGGTGACAGCAATACATCAGCAGGATCATGGAGAGATCTACTTGGAGTATGATTGTGTACTCGATTGTACAGATGTGCAATGAGGTGAACAACAGCTTGTGTTAGCTGTGTGTTGTGACCTATGAGAGAAGATTACTCAGGTGGGAAGATTACTTGGAGCCCTTGAGGAGGAAGCCTCACAGAGGTGGAAGAAGAGTGTGATCTCTTTATTGTAATTTCCTTTGTAATGAGTTGAATATAATTGTATATTGCCTCTCATATTCTGTGTGTCTTCTCATTGATAGTTATTTGTTCTTCTGGATTCTGCATGTTTAGTTGCTTATACATTGGTAATCATGTGTGCTCTTAAATCTGACAAGTTGTGTCAGAGCTTTGGGGAGTTTCGGTCCCATCAATTGGTATCAGAGCGAGGTTGGACGTTCTCAGAGCGAGCTTGACTAACAGATGTCCCAAATCTGTTAAGTGTTTGTTGATTACAGGTTACTCACAGGGGTTGCTGTTTGAGTGGGAGTATAGCAAGGCAGAAGATGGTACAATGAGAATGAAGGAAATCAGGCACAGAATTATCACCACAAGGAGTGTGGTGGGTTGTCTTCAAGTGGGAGCTTGGAGAGGAATACAAGCCAGGATACAGATTGGATAGAGTACTGGGTTTGGGTACAGGTGCAGCTCTTTATCTCCAAGTGGGAGATTGTTAGGGTGTGGAGCTAAAAGCTTCACCTTGTTGCAAACAGAAGGAGGAGGTTTCCAGAGTACGCAGTCGCTGGCATCGGTAGGCCAGACCGACGTCAGTCAGGGGACGCAGAAGGGAAACCGACGACGGCAGGGGATCGGCCGGCGTCGGTCACCTCCAGGAGGGCAGGGACCGACGTCGGTCACCTGTAGCGGTCAGAACTGCTGTTGACGAATAGTCAGTTAAGTGAATGCAGAGTTTGCATGTGAAGACCAGTTCGAGTCTTTGAGCCGCCCGTCTAATTTTAGTGTATGCATGAGATCTATATAAGAGACTCATGGGCTGTATTGTTAAGTGGAGAATTTGGAGAAGAGCTATGTGAAGCTTGGAGAGTTCTTCCCATGGTGGAATCAAGTAGGATTCCCCATGTGTATTTAAGTAAGATCAGGTTTGACTTGCAGGGGTGTATGGATGCGAGGGTCAGAAAGGAGATCAGTGGGGTAGCTAGATCCAAGGTGACAGCAATACATCAGCAGGATCATGGAGAGATCTACTTGGAGTATGATTGTGTACTCGATTGTACAGATGTGCAATGAGGTGAACAACAGCTTGTGTTAGCTGTGTGTTGTGACCTATGAGAGAAGATTACTCAGGTGGGAAGATTACTTGGAGCCCTTGAGGAGGAAGCCTCACAGAGGTGGAAGAAGAGTGTGATCTCTTTATTGTAATTTTCTTTGTAATGAGTTGAATATAATTGTATATTGCCTCTCATATTCTGTGTGTCTTCTCATTGATAGTTATTTGTTCTTCTGGATTCCGCATGTTTAGTTGCTTATACATTGGTAATCATGTGTGCTCTTAAATCTGACAAGTTGTGTCAGAGCTTTGGGGAGTTTCGGTCCCATCAGTGGACCCTATAATGATTGAAACCATTAATGAATGGACAAATCCCAAAAACATGTATGAAGTGCATAGCTTCATGGGGATATCTAGTTATTTTATAATATTTGTAGAATATTTTTCAAGAATTGTTAATCCTATAACTTCCTTGCATAAGAAGGGGAATTTTTTTGAGTGGTCACTGAAATGTGAATCAACTTTCCAAAGGTTGAAATAATAGTTAAATTTAGCCCATATCTTGGTCATTCTAGACCTAAATGGAAATTTTGAAATATAGGTTGATGCTTGTAAAGTGGGCATTGGTTTTGTTTTGAATCAAGATGATAATGTGGTTGCATATGAGTCTCAGAAGTTGAGAATGCATAAGCAAAACTATCTCACTCATGATCTTGATTTAAATATTGTAATCTATGTACTCAAACTCAAACAATAGAGTCATTTCTTGCTTAAGAAAGATTTCAAGATAAAATATAACCATAGAAGTCATGTGCATTTATTTGCTCAAGATGAATTGGATTTAAGATAAAAAAGGTTTTTAGAATTTATCAATAATTTTTTTACTTGTATTGACTATGTAAAATGAGAAGAAAACCGAGTAGTTGATGCTCTAAGTAGGAAAACATACATTGCTACTATTTCAATTTTGAAGTCAAATTTTAGAAATGTTATGCTATTACAGTAGAAATCAGACCTTGAATGTCTAAAATCCTACTCTAATTTATCAAATAGAAGTTCAAATAATATTGTTTAGAATTTTTCGATGGATTTGGATAGTTTTTTGAGACATAAAGGTAGAATTTACATTCTTGATTTGGGGAATACAACAGAACAAATTATGAGTGAAGTGTATGAGGCACCTCATTTTGATCATCCAGGTGTCACAAAAATGATGCCCACATTGAAAAGGTTGTATTTTTAGCCTATCTTGAAGAAATATGTGGCTACTTTTGTGGCCAAATATTTGGAATGTCAACATGTTAAGGTTAAACATTGTCATCTAGGAGGAATATTATACCCTCAAGTAATTACTAAAAGGAAATGGGTTGTAATTTATATGGATTTTATCTCAAGATTGCTTAAATCTTGGGGCAAACATGATAAAATCTTGATTATAATCGATAAGTTAACAAAAGTTGATCATTTCAAAGAAGGTAATGTTATGGATGATGTTTCCATCCTTGTAAAAATATTTGTGACTGAGGTTATTCACCTTCATAGTGTATTGAAAGTGATTATATTTGATAGATATAAGCTATTTACTTCTAAATTTTGGCAAACTTTAATGGTTGCATTTGGTACCAAAATGAATTTCAGTTCAACATATCATCCTGGAATAGATGGTCAAAATGATTGGCTAAATATTATTGTTAAAAATATACTGAGAATGCATGTGATGGATTAACAGTACAAGTGGGAAGACTACCTCTACTAGGTGTAATTTGTTTATAATAATACATACCATTGTATCATAAAGATGGCACATTTTGAAACCTTGTATGGACAAAAGTGTAGAACCCCATTAGGCTAGGAAAGTTTAGAAAATCAAGTGTTGTTATTTGCCAAATATTAAAAGTTACCTCTGATCAACAAAAAAGGTATGCTGATTTGAAAAGGTCACCTACATAATTTCAAGTATTAGACAAAGTGTTCTCGAGGGTAAGGCCTCAAAAAATCTCCATTAAGTTTGGTAAGGATTCTAAACTAACTCCACACTTTGTCAATCCTTTCAACATAGTAGAAAACATCAATTCAGTGGCTTATCATCTAGATCTTCCTCCTTCTCTATCAAGAATGCATGATGTTTCTTATGTGGCACTACTAAGAAAGTATATTGCTGACCCATCTCATATTTTGGACTGGAATAATCTCTAAGTGGTGGATGAGGAAATGATTCAACTAGAACCCATCAATATTTTATCCTGTCATAAGATTAGTCTGTAAAACATAAATTTATAACAAATATTGATCCAATGGGATCATGAGGGTGAGAAAAGTGCTACTTAGGAAGATGAAAATATTTTTTGACAACACTATCCTCTGTTATTTTAGCCCCCAGTATAGTGCTTTCATATAAGGGGGTGGATTTCATGATCTCCAAACTCTCTCTTATTATTCGAGTACTATTTTGATGCATTGATGACTATGGGACATTTATATCAGTTTTATGCTTACATTATGTTGTTTTAGACATATTATTTTATTCAATAATTCAGTCATTATATTTGAATTGATTTGAGATCTATGATGTGGATACTATTGATGTCATTTTGCATGCCTATAAGTGTTACCTCAATATGAGTTAGGTTGGGAAGCAGAATAATTTCTCCAACACTATATGCATTATATACAACTAAAATATTATGGTAAAGTTACAAATGAGATCATAAAATCCTATAACACGTCTCTATTTTTTAATTTTTGTGTCTCAACCATTGTGAGTTATGAACCTTTTTATGTACTATTAAGTTGACTGCATCGTGTATATTGCTTGTGCAATTTTTGTATACAAGTTATTCCATTCAGAGTTTATTGCTATAGTAAATGGTGATAGTCAATAATAAATAATAGTGAAAGTTATAAGTTGGATTAGGCTTGGGATGCATGAGCATTCTGTTTCCTGAAGATGAGAATAATATTATGGGAAAATTATAAACATGGTTTTTGAAGGTCACAATGACCTATTAACTGTGTTTTGATATCATTGTTAGTATTATACCTTATTAAAAATCTCAAGACTTGGACCTAGTATAATGCTTGAGGTCATTAGACTACAACCTTGGTAAAATGTTATATGGGATTGTAAATTTATGGCTAAGGAAACCCAGTACTCGGTGAGGTCATGATGGATCTATCTCGCCCTTTGACGATGCATATATAAGCTAGAAGTGATGATTTTATGCTTATACTTACCTCAAATTATGTATGGGTAGACCACCATGTGAGTTATGAGCTATAATGGTGTTTTGATTATTTCATATGGTTTTTCATGGTTTTACTTGCTTAGGTTTGTGTTTTGCAATGTTGTTATTTCCAATGTTATGAAACATGTTCTATTGTATTCATCTATATGTTGACATGATTTGGGTTTGTTCTAGTGTTTTGGGTTCTTTACCTATAAAAACTCTAAAATTTAACCTTGGATTTCATTCCATAGTTTTATCTTACTCTTTTACTCGTATGTGATGGGTTCAATATAGGGTAATCTACTCCACTTCCCAACTAATGGTTGGGGTGGTTAGGGATCCATTGTATGGTTGGACTCATTTGGATGCCTGGAAGACTTTTTTAGATGCTTGTTGAGCACGTGTTCATTGTGGACTCTTTAAGATATTGCTACAAGTTGTTAGTTGAATCCTCTTCATGCTCGAATGATTTTCAAAATGTACATTATTATAAATTTTGAAAATGATTCACTATAAAATCTTGAGGACATTCTTGTTTTAGATGAAAAAAGGATTTATTGAAAGGATGGTAGTATGTTGTGTTAGTTCAGATTATTGTAATGATTGAAACCTATTTACTTTGTTTAGTGATTAAAATGTGGATTGTGTTGTATTTAACTTGGCACATGATTATTATTCTCTTTAGTGGTTGAGATATTTGTATGCCATTATATTTAAGATTCATTAATATGATAATCATGTGGCATTTGATCATTTGTTTACAATTTTGAAATGCATGTTTACTCTACTCTTCTATTAAGATGAAATTCTTAATATGATTTGTTTAGTTTAGTTAGAAGGTCTTATATATTTTGAAAGTTATGTTTGGTCAGACTTTTGGATCGAGCCATGTTGCTCTTTTGGAAAATATAAACTGAGACTCTAACATGAAGTGAATACAACTAGAATGTAATGACTGCACATTTCATTTCTAGCTTGGTATAATCATGTTTAGATTTTTTTTTTTGTTTTGTCTACTTTGTACATATACATGACTGTAGCATGTTGTTGTGTCTATACATGGTTGTAGCATGTCTTGGAACATAGTGTTAACCATAACTTGAACAATGAATTTGTATCATTAAAGTATACAGTCTTTGATCTTGTATTATAGATGTAGTTACTCATCAAATGGGCTTATTCATTTATCTTTAAAGTCAATATGATTTCAATTATTCTATGTAGGATAAAAAATTAAACTTGATTTATGAATTTATTTATATCAGTATGGCTTCAACTTATTTTGATTATTTGATAATTATTGAATCTTAGATGTTCATACTTAGTGAATTAAAATGTTACTATAGCTATAGCTTAATATTCTCAAGGTTATAATCTTCATTCTAGGTTATTATGTGGAGTTAACTTTATCTTTAAGCTACAATAGCATTCATATTGATTTTATCTTTCAAAAAGATGAACAAATTTTATTGGGAGTTTATTTGAATATTATTGTGGATTGTTTATAGAAGTTGCCTTACCATTGATAGGTAGCACAAATGAGTGCAGAGTTTCTAGAAATGTAATTGAAATTATAATAAAAATGTTTGGATTAATTATTTTGAGTAGGTAAAATGATGATGGGAAGTAAACCTAGTATTTTAATTCGGCCCCTATTTTGAGTTTGAATAACCTTTGCTTGTATCTCAAGGCATAAAATCTCTTGATGAAGATTTCAGTTTTGGAGCTAACTTTATTTTATATTATTTTTCCAACTTTTATGCTAGTTTATGTCATTAATAGTATAAATGATTTCTCTTTTGGTTAATACCGTTAGAACCAAGATTATTGCTTTATGATGATTACTTTGTTATTTTGTGTATTTGATGAATACTAGATATTTTATTGAAATTCAACATTAAACATTTATATTGAATGATGGGCGTTGGTCTAATTTTAATAATGTGAACTTTAAAATAATATTTTTTCATTGTATCTTAAATAGTGTTGAACTAATAACTTTATTATTATATTACAAGTTCCATTAATATACTTAAGAAAACTTAATGTGTATATTTAATATTAAATGATTATATGAATGCTTTGCTTTCCACATATTGACTAGTCATCGGCATACTATGGTTTTCCACATGAATAAAAAAGTGGCCTACCAAAAAGGTAACATAAACATGTTTTAGTAGCATGGTAGTTATATGTGAACTATTCGACTATCGTGATTTCATGTAATATGTGAAGATATTGTGTTGATCTATTTACGATATGTTAAACTACCATTAGACTCAAGTTTCCAAATATGCTCATATATGATGATGCACTTTAATGATTAAGTTAAAAGGGAAAGATGTTGAAGGTTAAGGATGCCTAGGTCTCTTGGCATCAGAAATAAGATGTGGCAGTCCCACATAATGGTCTTTGCATGAAGTTAAAAGTGTTTTCCATCTACAAATTACATGAATATGGAGTTCAAAATATTTTAAAAAAGTTTGTGTATTGATTTTTGGATTCTTTTGCCAACCATCATCGGATTTGGATATAGATGTAAAAGAGCATTAATGTTAAGTTGTAGCTATAATTATTTGGTGCTTAGCTTATAAAAGTCAATATTAGAATAAGATTCTAGTGGATATATGTGGAGATGATGTTTTTTTGTAATGCAGTCACTCCCTTAAAAGTAATGCAATATGTTTGTTTTTTCTAAAGCAATGGTTAAATTCAAACAAGTTGATTCAAGATTAGTATGGATGGTTACCATGTTCCTTGGCACAACAAGGTATTTAATCGAAATGTTCCTTATGGGATTTATAATTTCAACTATTATTAAATTCTTACTTCTCAAAGATGATTCCATTTTAGATATTAAAATGATGATCAATATTAAAAGAATTATACATTAGATAACAAAAATCCTTATTTCGTGCATTAAAAATGGAACATTTATATTAAAATATAAGGCATGTAAATATTTTGATGGAAAACTTTTATAAAATTAAGTTCATTTGTAAAGACATAAGTTAGTTAAAACATTAATTGATGCTATAATCAACCAGTGGCTTTACAATATAAGAACAACCTATTGTTGTTGTAAATATGCTTTCTTTGAGTTGTATTAAGGTATTATATAAATAACTTAGTTTATCTCTTGGAAGTGTGATTACCTTACGACACATAATTATTGTCTACGACATCAAGGATGATAATTTTATAACAAGGGGAGAATGTAATGCATGTTAAATTACTATTCCCTAGTGAAATTCAGTATGTTTATGATATTCAACAACCCCTAATGTGTGTGGAAGTTTGAATTCTATTCCCTCATTATGTGCTTAAATATTTCCACTTATGTTAAGAGTGATAAAAAAAAATTATTTAACTAATATTATTTTTATATAATTAATGCTAAAATAATTCAAATTAAAAATTGTAAAATACAAATATGAAAAAGAAATGGATGCATAGGCCTTCGATGAAGGCTATGAACTAGTAGGCTTGCTAGGTGGTATATAGAATTTTGTATTCTAACCTAGGTTTAGTGGATCATGCAAGTGGGTAGAATGTGTAAGTAAATTAATTGAAATTGTCTTAGTAATATTTATAAGTAAATTTTTGAGAGTGTAAGAAACCCTTGTCAAAATGTAATAAATTAATTGTATGTGTAATAAAGTGGGTTTACTTGTGCAATTAAAGCCACATGTAAGAAAATTAAATAAGAATGCAAGGATAAGTATGAGGCATGTAATAAAATTTAACAACTTTGTAATAAGAGTGTAAGGATGGGTTTACTTCTGCAAGAAAGCCCACATCAGTATGTAATAAAGTTGTAAAGAAAAACATGGGTCTGTAAGAAAAATAAATGTTTTTATTAGGAAGGTACTCACTCCATTAATGAATATGGCTGGAGTTTTTTTTTGGAAGATTTTTATATTCATTTTCTAGTATTTGGCTTGTTGGTGGGTTGATCATTCATTGTGAGGATGTTGTTTGAAGAAGGAGCTTAAGGGATTGTTTGTGAGGAACATTATTGTTTGAGTTTTGAGACTTATAATTTTTTAGGACAAGTTCGGAGAGGAGGTAGGTTTATCTACTTAAAAGTTGTTTTATTATAATGTTTTCAATAAATATTTAAAATAAAAACCTCTTACTCTACTTTTATTTTAATTGGTATTTAGTCTAAGAAGAAAAATTATATTGGTATAATGAAAAACATGTATGTAGTATAGGTTTTAGATTATAATTGCATTGTATGACTTATTAAGAATGATTCATAATCTCTCTCTCTACCTTTGAATTTGAATAATGCATCTTACTTGATTTATGTCTTAGTAAAATTTCTCATAATGCATACTTTGCTTATGTTAGGACCCGAAAGCACATAATTGATTACCTTTGTCTAATCAACTAAACACGGAATTTAACCAGAATGCACAAGTAACTAGAATTCGGAAATAACACAGAATATGAGAGACAATACCCAATTGTATTAATACTCTTCCAGAAGGAAATACAACAAAGAAGATGCCATAGTCTTCTTCCTTACACACCTTTAGGGCTCCCACACCTCTAGGGCATAAACAGTAAATCTATTCAAGAGTTATCTCTCTTGTAATATCAATTATAAACACAACTCAACACACAGAGCTGTCAACCAGTCAGTAACAAAATTGCCAGTACACTGAGTACACACCGCACTCCAAGTACACAATTGTACTTCAAGTAGATCTCCCTAATCTTGCACCTTGATATGTTGCTGTCACCTTTGATCTTGCTACCCTGCATACCTCCTTTGACCTCGCACACACACACCTGCAAATCAATGATCTTACTTACACATGTAGATCTCCAAACGTGGCCTTGCACACCTGCCGACCAAGATCCTACACACATGAAGAACCCTTCTGATTCTCCAAACCAACACCCCTGTAGATCTTCTACCAGAACTTGCAAAACCTGCAGCTCTACCTGATCATACACACTCGGCACCCCTGTGGAACTAGGAGGAGCACACCTTGCTCTCTTCACTCTAAAGGAGCTAACCTTGCTCTTACTCAACTAGCACAAATTACAATACAACCCATGAGTCTATTATATAGATCTCATGCAAACAATAATTAGACATCTAATTACAATAATTAGATCCACAACTCTAGACTAAAATTAGCCTTTCAACATGCAAACAACTGGTTTGTTAACAAACTGTCCATAACACTCACAGTTCCGAACCACACAGGCAATCGATGTCGGTCCCTGTCTAGCTGGAGATGACCGACGTCAGCCGATACCTGACCGATGTCGGTTGCTGTCTTCACTATATATGACCGACATCGGTTGATCAGATCGATGCTGGTTGCTCAGCAACCTCTCAACAACCTCCTCCATGTCTGCATCAGTGAAGCTTTTAGCTCCACAACCTAACAGCTTATAAATTTATTAAAATGAAGAGAAAGTAGTTATTGTCATAGTAATATGAATGAATTAAAAAAAATTGATTTTATCAAATAATAAGGTTGTGGGTGTTCCTTACTTAATTATCATGGAAGTTCATAGTTATGTTCTTGTGAGTTATCTTTGCACAAAAAATTGTATCAAATAATCTAGAGAACGAATATATAATCTAAACTTATAATTAGTTGCAAAATATTATCATAAATTTCAAAGAAATGTTGTTTAAAAGATTAGAAGATTACTATATATGTATGTATGTATATGTATATTTGTGTGTGTGTGTGTGTGTGTTTTTACACCAACATGAATCTACACTATTATTCTAAACTAAGATATATATATATATATATATATATATATATATATATATATATATATATATTTTGATATATATTATATTTTATATATACATTATGTATATATTATTTTCCTATATTATGACATTAAAACTCTAACCTACAAACATCAAACAACAAACAAAATGAGAAAATAAATGCAAAAAACAAAAAGAAAGAAGATAAAGATGAGACATAGGATTTTCAATCCAATGGATATGATCATTGTTCAAAATTAGGGAGGGTGTTCCCTTTTAAATTATATTTAAATTTTGTTCTTATTTTAAATTTCATGTTCTAGTGACCCTCCTAAGTATTTTGGCCCTATAAATTTCATAAAAAATAATATTTGAATTTTGTAAAAAAAATCAATATTTAATTATTATTATTGTGCACTTTTGTACAAAGGGAAAATTTTGTTCTTTTGTGTATAAATATTTAAGAAAGTCATATTTTGATATCTTATTCACACTCAATTTAATGCCAGTTTAGTCACATAAGTTATAATTACACTATAAAATATATAATCTGCATTAAAGAAAAAACTTAGAAAATGACTTTAGACTTGAACAAAGCCCATGTGGTATAGGCCTAGAATGTAAAATAATATATTTTAATGTAAAATCCTATTTACTTTGATTTTGTTTTCATGTCAATGCTTTCTAAATGAAAGGTGAGAACCTAAAACTCATCCACAATCAAACAATTAGTGTTTTAGTGTTTTACCACTCCCTTCTTAGCCTAACAAAGCTCGTTTCAAATTGAAGGAAAATAAATATACATTATTGAAATTTTATAAATCCATAATTTGAAATTATTTCCAAATGAATTAGAGATACCATATCAATGGTTGAATAATTTTTATTACCAACAATTGAATATAAAATAGGTCAATTTTGGAAATCATTTTCACAAGCAGTTTATCAGTGATATCTAGCTCATAAAAGTCAGTTTAGAATTGAGGTAAAATAAATATTCAAAAATAAAATTTATCAAATCTGAGAAATGAAACCCCTTTTAATGACTTAGAATTATCAAATCTACAATCAAATAATTTTATAGTTTGATATTACAATTAAATTTGGCTAGATTTTAAAACCACTTTCATGAGTAATTTTATTAATGCATTTTTAGCTTGTCAAAGTCACTTCAAAATGCTAGGTGAATTTTCCATTTAATCCCATAATATGTTTTAACCATTAGAAAAATTTATCACCTTTTTCATGAATTAATTTAAGAATGTTTCCATACACAATTTATCAACTTGAAATTAGTTTAAAATTATGATTTGACTTTGAGAATTTTTAAAAGCGTACTAGCCTAAATAACATTGGTCGATGATTATTTTATACTCTTACTAGCCTAGGAAACACTTTTAAAACCTTAGTCTGAATTAAGGACCTCAAATATTTTTTTTAGTTAGTTTTTAACCCTAATTTTTATTAATGAGTTAGATCAATATAATTAAGATATAACTTTGAAATAGAATTCATATTATAAGATATGACATTCAATCATACATCCAAAAGTAAATGATCTAGTTTTTTATTCGATAAGGGCATATGATAAATATGGAAAGTACTAAAGATATTATGATTCTTAGCTTTTTTGGTTGACTGCCTGAATGTGATTGTGTTTTAGAAGTGAAAATCAGGGATAAACACACCTCTGTTCATCTAGTTCAAGAACTAATTTGTTGGGTTATACTGGGTCAATTCCTGTAGAATATGGTCAATATTGATGGTTAGTACTGAATTACATGGAATTAGGGTAAAATGAATATATGATCATCTATGTTTGTATTTTTTTATTTTGTACTCGCAATCCTAAACCCTGATGACGTGCATAGATCTATAAATCATCCTCCTTTGCCTTAAAACCCTAGATGTGTTTGTGATGGCTAAAAACCTAAAAAATAGGGAACTATAATGAATTGAAATGACTCCAATCACAATGTCTAATGGTTGGTCACTACCTACATATCCAATACTCCAAGGAGGGAAATCAATCCACACAGTTCTCCCACCTAGTGTGATTATGAAATTGTACTTCTTCGCTATGTGTATGTGCTAGTTATTGTATTTGGTACTTGACAATGTTTGATTTGACCTAGTTTTTAAATACTATAGACTTAGTTTATGATTTTTTCTAATGATAGGTATGCAAATTCAGAAGAATAAGGTAGATTTAATCAATATGCAATAATGTATAGATGTATCATAGATAAGTGCCATATCCATTTTGAATGAGAGCTTGATTCATCTATATATGGATTCAATTGAATAATTCATCACACCAAAAACATGTTAGGATGATGGGTCATATTTAAGGATGGATTTGATTTTATAAAATAGTAATTTATGAGAGCGAGATGTTTTTGACCATTGTGGATCATTATCTATTGGAGTGAACAATGTGTATACACATAATATTTTCAAACTTTATCAATTAATGATGCTTTCTCTCTTGTTGGAACCCATCGAGTTTCAATATCTATAAGTGCATTCCTTAAAGGGTACACCAAAAAAGGGGTGGGCAAACCATTAGTGCTTCATAAGGTTATTTTCCCCTATACCACCACTTGTTATCTACACAACCATTTCTTATACACTTCACTAATCTTTGACACATCATTTACACACTCCTTCAAGTAATTCACCACCTTACCTAGACCCTACCTAAGCCTAAAACACTTTTTGACATTTATTGAATAATGTTAGCCTAGGTCGACCCTGTATTCTAATTGATATTTGTACGTTATGAGTCTAGGTTAGCCTTGACTAACCTAGACCGAGACCTAACTTGTTTTTGTCAATTAACGATACAAATTCAAATTAGGGCGACCCATGTTAGAATTTTTTTTAGAAAGGTTTAAGGTTAGATTCAACTATATATACACATTCATTTCTTTATTTATTATAGAGAGGAGTTGATTATTCATTTGCACTTCTTGACAATTTACTCTTTAACCATTCTACTTAAGGATTAAGTCTCAGGTTTATACTTGGATAATAATCTTATCTTGTGGAAAAGTCTTGGATGCTTTGGTCAATCTTATTGATCCTTAAAAACCACAACAACCTCTTGTGAAGCAATTTTGGCTAAGGGAGAGATTGAGTCTCGACGGCTTCATCTTAAAGGTAAGTATCTCTAACTTTACTCCTTTATTTTAGTAGATAGGAGTAACATAAGTAATGGCTTTTGAATATATTTCTCTCTCCAAACATTAGGGTTAAATCTATACATAGATTTAATTATAATTAGTTTTTGAATATGTACTTTCATGTTTATTACCCCTACTTTTTGCCACAAACTTTGGTGAGCACTAGACTATATTTTACGTTACTTTTCATGTACTTAGTGAATATGAAAACATAGAGCCTAGCTAGGGTTATTACAGAGTGCTGCTTAACTAGAGTCTTTGGAACCCTCTCTAGTGATGCTATTATGGTTATATACCCCTTAGTTAGGTTTATCATATCCATCTTGGTCATGACCTTGAATGTCTAAATGTATCAACAAATGGAAGTGTATGTAGGATTTATCTTATATAAGTTAGGATTGATTAATAGGTCAGCTGCATTTTCTTTTATATACACTTTGGTAAACTTGAGGTGAACCAAACCCTTGTAGGTTTTCTTTCACGTCTTTATTTTTATTATCATATTATATATTTTTATTTTTGTAGTATTATATCAAACTTGTTGATATAGTTATAATAGTCTATGCACATGTTTAACACATAGTTGTTCCAAAACATTTGTGTTCTATCTATGAATGTCTTCTTCAAATATAGGTGATTGGATTGATTAACTTGACATAATTTAATTCTTAAATAATAATATTGCATACATAGTTGAGCCAGTCAACTTTGTTCACAGTTCTCTTTTCCAATATACAAGATCGCATACATAGTTGAGCTAGTCGATTCTATTCATAATTATCTTTTACAGCACAAAGGTTTTGTAGACTCCATCGATCCAGTCGACCCTATTTACAAAATATTTAATCGTCACTTGAGAAACACAACATAAAATTTCCAAACTAAGCATCTTCAAAACTAAAAAGGTTCATTATTACCTTCTATATTATTTCAATTTTTCCTTCACAATATTATTTTTAACAAGTTTGTAATCTATAAAATCACAACCTTGCAATAAACTGGGTCAACTAGGTTGACATAGTTCTGTAGCTTGTCGTCTCTCTAGAAGACATAGTCGACCTATTTGAATGTGTTCTTTTAGATGTTTTTTTTTAGAATAGTAGTGACCCTGTCAATTTTGTTTTGTATTTTTTGCATATAATGTCACCTAAACTGACTATGTACTCTTCACAGTCAAAGGAATTGACTTATTTTGCTAGTAATTAGTTCACTTTTCATTTCAATTGCTTGCATGATTAAAGTAACAAACATAGATTAATTAGGTGTTTTTTAATTTACCAATTTAGTCACACTATTTTTCTCTTTTACACACACTTCCAAATCACTTTACACTAAAAAACATTAAATATTTTTCTTCTCAAGGTCTACCTACTTGGATTTCATCATCAATAGGGAAGCCAGCTTGGTTTTTTGGCTAGTTATAAACACGCAGTTGATGGTATATATTGGCAAAGCCCCTGACACCCTTATCAATGCAATATTATAAAGTGATGGGGTAGGCCATAATACCAAGCTTACCATCACCAATATAAATCCCTTTCAACCTAAACTACCTAAAACTATCCATAGATTATTTTTTAGTTAGTTCTTATAGCGAACTTCCTATCACTTTTAAAATTTATTATAACTTAACAACATTTAGGAATTACCAACTAGTTATCATTTACATTTAAGTTTGTTACTTTCTTTTTTATCATTCTATTTTGTATTTCAAAACTTACATTAGCCAGCGTTAGTGCAAGGTTTATACTATGTGTTCCAATTAGATCAATCACATTGATATAATTGCTTGTATGCTTCACTTTATTTGCTTAAATATTATCTTACAAAATTTTTCCCTATTTTCAAAACACTATCATCCCTATAGACACAATATCTTATAGTCTATTAATATCACTTACCTTTAGTACATAGTCATCCTATATGATTCTGTATCTTTTTTAGCCTATCCAATTTCTCCCTTTGAAGTACATAGTTGACTTGTTAGAATACGTATATTTTTCATATGTTTAGTTTCTCCATTTACAATACATAGTCAACCCATATAATTATGCATATTTTTAGCATGTTTAAGTTTTATCATTTACAGAACATAGTCAATCAATTCGATTATGTCCTTTCCATCCTACTATGTGGACCCTTTTTGTAGACTATGTTAACCTAGTCAACTCTATCCCTATTTTTCCTCCTTGCTTCCCGATTTTAGATTTTGCCTTAAAGCATCATGAAATCCCATATTAGAATATTTTTGGACAACCTTTATCCATTTAAATGCTATATAGGATGTTTTTTCTTCCTACCTTCGCTACCCAAGATAATCCTCAATCTTGGAGCACCTTTTATCCTCCCTGATATTTTGATTGCAACATGGTTTAAATCATTCCAATAGATGAGAATAGTGGATCGGATGCTTTGCATACTTATCAAGATAATTCACAACTTTAGACATCTTGCTTTATTGTGTGGGATATTGATACAATCCCAAAAAATAACTCCACAAGAAACCTTATCAACACCAACAACCCGCCTCCTATGAATCTACCACCTAGTAACCCTCCTCCTAATACTAATTTGGGCAGTATTCCTACCAAAACCAACCCACCAATTGATACAACTCAAATTCTAACATAGATAGTGAAAGAAATGAACATCATGCAAACATCTAACACCTCTCAAATGATGCAACTATAACAACATTTGATAAACATGGCCAATCAACCTCCAATTCTTCTTCCCTAAAATAATTAAAATTTTATCTCTTTGCCTCTTAAATATGTCACAAAAAATATTATTCCCCAACCTATAATGCATAATAACATGATTCAACACATTAAAAATGAGCCTCTATCCTATTTCATTGTATCTATTAATATTGGTAATATATCTCCAACTATTAAATATGATGGGACCAAAGACCGTGCATATTTTCTCAAGGCATTTGGTAATATTTTTAAAGAGTGGATCCAAACTAATACCTTCACCACTATTAAAATTTTAATTAAAACCTTCATTGATGATGTATTAGAACTTTATAACTAGCTTCCCCAACGTTCTATATGGCAACTTGAGGATTTAGTTAATACTTTAGTTAAATATATCTGACATAATGATCTCCTTGAAAATTGTATTAGTCATTTCATCAATGCTAAGAAATTCCCTATCGATTCAACTCATAATTTTATAAAATGATGGAAATCTTTGGCTCACAAAGCTGATCATAACATGACTGATGACAACTTGTTCAAATTTTTTATAACGACCTTAACACCTTCTCTCCAATACAAGGTTTGAACTTTTACTCCCCAAACTTTAAATGATGCTCTTGACCAAACTAAGCATCAAGATTTTCTAATGAAATAGTTTGAACCTAACGATAAAACCATCAAGAGATCTTTCTGACATTCAACCAATGCAATAACTAGCAATATTCCTTCACCAAAATCAAGAGTAACTAAAGTAGAAAAACCCCAACCTTCTCATACGCCATTGACCATGCAATAAATTTTAACACCTTATAAACCTTTCACATATACTAATAATCCCCCTAAATGGTATGATCCTAACCAATTTTGTTTATTTCATGCTTATACAAGTCATTCCCATAAAACATGTCATGGGTTTACTAAATTTTCCTTTTCTTTTATGCTAGGAGATTCACTCAATCATGATGTCATGATCAAAATTTGTCATCATGATTATGTTAATGCTTCTCAAAAGAAACAAGTTTCAAAATATTCTTCCTCTAACAATCAAAAAAAATTCTCTACATCTAACCCTCAATAATCAAACAAAGATATTTGTGTGATTTACACTGATTATGATTAATGCTATACCAATTCCCAATATGTGAATGCAGCTAAGGTCAATTATCGATGCAAACCCACCCACAAAGATCATGTCACCAAAATAAAGAAACTATATTTAGAAAACAACTTATTAGATACACTACTACCACTAACTCATCTTCAAAAACCAATAAGGAACCACTTCCTCAATCCGAAACTCTAACTACTTCTCTTCCTAATAAACATATTATACCTTCCAAGCCTTGTGTTAGTTCTTCCTTTTCCAAAACTCATTGGAATTTATTATAGGAGCTTAGCTCTATGCCTTGTAAAATTCCTCTCATGGAGTTAGTCTGCACTTCTCCCTATCATTATAAATTCCTAATGAAACAACTCCTAGAAATCAAAGAACCATCTTCCTTAGAAAAGGAACAACCTTCTCACAAACCTCAACCAAAGGAAGTTCATACCATTGAAGCTATTTGTCCTTCTTCAAAACCCTCCATAGAGTTCCTTGAAGAGGACATGATCAATGATGAAATTATCTTTTGCAATGATGATCCACCTCTCTTTATAAAAATAGCCATGAATACCACCCTTATTTGTAAATTATTAGTGCATCAAGGGTCTAGAATTAATGTGACATCTCTTTGGCTTATTCAACAACTTGGGTATAACAAAGATCATGTCAAGTAAACTCATTTAACATGTTTTGGATTTGACAAGACCAATCAAAATATGCTCGGTTATATTTGGCTCCCTCTTACTATTAGACCCAAAACTATACGTACTAAACTTATTGATCTTGACTTACCATTATCCTATATTATACTCTTAAAATGCCCATGGACTCATCACATGGGGGCTATTACCTCTTCTAAAAGCCAATGGATAAATTTTATTCATAATGGAAAATGGTATAAACATGGGGTCAATCCTAACCCATGGAGTATTCAACTTCCTAATCCAAAATCTCAATATCAGATTCCCACTATTTCAAAAAATAATAGTGCACCTTTACTTAAATTCATTAGCATGAATCCAAACTTACAAGTCACTCTTGCCAATTCTGATGATGATGAGCCAAATGATTTGAAAAACACATGAAATACTACCAAGCTACCTCCTTACATTTTAGAGTGGCTTCCTCCATCCTTGTTACCTCATGGTCGTATCATCCCTCTTATCGATGAGATCCCTTATTTCCCTCTTCCCTATAATTCACATGAAGCATATTATATAGAATATGATTTCACTTGTAATGATCATGGAGTGTCCAAGTTATTTCAAGACCCTTTAACCATGTCACATCGTAAATTTACTAATTCAGGCATCTCACATTTGTAAGTTGCTCTAGAGACACAAACATGCACTATATCTCCCACCTATGATGATAACTACATTATGGTCCAAGCTCAATCAAGAGACTTAGATGTTTAGCACTATCAACAAACCATAGATAAAATACATGATTTTAATCATAATGTTCATATTATTTCCACATATATTGAGTTAAAACCTGAAGGTCATGTACTTTTAGTCAATTCTCCACTTCTTGATGCTCCTTGGGTTGTTGAACAAATCTGACCTCTCACAAATTCAAAACGTCTAGAACCTTCTATACCTACTATCATACCTTATCCCATCCCTACCAATGATTCTAAAGATACCTTTCATCAATCCCATTGAATCCAATCAACCTTCTTCCATAGTTCCACCTACTCCTAAGATCATTCTCAATGTCAAGGACACATATGTATACTAGATACATTCTAAATATAATCACCATGGTAAAAGAAAAATTTATCTTAAATTATATGTGTAATATTATGGACATATACCTACCTTATTTAGTGATGAAGCCATACTTAAGTCGCTCAATGCCTAAGAACCTCAACTTCCTTGGTAAAATCATAAACTTGGGAATTTCAAGCAAAAGGCCCCTCGTTCTAACAAATTCATTGCGAGCATCTATCCTAAAACCAACCCCATTTCCTCTCTTCCCAATGTGCCATATCATTTTCAATATGGAAATGCTATGCTTATTAAGGAAACTAGAGAATATAATATGTCACACCTTCATGTCCTCAACCTATAACAATTTCTAGAGAACTCACATTGACCGAGCATGAAAATTTTAGTATATTTTTTGATAAATATCATGAGAATTTCACTTGGTCATATGAGGACATGCCTGACATCAATCCTAATATTATTGTTCACAACATAATCACATACCCCAACACAAAACCTGTTCGTTAACAAAAAACAAAAATTCCCCCCCAAAATTTCCACCTTATGCCATAAAGAAATTATCAAACTATGAGATACTAAGTTTATTAAAATCATGGACTATTATGAATGGGTGTCAAACATTTTTCCCATTCACAAAAAATTTACCATGGTTATCTACATTTACATTAGCTTCCGCAACCTCAACCTCACTTGTTCCAAGGACAATTTTCCATTACCTTCAATAGATGCCATCATAGATTCCACTGTTGGATATGAAATGTTGTCCTTTATGGATTTTTTTTGGGATAAAATCAAATTCATATCACCCCTAAAGACCAACACAATATAACATTCACTATGGAATAGGGCACCTATTGCTATGTTATGATGCCCTTCAACCTTAAAAACACTGGAGCTACCTATAAGTGGTCTATGACCAACATTTTTCATGAACTTATACATAAGATTCTAGAAATATATGTGGATGAACTCATTGCCAAATTTAAAAGTTACAAAACCCATCTTTCTAATCGAGCCATCATCTTTGATCGACTCATCAGGTACAAACTTAAACTCAACCCCTACAAGTGTATTTTTGGTGTTACATTTGGTAAATTGCTAGGGTTATTAGTTTTTCTTCATGATATTGATGTTGATCCCATTAAAGTCAATGGTATAGTCAACATTCCTATTCCTCACTCCATTCTAGACATTCATATTTACCTTAGCAAGCTTGGGGCAATCTGACAATTCATCCCTGAAATGGCTTACCACATATATCCTGTTAATTCCCTTCTTAAGAAAGGTAATGATTTCGAATGGATTGATCCTTGTTATAAGGCATTTGAAAACATGGAAGAATCATTGCTTCATCTTCCTACCCTTCATCCACCTTTCAATGATCATCTTTTGATTTTATACACTCCTTCTACTCTCGTCTTAGTTAGGGCAATGGTTTCCCAACGAGATGATATTGGAAGAGAGTATGTTATTTACTATATTAGTTGAGGCCTCATAGATTATGAAAAACATTATACCAAATTAGAATGCAATTGCCTAACTATCTATTTTGTAGCTGAAAAACTTTGTTACTACATGATATATCAAACCACTTATGCCATAGTTCATTACTCACGTTGTCACTTTTTTCTCCAAAGCCTTTCTATCTAGAGATCGAATTGGTAAGTGGATGGTTATCTTAATTAAAATTTAACTTTGCATCATAACACAAAAATATTTCAAAGGGAAAGTAATTGATGACCAACTTGCAGCGACACTCATACCTGCTACCAATCATCTTCAAGATAGTCTTCTCGATGATAACATTCTCTATATTGTTGATCTCAATTAGGATATCTCTCTTAAAGATTAATTTCATAACTTCATTGCTTATTTATAAGCAAGTAATCAATAAAATACCTATGTCATTATTGATACTACTAAATCTAAAGTAGTTATTGAACAAATTCCCAAAATCACCATCAATTTGCATGAAGACACGTGGACCCTACACTTTGATGGTGCCAAATTTCTCAAAAGAGCTGGGGTAGGTTATATTTTAACTAGTACTCATGGTAAAATAATCCCTTTGGCATTCTATCTCACCTTTGATGTCACTAATAACATGGCAAAATATGAAGCATTAATCTTAGGCATGAGAGTGGCACTTTACTTACATATTTCATATCTGCATGCTTTGGATGACTCCCAACTTATCTATCATCAAATTAATGGTGATCAACAATGTAAAAATAAAAATATTATCACTTATCATCAAATGGATACTACCCTCACTAATTAGTTTGCCTCTTTTACCATTGAACTCATCCCAAGAGATTAGAACTCTATTGTTGTCTCTCTTACTTCTTTAACATCCTTATTTCATTCACATCAAGTTCTTAGTGATTCCGAACTTATTATTTAAATAAGAAAAACCCCATCTTCCATAAAACCTCAAGATTCACTTATCTTTCATATTGATGTTGTCATCATTTGGCAAAGCCCATGGTATAAAAACATTATCCAATTCCTCAAACATCAAACTTATCTTTCGGACACAAATTCTCATGAAAAGACTAGATTTTGAAAACAAGATTTTAAATATGTATTTTAATAAACAACCTTTATTATCACAATGTAGAAGGTACCCTACTCTGCTACGTAATGAAAGAAGATGTCCATCCTCTCATTGAACAAGCACATGAGGGAATTTATGGTGGTCACTATAGCAGACATGCTACAACACAGAAATGCCTGTGTATGGGATACTTTTGGCCTACTCTTGAAAAGGATGCTATTAATTTCACTCAAAATTGTAGTCCTTTCCAACTTCATGACAATCTAATCCATTCACCACTAACTGAGCTCCAAACTATGAAATCTACTTGGCCATTTTCCATGTGGGCATTATATCTCATTGGCAAACTACGTCAATCACAAGATGGACATGTTTTTATCATCATGACTACTAAATATTTTACCAAATGGGTAGAATCCATGCCTCTCATCAATGTCACATGCACTAAAATTTCCAAATTTATCCTTAACCAAATCATTTTTTGTTTTGGAGTTACCCATATCATCATTTTTTGATAATGGCAACAATTTCAAGAACAGGGACATGAAGAAGTTATGCACTAAATTCAAAATATCCCACAAATTTTCTACAACCTTATCATCCAAAGTGTAATGGCCAAGCTGAGGCCACAAATAAAATTCTCAATAAAATACTTCAAAATACCATCTATGAAACCCACATGGATTGGTATTTTCATTTATATCCCATAATTTAGGCCTATCATACTAACATCTATACTACCACTGGGGCAACACCATTCTTGTTAGTCTATGGTTCTAAGTCTGTCTTACCATTAAAAGTCAAGCTTCCCTCCTTATGTATATCTCTTCATGATATCATCTTAATGAATAACTATGTGAATCTCGCCTTCATGCTCTCGATCTTCTCTCAATGAACACCATCTAGCTACTTTGCGCCATAATCACCAATACAAGGCTCATATCATCAAGCAACATAACAAAAAGGTTAATGTCCGCACTTTCAATGTTGGTGATCTAATCCTCAAATTATACTATACACATGATAAAGAAGTAAAATACACCCAAAAATGGTGAGGGGATTATTTATTGAAAGATATTTTTGGTCTTAACACCTATCACCTCCAAACTAATGAAGGCCATGTTTTCAAAGAGCCCACCATTGCATAATTCTAAAAGAAATACTTTGCTTAGATATTTCTCTTCTTATAATATTTATGTGTTATAATACTAACACTTTTTATAGGATTTATACATAGGTCTCACCTCTACAATTTTTCTCTTTCCATAAACATTAGTTCCTTCTCTTAGTCCTTTGGTTTCCTTTTCTCATGAATTGCATTGTAATAATATGGATAAAACCCAGTCTTCCTCATGAATTCATTTTACTTTTTATTGACTTGTTATTTTCTAATGCTTTTTTAACACTCTAGAGTTTATTTTTATGAGTTGCAGTGTAAGACCATAGATAGGACTAGACCCTCTTCACAAATACCATTTCTACCATTTTTATTTTCACATACTTTGTTCATCCTCTTGGGTTTCTCTTTTGTGAGTTGCAGTGTATGACCATGGATCGGACCAAGCTCTACTCACAATTACCATCTTTTGCTTCTCTTGCATCTATTAGTGTAGGTTTTTATTTTTACCTATTTTTTAATTATGGAAATTGTATTTTTGTGCATACATGGAGTTTTCCTACATTTGTGGGATAGGCTAGCTTATGTGGAGATGTGTGTCATAGATGTGTCATAGGTGTCATAAGAATGTCATAAGTAACTCCCTTGATGGGAGTTACTTCTCTATTCTTAAGACCTTGTCACCATCTTTCATGGAGGAGTTACAGTCTATTCTTAGGGTGCCTTGACCACCTTTTTTGGAGGAGTTACTTACGTGCTCTCTTATATGTATTCATCATTTTGGCCATCTCATGTTAATTAGATTTTGATTTTCTCCATTTTGTCTTGTGTAATTTATCTTCTTGTATAATTTCAAATTGTTTTAGCATTTATGTGGTGTGCACTTGCTTCATCTCGTGTGATCACGTCTCCATTGCATTCGCATTATCTAGATTCTGGCAACAACTCTGATATGGTATCAGAGCCACTCTGATAATCGTGTGTCTGGTTATGCTATTAGTTTATTCTAAAATTCTTACTTTGCTTTCTTAGTAGTTTTTTTGTTTAATTCCATTGCATTTGAGATCTTTGGTAGAGTTTCTTGAAAACTCATGCAAATTCATTAGAAAACTTGTTAAAAAAATTACTTCTGAGTTAAAATTTGTCAACACATCTTGTATAGATCTATTGTGGCTTCAGCAAAGGTAGTAAAGTTCTTTTTTTTGTCATTCTATAGGAAAAGAGAGATCTTTGCACCTCTGGTAGGGTGAGATACACGCCAAGCAAGATAGCCACACCAAGCAGAAATCAGCGATGCCAAGCATCAGACACGCCAACCAGACAGTCACGGCTTGAGCTTCTGGTCGCAGCAAAGATCTTCTCTACAGCAAGGCAAAATGTAGCTATACGGCATCCAACATGCAAGAGGTGCATGGTAAGGTAGTGGAAAACTGCCATGACTGTCTTTTTTTTTGAAAATGGTGCTTTATTTTTTGGTTTGGCGTCCCATGTGGACCCTTAGTCACTTGGCGTCCTTTTTTCTACACCTGGCATTTTTTTCTGCACTTGATTTGTCTCTTCTGTGGTAAAGTCTGCGCTGGAAGTGGTAAAGTCTGCGCTGGAAGTGTTAAGCCTGCACTGGAAGTGTTATAGTCTGTGTTGGAAGTGCTAAAATCTACATTGCATTGGAAGTGTTGGAAGGGTGCTTGTTCATTGGTGAAGCCCTGATCTCATCTTCTTGGCAGTGCCTATACAACAACAGCTATCCACCTTTCTTTCCTCTTTAAAAATAAAAGTAAAAAAAAACTGGCTGGGAACTCATTTTTTTGCCTTACTAGTTGTATTTTTTTACTAAAAGAGGAAGGTAAACTTGCTTTCACGCATATCGAGACAATTAGTTAAAATTGTTTTTAAAAAGACCTTTTCCTTGGATTATTCACTCTGTGATGAATCCAATGAGTGGTTGGAAGGCTACTTTCTCTCTCAAAATAGGTATTTTTTTAATGTTTTAGTGTTTTTTGCAAAAACACTAGTTTACGGGAAAATTGAACCTTTAATATCTTGCAAACGATAGCTTGGATTTGGGTGCCATTTTTTGCAAAATTGTTTTTAATTTAATTCTCCATAGTGTAGGCATGTTATTTGTAAAAAATGCACTAGTTTATAAAGTGCTTAAAATTTGGGTCTCTCGAGACGCATTTTCGACTGAGTCCGACGTCTTGTTTGCTTATAGTCTTGCACTGATTGCTCTAAGACGCATTCTCAGCTAAGCCTGATGTCTTTTGAGAGTACACTTAAATATTTGGGAGGGGCTCAATATTTCGAGGGGGTGTGATTGCTTTTCACAACTTGCAAATCTTTGCTTTCATTCTCCTTTCTACATAATTTCACAACTTGCAATCAACACAATTTCAACTAAATTTAGCTTTAAATGGATTTTTTAAAACTTAAACCCCTAACACCCTTCAACTATCATGAATGGAAGGTTGAAATTTCAATCATTCTTAGAATCAAAGGGTTGAATAGGATCACCATGGGTACTGAAGTAGAACCCAACACTGATGCTGGAAAGGTCAAATGGTACAACCGTAGTGATGAAGCCTATGCATTACTGAGCTTGTTTGTGTCTCTAGGACTTCCATTTAGAAACCTCCAAGACTCCCAAAGACATATGGGACACCTTAGAACTCTTATTTGAGAAGCTTGATGAGATGAGAGGACATGAGCTTGAAAATGAACTCATAAGTCTAAGTCCTAGCAACTTTGACACCTTACATGACTTCTTCACTAAGTTTAAGGCCCTTAGATTGCAATTGAAAAAATGTGGGATAGAGAAGAAATATGATCAACTCATTCTTTCTATTCTCGCAAAGTTAGGTCCATGCTATTCAGTCTTTGTCTCCACTTTCCATGCCACAAAAAGTGCCCTTGGCACTACATGGAAAATGCCTTCTTTGGACTCATTCATTGCCGACTTGACTAGGAAGCAAGATAATCTAATTCAAATAGGCACAATGAAGTCTACTCAACCTCAAGCTTTGATAGCTGGAAATGGTAAGGATAAGACTTCAACAAAGGAGAAGAAGAAAAAAATGACCAGGAAAAGAAGAAAGAAAACAACAATCCTGCCAAAAACAACACTGAGTCTTCGTCCTCCAATGCTAAACTTAAGAAGGAGAAGGTTAAGTGTGCCTATTGTAAAAAGATAGGGCATAATGAACACAAATGTATGAAGAAACAAATAGATCACCTAACTCATCTTCTAGAGAAGCACAACATAGGTGTTCATGAGTCCATCAAGCAGAATTCATCTACCCAAGATTCTACCAAGGCAAAAGGCAAGGGTAAGAAGAAAGAAAAGTGCAAGGCCCTTGTAGCTACAATAGCTTCTACATCTTCATGGGTCATTGACTCGGGTGCTTCTCACCACATGGGCTCTTTCCTAGTTGAATTTTCATCTTTAGAGCCTTATAGCATGACTTCAATTAGTTTGGGTGATGACACATCAGTTTTTGTTGCAGGGAGAGGGTCAGTTGAAATGGAAGGAGGAACATTCAATAATGTTCTAAGTGTTCCTTCTCTTTCAACCAATCTCCTATCAGTGTACCAAATCACTCACATTGATCAGGGCATGAGAGTTGAGTTTTCACCTGATTCAGTGGCTATCAAGGAATTGCATAGTGATACTATAGTGGCAGTGGGTAGGGCAGATCACCAAGCCAAGTTATACGCCTTCTCACATTTTGCCCCTGATTCTTCTCCAACAGCATTGCTGACTCATTTAGATGAAGTTAGCAAATTGTGGCATGAGCAGTTTGGCCACCTTAACTACCGCTACCTTGAGCAAATTTGCAAAAATGACATGGTCATTGGCTTGCCTCGTGTCCAATTCTCAAAAGGACTTTGCGAGGGGTGCTCCCTTGGGAAGCATCCCGAAGCAAAATTTGACAAAGGCAAAGCTTGGAGGGCTTCACAACCTTTGGAGTTAGTCCATAGTGATGTATCGGGACCCTTTCCCAAACCACCTTTCACAAGGGCCAAGTACATCCTCACTTTCATTGATGGTTTCTCTAGGTACACTTGGATATATTTTCTCAAACAAAAGTCTGAAGTGTTTGAAATTTTTCTATAATTCAAGGGTCTTGTTGAGAAATAGAGTGAGAAATCCATCAAGGTTCTTCGAACTGATAATGGAGGGGAGTATGTCAACAACAGATTTGAGCAGTTTTGCACCACAGAGAGGATTGATTTGCAGCACACAGTCACTGACAGTCCTTCACATAATGGGGTTGTTGAATGCAAAAATAAGTTCTTGAAAGAGATAGGTAGCTGTATGATTCACTCCAAATCCTTAGCACCACAGTACTGGGTCGAAGCCATCAATTGTGCTTGCTACATTCAAAACAGGTTTCCTCACAAAGCTTTGAAAGGGTTAACACCCTTTGCAGCTTGGCATAAAAGGAACCCTGATGTTAAGCACCTTAGGGTTTTCGGATCCCCAGCCATGGCCCGCATACTGAAGAAGAAATGCAAAGCTATGGAACGTCAGTCCAAGCCTTGCATCTTTGTAGGATATCTAGATGGTATTAAGGGGTATCACCTTCTAGATCCAGTCACTCATGAGTTGTTCATCGAGAGAAGTGTCCATTTTTAGGAGAGTCCTAAAGACTCAACACTTGACACTTCTTCTCCCTCATCAGATCTACTTCTTCATGATGATTCCTCATCAGATTCAGATCAGCCACAGTAGGTTCTTGAGCCAGAGACATCTTCTTCTTCTTCAAGTTTAGACGGTGAGGACAGTGATGCAGTGTCATCCACCTCTAGTCAGTCAGAGGATGAGGAGTTAGCACCTAACTCACCCACTTTCAAGCCACTTTGGGTGAGACAGACACTTGAGAGTGTTGGCACTTGGGTAGGAGATCCCGCAGATGACAGATGTACTAGGGGGATTTTTAGAGAGATCTGCATGCCTTCTTTGCTTCAGTTTTGGAACCACACTCTTTTCGAGAGGCATCTGGGGTACCTGAGTGGGATAGTGTTATGGAGGAAGAATATTCTTCCTTAATCAAAAATCACACTTGGGATTTGACTTCACTTCTTAAGGGAAGAAAGATGGTTTGATGTAGGTGGATATATTAGACCAAGTTTGCAGCAGATGAGTCGGTTGATAAGTACAAGGTGTGATTGGTTGCCAAGGGTTTCTCACAAGTGGCAGGCATTGACTACTCAAAGACCTTTGCACCCATTGCAAAGATGACTTCTATCCGACTCACCTTGGCTATTATTGCAACACATGGTTGGGATGTGCACCAGATGGATGTGAAGAGTGCCTTTCTTTACAGAGACCTAGAGGAGGAGATCTACATGGAGTAGCCACCAAGATTTGTTCATGATTCTTCCTTAGTATGTAGACTAAGGAAATCTATTTATGGCTTCAAACAGGCCCCTCGAGCTTGGTACACTAAGATGGATTCCTTCCTTCTCACAGCGGGTTTCACTAGGTGCCTTTCTGAACCCAATGTCTACTTCTTGCGGCAGGATGATTCGCTTCTAATTTTGGTTCTATATGGTGATGACCTTTTAATCATTGGGAGTTCTTCATCGGCTATTATAGTGGTGAAGGCATCTCTCTAAGATAGATTTGACATGACAGACTTGGGTTTGTTGCACTAATTCCTTGGCATCAAGATTTCACAGTCAGATTTAGGGATTTCTCTTGCACAGCCTAAGTATGCTCTTGACTTATTGGCTCAGTTTCACATGGCTGATTGCAAGCCATCTCTGACTCCCTTTCTATTAGGAGTCAAGCTTGAGGCTGACTGTTCTTCACCATTGGTTAATGCCACTCGATATCGAAAACTTGTTGGCAGTCTCATCTACTTGACTCACACCAGGCCTGACATATCATATATAGTGGGACTTGTCTCTATATTTATGGAGGAACCTCATGAGCTGCATTGGAAAGTAGCTAAGAGGATCTTACATTACATACAAGGTTCACATAGATATGGGATTCATTACAGATTTAGCAGAGGTTGACTTGGTTGGATATACAGATTCAGACAGGGTTGGTGATTCACAGACTCGCAAGTCCACTTTTGGTTACAGTTTCTCTCTAGGTTATGGTCCTATCAGTTGGTCTAGCAAGAAGCAAAATGCTATTGCTATATCATCCACAGAGGCAGAGTACAGAGGAGTTGTTAATGCAGCTACTAAGGTTATTTGGCTTCAGGGGATACTTTTTGAGTTTGGCATTCCTATCAGGCAGCCCACCATCATTTATTGTGATAACCAAAGTACCATTTAGATTTGTATGAATCTAGTTCAACACCATAAGACCAAGCACATAGAGATTCACATGCATTTCATTTGGGAGCTTATTCATAGTTAGGTCATTAATTTGATATTTTGCCAATCTTCAGAGCAAGTTGCAGACATCTTCACCAAACCTTTCACTGAGAAGAAGTTCATTCATCTACGAGATCTTCTTGGGGTGCGGTCCACATATGCAGCAACATCATCTTTGGGGGGCCCACTAGCCTCTTCTTTCTTTTATGTCTCTCTTTTGGGGGGGAGTTTTTTCCTACGGGTTTTCTCTTTTTCTCTATCTTATATGAGATTGCATTTGTACATGGGTACCTCATCAGGCCTAGTTGCCGGGACCCATTTTATATTTCCACATTGCCCACCTAAGCTGTGCTTATGGGGGGTATTAGTGTAGGTTTTTATTTTTCCTTATTTTTTAATTAGGGAAATTGTATTTTTGTGCATACATGGAGTTTTCTTACATTTGTGGGATAGGCTAGCTTATGTGGAGATATGTGTCATAGATGTGTCATAGGTGTCATAAGAATGTCATAAGTAACTCCCTTGGTGGGAGTTACTTCTCTATTCTTATCACCTTGTCACCACCTTTCATGGAGGAGTTACAGTCTATTCTTGGGGTGCCTTGACCACCTTTTGTGGAGGAGTTACTTACGTGCTCTCGTATATGTATTCTTCATTTTGGCCATCTCATGTTAATCAGATTTTGGTTTTCTCCATTTTGTTTTGTGTAATTTATCTTCTTGTATAATTTCAAATTGCTTTAGCATCTATGTGGTGTGCACTTGCTTCATCTCGTGTGATCATGTCTCCATTGCATTTCCATTATCCAGATTCTGGCAACAACTCTGATAGCAACCACTTGGATTTTTATTTTATGAGTTACAGTGTAATACCATGGATAGGACCAAATTCTCCTAAAAAAATCACCATTTTATTTCAAAAACACCTTTGTTCAACCAAGTGTTCCTTTTATAAAATGTTAAGAAATGATTACAAGTTTGTCATCCCATATTTTTAGCTTTAGTTTTTGTCTCTTTTATAGATAAAATTTGCACAACAAATTATGTTAGCATGTTTCCCCACACTTCCATACATTCTTATAGTAATGAATCATACTTACCTGTCATTGTATCCCTTTTCACCTTTGTCACATTTTTTGCAATTTGAAGTAATTTAAATTGTTTCATGTTGATTCCCCTTGATTTCCTTTTCCTTCATTCCCCTCTAGATAAAACAAGGTTGAAGTCAAGATATCACTTTTATTTCACATAAATAAACAAGAATCTTAGACACCATGCTCTCTAAGTTCTCTTTCTTATCAACCAAGTCCAAAGTTTTCAAATGATAGTCATTTTTGGCACCCATGTTTGGTTCTCTAAATTTGTATAGAGGACTAGAAAAATCCATCAAAATTTAAAATCTAAATCATTTAAAATGAAAGGCAATAACCAAAAAGGAACATACAAATTTAAAATTTAAAATCACACCAAAAGATGTGATTTATAGCACATCTCTTATCTCCAATTGAAGCTCAAACTCCACAGTTGGCCTCATGATAGAGTCAAGGTCCATTGGGGTGTGATAGGCTATTAGAATGGGATAGGATAATTTTAAAAATCTATAGTTCTACCTACTTTTGCATGCAAATACCCAATCTTCGTAGTAGACTGAAAACTCTATAAGGGGTCTTAAAGAATGGGAAACAAGATGTGGGAAATTAGGTCCATTTTAATTTTCATGCATATAGCCTTAATGGGATGATATTCATACTTCATTAATGAGCCAAGATTTGTGTGACTAGAAGTTCTTCAGAGTCCTTAATGTTAAAAGTCCTCTTGTTTTGACAAACCTAATTTAATTGTCTTGCCTTTGATAAAGAGTTTCTCTACATTGCTTTTTCTTTGTTTTCCCCAAACACTCATTTCATTTCCTCCCTTGATAAACAAGTTTTATTCTATTTTTTTTTTCTAATTCTATATTCCTTCTTCTTCATCTCTTAAAAAACATGTTAACATTGTTTTTTTTCAATTTTATCTATCTTTAGAACAAAATAATATGTTTGAGTGACTATGAATTACTTTAGTACACCATTGCTTTACATTTATAGAATTATTTTGGTTTTATTTGATTTATTTCATTATCACTTATTTTTTTTGGACAACTACATCCATTTCCATTTTTGTTGTGCGTATTTTTTTCAGACACCTACGCCTATTTCTATTTTTCAGTACTTTTTCCATTATTGATTGCGGTTGGCTTGTTAATTCTCACTCACCAATGTTGTTTTACATTTTATGTGTTTTCCATTAATGATTGAATAAGGATTTTTATTGCTCACTCATCAATCTTGTTTTACCATAATTTGTCCATATTTTTCTAAGGATTGTTACTGCTTCCACATTGATGTTTAATTACCATTTTTACTTGTATCCTTAGTTTGAATTCGTTTGTTTATCGTTCTTACTTAAGGTTTACTCATTTGAGTTTTTCAATCATTTATTAGCCTTGGCTTTTAGGTTACTTAATTTATTCTAAATTTTGGTTTTTGGTCCTAACTTAGCATTTGTCACCATAGCTTACCCAATTTCCAAGTACATCATGCCTACACCATTTTAGTTATTTTGACTTTCTTGCATTTATTTGGTTTTTATCTTTAGTTTCGTATCATTGGGTTTGTCCAAAGCAATCTATATGCCCTCCACAATCAAAGCTACAAACACAACAAATAACCATCCAGTGATAAAGGTAAGTCAAGGTATGCATACATTACTTTTATTTTAGTTATTTCATTTCAGTCATTTCCTTTCAATTATTTTATTCTTTAAAATATTGTAATTTATTTAGCTTCAACATTGTGTGTTACTATGTTCTTTTCCTAAAGCACCATCCCATGTTACACATACATGACATGTGATGAGCATCAAATGGGGCATATATATATGCACAACATTTTCAAACTTTATCAATTTCTTATTCTTTATTTTATAGGAATTCATCAAATCTCAATCTCTATAAGTGCATGCCTTAAAGGGTGTACTAGGAAAGGGGTGGGTAGATCACTAGTGTTTCACAAGATTATTTTCCCCTATACCACCACTTACTATCTACACAACCAACTTATATACACTTCGTTAAGCTTTGAAACATTTCTTACACACTCCTCCAAGCAATTCACTACCGTACTTAACCCCTACCTAAGATGTCAGCTTAGGCTGACCCTATATTTTAATTTATATTTGCATGTTACGAGTCTAGGTTGGCCTTAGTCAACCTAAACTAGGACCTAACATATTTTTGTCAATTAATGATAAAGAGTTGAATTGGACCCACCCTATATGCTAAACTTTTTGAAAGGTTTAGGGTTAAATTTAGTTATATCTACATATTCATTTCACCATCTATTAGAGAGAGAATTAGTTAATTAGTCACTTGTGTTTCTTTACAATCTACTCTTTGACCATTCTACTTGAGGAGTTATTTCTTAGGGTTTACACTTGGAGAAGAATCTTGTCTTGTGGAAAAGACTTGGATGCTTTGGCCTATCTTAGTAATCCTTACAAATCACAACTTCTTTCGAAACACCTTTGATCGAGGGAGAGATTGAGTCTCGATGAGTTTGTCTTCAAGGTAAGTATCTCAAACTTTACTCCTTTATTTTAGTAGATAGAATTAGCATATAAGTAATAGATTTTGAATATATTTCTCTCTCCATGAATTAGGATTATATCTATACATAGCTTAATTAGAATTATTATATGCATGTGTACTTTCATGTTTATTAATCCCCACTTTGTGACACAAACTTTGGTGAGGACTAGATTAGATTTTACTTTAATTTGCATGTACTTAGTGAATATGAAAACATAGGACCTAGCTAGGGTTATTGCATAGTGGTGCTTGACTAGAGTCTTTGGAAGCCTCTCTAGTGATGTTATTGTGGTAAAAGACTCCATAATTAGGTCTAGCAGATCCATCTTGGTCATAAACTTGAATGTATAAATGTATCAATAAACGGAAATGTAAGTAAGATTTATCTTCTCTGTGCTAGGATTGATTAATAGGTTAAATGCATGTTTATTTATATACACAATGTACCAATGTAACCATATGATCATTTTTGCACACCATTACCACAATGAAGCCATCATTACACACACATAATACACAAAAAAAAATTATATGTTCACGTATATTCACATAATCTTTGTCTATTAATAATACAATAGGGAGTGCCTAATAAATAGGCATATGGGTTAGTTTCACAAAAAATATTTAGTTGTTGTGATCAACTCAAATATAGGATAATATCTTAATAATTTGTACTCAACAAAGTGTTTGTGCACAAATAGTTTATTCTCACAATAATTTAAACCACTTCATAAATATGGATTACCTCCTATAGATAGTGTGAACATGGCTAACCCAAAGTTGGTTTGGAAATAACCCAAACCACTAGCCAGTGTGAACATGACCACTCCAACACCCTCCCTTAGGTGTAAAATATAGTGAGAAATGTTGGCCCTTATATTTTGAATAATTACTCTCCAATTTTTACGTGTGGGACTAGCATGATGCAAAAGGACCATTATCCAATTTGGCACAATACCGACATGGTGCGAAAGGACCATGCTGTAGGAAGAAAATGGCACGTAACTGACAAGCGTAGAAGCATCATAACACAAGACTTGTTGGGTGTAAGAAGATAATGGCACAAGAGAACCAGTGTGAGAGTATAATGGTGCAAGAGAACCAGTGCGAGAGGACCTAGTCAAAAGAAAGTGTCACGAAGAACCCGAGAACATAAGATTTGAAAAAAAAGCAAAAGGCTAGGGGATCATGTGGGAAGCAGGAACAGTTAGAAGAATGATTCATATGAGACACTTCATCCATTTTTGATCAGATGTTTTGTACCATCCCACTAGGAGTGGGACACATGGCCACCAGTATATAGCATGGAGTGAGGATCTAGGGGCACCGAGCCCCAAGTCCTCAGGAAGAACTTGTTGTAAAGTGCCATGACTCTCAATCTATTGGGAGTCTGGGTGCCATTTGGTTTCACAATAATGATAAATAACACTTGGTCAAGGAGAAATATGTATAAGTAACCCTATTATAATCATTTATGATGGTCATTTTGGAGAATAGATAATAGAGCTTTGCCTTGTAATTCATTAAACATCTAATAGGATATCAGTTTTCACCAAATTGTGTTATAAATGTTGAAATACACTAAGTGCTAGAAATGGATATGGTTTATTTCTTTGTTTTGTTATTGGTATCTTTTTCTTCTTTGAGTCACTATTGTTAGATAATAGTGGTGATCCTTGTAATAGCGGTAGTTACATCTGGGACAAAAGGGAGAGTGGTAATATGTGTGTTATTATATAATCCTTATATAGAGATACATAAAAAAATAAAAAAAAATACATTGTTGTGTTACAAAACCTTTATAAATTTGTCTTTCACGAAGCACTTCAGGTGAGCATACAAGACCTAACTCATGTGGCAGGGTTAGCGTGCTAGCTTGTTGGGATAGTCTTCAGTGCCAAAGCTAAAATCAATGAACAAAACCCAATATTTTAGTTCTATTTTATAGACCCAAAGCACTTTAAGCATAATCATGGAAAAATGTTTGAGCACATTATATTGGAATATATAGAAGAATGGGCTACCGGTGTCAAAAATAACTATGCATTTCCATATCTTGAACTAGAAATCTCTACACGATAATGGGTAGAGCAGAATATCTATAGTCCCTTATATGAGACCTTTTTTGAGGTCCTAGTTATTTTACATGCTTGGATAATAGCCAATGCTCAAGGATGATCCAAAAGTCTTCGAAGGAGGCAACTTTGGATGCTCAACTGATAGAGGATTTTAGCAACTTGGAGTTTTATTCATGCAAGTAGTTAGGATTTAGTAGAGAGGAATTCGGAATAGCTACATTTTGGAGTACATTGTGACTACCTATTCATGTCCTAAAGAAGCCAAATTATAATTTCTTTGAGAGTTTAGGGGTCACTATCTTAAATTTTTTACTTTTGAGATAAAAAATTTGTTTGTTGATCTTGGGCTGGAAACAATACCCATGGAGGGCTAAATTATTATGTGCATGAGCTGCACATTTGGAAGCAAAGATTAGGGGTTGATTGAAGATTATGGGTTTAACATGGTATCAAGTTAGTGAACATTACAAAAATGGAAGTATGATGAAGATCAATAGAGGATTATGGGAATTAGCAGCATGAGAAGAGACTCGGAGACCTTTAAGAGTGTTGTGAAGAGCCATAGGGAAGCAAACACACATGAAGAACCCATCAATTTTGAGCTGCATTCTTTTCTACTTCTATCTTATGAAGGAGAAATAAGTTGGAATATAAGAGTTGAGGAACCAAGTCTAAATTAACAAATCTATCCCACCATAGTACGTGCTCATGCCCTTGAGTTGGACAGAGTACATATATGAAATTGGGATATAGACAGTTCATAGTTAAAAACTGAATCGATAAGGGAGACTGGAACTAGGCCACTGGACATTCATTTAAATTTTACATTATCCTTCCCTCTTCAAGGCAATTCTATGGCACAGCTTGGCATACCTAGTGTGTCTAGTCATCAAGGCCAGAGTACAGGTCCAAACGTGGGTAACCAACCCACTATCATGCATCTTCCCATGAACACTACTACTGGAGGAATTAGATGAGGTGCAGGAAGAAGCAAACCCTATCGAACCCCCTCCTCAAGGAACAAGGTCTGAATCTTCCAAAAAATAACTCATTCAACCAACACAACCTACTACAATTTACTATGTGATGGTATTACACTTACGTGAATATCAAGGGGTAGAGAATGCAGCTAAGTATGTCTACAAGTGTGAACTATTTTGGAGAGCATGCAACATCACGTCTTCTAAATGTAAGGCTATACAATTTACAACTATGCTTCTAGAGTGTATGCATAAATGGTATTAGAAGTTTAAACCTCAACAAGTGATGGTTGATTATGATCAGCTCAAAGCAGCCTTCTTGCAATTATTTGATATTCTTGAGTTTGAGTAGCATACTATAGCATCACTGAAGGACATAAAGCAAGGACTTATAGAGAGCGTATGTGAGTATGATGCATAGTTCAAAACCTTGATTTCAAAATTATCATTTGAAATAAATGATTCGTAACATGCACAATGGTTTGTGGGATGACTGTTGCTAGTTTTTCAATGGACCCTGTCATAATGAACCTTCACTAGCCCGTGTGAGGCCTTGGAAGATGCTTTTTGTGCTAAAGCAGTTGGAAGTATTGACACTAGGATTAGTCTCTTGATGAAGGTTGAGATAGCCTTAATGGCATCATAGCTAGAAAATTTAACATCCAACAATGTACATGAAACATGCAATGGTGTCTGGTGTACTAACTATGCAATTGAAGGGCATATGAGGAGCAACTACCCTTGCAAGAACATTCACATAGCACAGAAACAAACATGTAAAATATGCCATTAGGAACATGATATATATTCTTATCCTATTTTTCAATGGTTTATGCACATTAAAGTGTCTAATTATTGTAAAATTTATGATTCCTACACCCATGACACCAATGACTACCAATTGATCAGTAATATCTATGAAAATTGAGCATGTGGCACACGCCAAACCTTAGTCACTAATACATAAGACAACGGTGGCTACCATAGGTGAGGGAGAGGATGAGGATGAGGTGGTGGTTATTTTCCACATAGGACTTGATACAAATATGGATCACCAAACCACTATCAAAGAGATTACCCAGAGTACTCGACGTGTGCATTTTGCAAAAAGGACCATCGGCTAGAAGAGTGTCCCGATCTATATGCGGCTATCACCAAGGAGTGGAATGAAAAGGTTTTTATTATGATTCAAATTAATAAACCATCATGGTGTGCATGCCTAACCATCCCCATTATTCCACAAGTAAACATTACCACTTGTAGTGGGGGACAAACTCTTTTGATAGCCAATCCGATGGAGAAGGTACAATGAGAAGAACCATGAGCTAGAAAGTACCCTGATGCTCAACAGTAAAAGGATGTACTTCAAGATATGATGGCACTTGTATGAGAGATCCAAATCAAGATTCAATACCTTAAATATAAGGATGAAATGTAGCATGTTGTTGTGCAAAGAGAAGCTGAACTACAAACTGTGGCCCAAGATGACTTCCAAGAACTATGTAAGTGGATGTTGGATGTAGATATCATTCCACAACTCAGTGCTTGGATTAAGAGTCAATCCCACCTACCAAATAAGTTTCATCCTCATATCATTCAAAAAATTGAATATCATTGTTTAAATCATACCTGACATTAGGACACTCCTAGTTCATCTACTCCCCCTGAAGTTAGAGAATTTTTTTTAACATTGCCTTCGATGAATGGGCAATCAAAGACATTTTAGTGGATACCGATGCAGAAGTTAATGTCCTAATCATATATGCTTGGTGTAAAATTTCTATCCCAACACTGCAACCTTCACCTCATGTCTTATTCATGGCTAATAAGACTCATGCTCACTTGATTGGGGTCCTCAAGAATGCCATAGTCAACATACTTAGAGTACCAGTCAAAGCAAATTTTGAGGTTCTAAAATTAGATAAAGTTGATGATTACCCAACCTTACTAGGAAAGCCTTAGTGATATGAGAATAATGCAAACTCGAGCTATTAAAAAGCACTACATTAGCTTTGAGAACACTGATCAGCATGTTGCCATACCACTAGATCAAGCACAAGGACCCCCTTATATATAACCCATCAATGTGGATGAAGACATCAACCACTTATATAATGTTACAGCTTGACACGATGAGAAACATGATCCAGCCCCAGATGGTATTCTACGATGGACAAATACCTCTTTAATTTATGATACTACAAGCAATGCATGTAATTGTTAGGACCATGGTGATTATGATCTCACCAAAAGAGTATGTAGTACCATCAACAATAGAGAGAACATCCTGCACCCACTCCATAAATATCACAAGTTTATTCACCTCATAGGTTTAGCAATGAGAGGGCCACTGATAAGACCACCACTGGAAAGACTTGATGAATCCCCATGGTTCTAAGGATAAATGGAGGTATGTGACTTTGTTCAGCCTCTTTAAGAGTTCTATGATACCAAGATTGATCAGATGAGGTCATTAGATCACATTTTTGATAGCATTATCACCAGATGGTGGCATAATCATAAATATCACCTCTTGTACTAGGATTAAGTGTGATCTACTTTACACCATGGATTTCATCAAAATAATAAGCTTAGGGGAACACTTAGTTACAATGGCATGCAAGCACCTAAACCACACATTGAAGCTTGTGAGACAATATGGAAAAATAAGGAAACATACCTACCAGAGTACCTATAGATACATGCATTCTATGGAACCTTACGCACATGAGCACAGGCCTAATATATTCATGAAGAGTGACACATGAGAACTAGGTTCTAGTAATTAATGAAGGAAACCATGACATCGACACTCTCTTATTCCTCACCAAGAATGGACTTGCACCTTGCAGTTCTCAAAGACCCAAGTCCTCTAAAAGATCACCTATAGAACATTCATAAGAAACATGAGGAACCTTTACACTTGTTTAATGAGCCTCCCATACCTCCATCTCCTGTGCCTACTCCAATTATTGATGAAGAATGATGTGAAGAGATTCACTTGGGAAAGTAAAAACTTGTCTTCCAATTAGAAGGTGAAGGATCCACTTCACTCAACCCCTTGACCAACCATTTAGATATTCCTTCAAGTATTGGTACATGAACTATTCAAGATACAAGTCTTCAAACATATAACCCCTATCAAAGACCTATTTAAATTGTACAATGTAACATTGGTATGGATCAAGAACCAAAGATGGCTACAGTAAAAAACTATTGGACTGATACAGAGATCTCATAAATCTTTAAGTTATTGAAAGAATACCAAGATGTTTTCTTGAGGAACTACAAAAAAATCAAGGAATTCCCCTTGTCTTTAGGTAAAATACACATTAATCTAGTTGACTATGCTCAATCAGTGAAAAAATGACCATACAGAATGAATCTTAATCTTTGAGCATGTATTAAGGAAGAGATCGACAATATGTTCTACACTAGAGTAATCACTCTTATGGCCAAATCTGATTAGGTCAGTCCCATGGTAATCAATATCAAAAAGGATGGATGTATCTATATATGTGTGGACTATAGAGTATTTAATGTATCCTATGTGATCGATCCCTTTCCAACACCTTTCACGAAGGAAATCTTAGAAGGTGTTGCAGGTTGTGAAGTATACTATTTTACAGATGGATTTTTGGGGTACCATAAAGTCCAAATGGATGAAGAAGACTAGTCTAAAACAACTTTCACTATAGAATGGGGATCTTTTGCATATACTATTATGCCCTTCAAGTTGAAAAATGCCCTAGCAGTGTTTTCATGGATAACAGTTGAAGCTTTTAAAGATTTCATTCAAAAATTCCTCCCAATCTTCTTAGATGATTGGATGGTATATGGGTTGGTTAAGGACCATTGTGATAATCTCAAACTCATGATTGAGCGTTATCAGGTGTTAAAAAATCTTTAAATTTGAAGAAGTGCCTATTTGCAACACTTTTTGGCATACTTCTTGGACATATTATTTATAAGGAAAGACTCCTAGTGGACCCCGTGAAGGTCTTTATGATTCTTCATTTTCTAGTGCCCAAGAGTCAGTATGAGATACATGCTTTCCTAGGGCACATAGTTTATTACAAAAAGTTCATTCGTAGTTATGCTAAGATTATCGCATCCTTGGAATAACTTTTAAAGCATAATAAGCAGTTCATATGGATCAATTCTTGTAAGGCAGCTTTTGAAACACTAAAATAAAAGTTGGTAACTACCCCTATCCTATAATTCCCTGATTGGACAAATACTTTTCATGTCCATGTTGAAGTATCTGGCATGGTTGTTTATGAAATCCTTGCACAACTCAGTGATGGTCACCTGGATCACCCCATTTACTTTGCCAGTAGGAAGCTGACACCAGCTAAAAGAAATTATACCACCATAGAGTGTGAAGTTTTGTCTATGGTTTATGATTTACAAAAGTCTAGGAAGTATCTTATAGCCACTCCTTTTACATTCTATAAAAATCATGAGGCCTTAAAATACCTTGTTAACAAACCAGTGCTACATAGATGAATTTGTCACTAGATTGTCTTGTTCCAAGAATTCTAATTTTCTATAATGGTAAAACTAGGAAAGGTTAATTTTATACTTGACCACCTATCCCAGATTGAGAATGGAGAACCCCCACATATCATAGAAGATGATATTCCTAACATACAACTCTTTCAAGTTCCATGGGTACCAAAGAACTAGAAGATATCATAGCATTTCTAAACACTAGCTCTGCACATGACTCTCTCACCTCATAAGAGAAAAAGCAACTTGCAGTCTACATCACACCCTATCAACTCATAGCAGGAGATCTCTATAAGATGGATCGTGATGAGATGATTCATCATTGTGTAATGCAACATGAGTGCCCTGAGGTACTATGAGAAGTTCACAAAGGTATTACCAGAGGATACTATGCTGAAGAGGCTATTGGGTATAAGGTGTTGCTAGCTAGACTTTGGTGGCTAACTCTATTCAAAGATGTTAAGGTGTATGTTAAGTAATGAAACATTTGCCAGCACGTAGTTAAACCTAACGGAAGAGATGCTATGCCTTTGTGACCCATTACTTTTTAGGAACCATTTAAAAAATAGGCTATTGATTTTTCAAGGCCCATCACTCTAGTAGGATGAAGAATGGGTTCCTGATATATCATTTTAGTAACTAGCTACCTCATGCATTGGGTTGAAGTGGTGCTGATAAATGATTGTACTGTAGTGACTACTATGTGATTCATCTAGGAGAATGTTATAACATGGTTTGGGTGTCCCATGAGTGTTTCACTAGTGATTGAGGAACCCACTTTTTAAATGAAACGGTTCATATCTTACCATCTGAGTTCATGATCGCATGCCACAAGACAACACCATACCACCCACAGGCCAATAAAACTATTGAAGTGTTCAATAAGATTCTCAATACCACTTTTAATAAAAATCTACAATGTTGGTTGTACTGACTAGGATGATAGGGTTTTAGTAGTACTTTAGGCCTATCGAACTACTTATAAACACTTAAACAAAAACATGCCATTCAACTTGGTGTATGGTAAGGAAATAGTGATGCTAATAGAATTATTGGTACCGTCTCTCTACATTACACATGTAGGATAAATGGATGATGAAGCATCCTTGAAATCACATTTGGATATGTTAATGTAATCAGGTAAGACTTGGTTTCTCATTCACTAGAGCCAGGATGTCAAAAAATGCAAGCAGAAGGCATGGCATGATTGCCATATCAAGAACAAGATTTTTACTCTAGGCATGAATGTCTTATTATACGACTCTAAGTTTGCAAGCCACCCTGGAAAGCTCTGTATCCATTGGGATGGCCCATTTGTAATACAAGTTGTATAGGTGCACAAGTTTTTAGGGGCATGAGAGCCATTTAAGGAACTAATAAGTAAGGTTCTTACCATATGTTATAAATTTAAAAAGGGACAACTATCTTCCACCACATCAAAAGGGTGGTATACAACTATCACCCATTTAAAATAAAAGCACAAGAAGGGATGTGCCATTAATGAAATGAGGTTAGTTATGGTGAAGATCATGTCGAGGACATGATGAGATAAAACTATTAAGGCATTAATTACATAAGGTAAAATTTGAAATACGATGACCATTAAAATATTTACATTTATGATCCAAAGTGACAGGGAGAGGGAAAGAGTTAATAAGGGTAAACCCTCCTATAGAGCATATAAATAGAGAGTGTAAAGTCATTCTACACTTTGCAATGCATGAATTTTTAAAGTGTTAAGTGCTAAGAATGAGCGACGAACCAGAGTTGAAAAATAAATGACCACACCAGAATCAAATTTCTCAAATCTTAAAGAAAGCAGAGTGTTTATCTTCTTGGCAAGTCAAGTAGGTTGTCACCCAGGTGAAAAGAGGGATTTTTAGTCTAGATTGGTAGAAGGAAGTGGAAGTTTTCACATTCATAGGTTGCAAGTCTGCCATTAACAAACCATTGAAGGTTAGAAATCTAAAGTAAATTTACTTGTAACCACATATTCTTTTGGGAATGTGGGATGACTATGCATTAACCTTCAAGATACTTGAAGGGTAATACAGCCTAAGAAAAAAGCCAAGAAACTCAAAAAATTACCATCTATACTAGAGGAAGAAGAGGTGAGTAGAAGAGACTGGTTTCCCATTAGGGAGGAAACTCCAAAACCAGAATAACATTTGGGAAACAAGCACAGGACATAGGAGAAAAAGAAGGATAGTGCATGAAAGAAGAAGAAAAGATGGTGATTAAAGGACAGTAGGCAGAAACATCGATGGCACAAAAGGCCCTAACATTCCCACTTCCCTCTCTACTAATAAAAGAAAAGTAAAACCCAAATCCAGTATTACACATGGAAAACTGGGTTTTCAAAGTCTCAATAGCTACAGTCTTTCACTATAATCATCGCCAATTAGGGAATGAGGTTAAGCTCCAAAATGACTATTAGGTTAAGACCACTAATACGAGGAATCAAGTGGTCTATGATTTATTGATCAAGAACCAACTAGACACTATGGGACTATTTCAACTATTTAAACTACCATATTTTAGTAAACCTACAAAGGTGGTACAATTCCTCTTTTTATGTGTCTATAAGGACTATATATACTTTATTGGGCACAATATGAAGATCACCCCAAAAAGAATCAACAAAGTCACGGGACTTCAATGCTCAGGGTTGGGTGTTATCGATAACTTGGCCAACACAGAGGAGATACAAAAGACCACCATAGCGTTATTGTATCAAAATCAGGGGTACACAATGCACATCAAGAACCTATAAGATCCTACCCTCCGAGTCATGGCATAGATCATTTCCACCAAGATCGAGGGGACCAATCACTGGAAGGAGTTGGACATGACACACCTATACATTGCTCACCAAGTCTCACAGGGACTGAAGTATAATTGAGCACTATACTTCATCCACAAAATAACTAAAGATGCAAAGAAGGCCCATAAGATGCCCAAGTATAGATTCCACTAGGGAGAAATCCTTTTATTAATGGTCTCCAATGAGATCAAAGTACCAAATTATAGTTTAGGTGCATTAAAGTGGCTATACCCTCCCACTTACAAGTCCCCCACCAAGCCTTAGAAGGTTTCTACTTGCCCCCAATATATCACCCCCTCATACAAGATAACTATGAAGTATTCGTTTGAGAGGATGAAGGAAGCATTTGGGAATGAGTGGCAGATTCCCAAGGACTTACCCCCTGGCTACAGATCAAGCATAATTTGTTGTAAAATAACATTTATCCCTTTTGTAGATTCATATAAATCCATCAGGAGAGCTTTCAACATGGCTTAAACTGTCATATGCCTTCTCTATGCAGTATTTCATAGATTATGTTAATATATAATGCATAGTTGATCATTTTTATAGGTAGAAAGATCAACCCAAAGCTCCATACCCTCTGAAAACTTTATGTTTATCCAGGCAAGAAGGCTTATATGGAGAGGTTGGAAATAAACTTGACTGATATAAAGGTTAAGGATATTTTGGTTGGGGAGCAAGTTCACAAGTTGTTCTATATGGTACACCCCTACCAACACCCTCAGTATAGAGACCCCAAGGAAAGACTCCCCCAAGCATCATATCTAAGGAGGAAAAAGTGATTGACATAAAATACAAGTTTGAGTGGGTATCAAGACCCCAAAAAGACCAAAAGAAGCAAAGGATGGTATTGGTAGAGGCACAACCCTCTAAACCCACCTCTTCTCAGCCTTCTTCACCTCCACCTCCACCTTGCCCTTTACCTTCACCACCTCAACCATCTCTATCCCCTCCTCAAATGTCACTCCCACCTTCACCTCCTCATCCTTCTCCATCCCCTTCTCATTCTACTCCTTCACACTCATCTATCCCTAACCCTTCATCTCCTTAGCCCACTCCACCACCTTCTCCACCTCCATCTTCCCCTAGGACTTCCATAGGATTTATCTCATAGCCACATCCGAGACAAGCACCCCATTAAGAGTTCCCTCAGGTATAAATATATAGCTCAAGATCATATTTTGAGAAGACTCCCTCCCTAGTGAAAGAGAAGGCCACATCTGATGACTCCCTATTTGACATTAAGATAGAGTACAATGAGGAGGATGGTGTAGAAGAAAATGAGATGGCCAATGGTAACCACCAATAGTTTGAGTTGGAATGGGACCCTAATAAGGGGAAGGGACCAGTTGAATCAGGACAGGAAGATGTAGGAATGACAACCACTATGCATGAACATTACCAGTTTAGCATAGAGGACAAATGACTTTAACTATGGTCACACTTTCATCCTAAGGAAAGAAATCCTAAGACTATAAAATAGATGTCCTTCCTGCTTGACATGTATAATGAGGACTGTGAGTTTGAGATCCTATTGGATAACATCTCCTTGAGTCTAGATGCTCCAGTGTTGCCAGATTTAATGAGGGTTGATCCATAGAAGCTCACCCCATTGATAACTAGTGCCACATTTTTGAAACTTAGCATGGAAATAACATGCCAAAATATTTTTTCAGATTTTGATGAACACACAGTGGAAAGAAAACATGCCAAGGTAGTGGACATGTATAATAAAGTGCTTGTAGAAAAGCAAGCGCTCATCGAGGAAGTGGCCTCTTTGAAATAAAAGATCTAATAGGACACTGAGGAAAAAGTAAGGGTTTTAACCCTCTCTAAATTTTTTTTAAAGGAATATCTTGCACTTGCAGATGGTATATTTTTGGATGGGGATGCCATCAAAAAATTAGAGACCCTGGTTGAACTATTGCTCAAGAAATGCAAGGAGCAACCCATGCTAAATGATGAGGGGAAGGAAATTGAATAGTTCACCATGATAGTTGATGTTTGCAAGCATGCCTTGTAGAGATTTGTGGAAATTATCCCCATTTTGGATGGCATTTTTGTGTGCCTTGCATACCCAAATAAAGTCTCGGAGGCTTGGCTCCATGATGAAGAGGTCCTAAGGCAATAAGCAGTTGATGTTCCCCTTCTAATAAAAAACCACACTGAGTGCACAAAAGTTTTTAAATATGTAAAGATGATGAAAGATGATATTAATAATCATCATCAGTATCTAAATGTGAGTTTTACCACCCTCTAAAGAAAGGTTGATGAGGAGGTCTTTGCACTAAAAAATGTCCAAGAGGAAACCAGTGTAGTTTTGGATGAACAGGTGAAAAAGATTGAGACTCCAACCTAATTAGAGGAGTTAAAAGAACCAAAAGAGGCCATATAAGGAATAAATGAAAAATTCCTTGATGCATTATCCCATTAGGACAGCCTGAAGAAGAAAGTTAAGTAGAAGGGGCCCAAATTTTTGGAAGATGCTAATGTGGCTTAGTCTAGGATAGACTAAGGGAATAGTATGGGGTGATGTTGGCCCTTAAATTTTGACTAATTACTATCACATTTTTATGTATGAGACTAGCATGGCATGGAAGGACCATTGTCCCATTTTAGTACAAGATCAAAATGATGCAGAAGGACCATGGCATGAGAGGACCATGGTGCATAACTAACAAGCACAGAAGCATCATGGTGTGGGACTTGCTGGACATGAGAGGACAATAACATGAGAGAAATAGTGTGAGAGGACCTAGTCAAAGAGAATGTCATGAGGAACCTGAGAACATAGGGCTTAGAACAAAAGCAAAATACTAGGGGAGCATGGGGGAAGTAGAGTGCATGGGAAGCAAGAACAATTAAAATAATGATTCATATGGGACACTTCAACTATTTTTTATTAGAGGTTTTATACTAGCTTGTTAGGAATAGAACACACAGCCACTAGTATATAGTATAGAGTGAGGATTTAGGGGCATAAGGCCCCAGGTTCTTAGGAAGAACTTGTAAAATGCCACAACTCTCAATCTGTTCAGAGTCTATGCACCATTTACTTTTGAATTAATGATAAGTAACAGTTGGTCAGAGAGAAACATGTATAAATAACCCTATTATAATCATTTGTGATGATGGTCATTTTGGAAAATAGATAATAAATCGTTTCCTTGTAATTCATTAAGAATCTAATGGGAGATCAGTTTTCACCAAATTGTGTTATCAATGATGAAATACACTAAGTGTTAGAAATGGATATGGTTTATTCCTTTATTTTTTATTGGTATATTTTTGTTTTCTGAGTCACTACTGTTAGATAATAATGGTGATCGTTGTAATAGTGGTGGTTACATCTGGGATAAGAGGGATAGTGGTAGCATATGTGTGTTATTAAATAATCCTTGTCTAGAGCTACATAACGAAAGATGAACAAATATACATTACTATGTTATAAAACCTTCAAGAACCAGTCTTTTGTTATGAACTTTGAGTGAGTGCATGAGACCTAAATCATGTCATAGGGCCAACACGCTAGCTTATTGGGATAGGCTTTAGTGCCAGAGCTAGAATTAATGAACAAAACCCAACAAGAAAAGAGGAAGCAAAGTGATTAAATGCATCCCAACAAATAGGTCTAATTTGGTACCCATGTACAAATGCATAGTTAAATATTAAGTGTTTCTATAGTAACCAATTGGTATTACTAAAATATATGGTTGTTGAGTTATTGTAGCTTCCAAGTCAAATAAAAATTGGTATTGTGTATGAGGCTCACTCAGTATAAATACATTGATCAAGGAATTAGGAAAAAATATTCACCATGGATGAAATGTGTTACCAAAAGGTACCCAAAAAACCAATAAAACCACAAAGAAATTGGATAAGATAAATTACGATGCAAGGCATCCCAAGAAACATGACTCAACAACTCAACACAATGTTGTAGTAGGTGCACTTGATGGAGTGAAGCCCATCAAATAAAATTACACTCAAAGAAACCAAAATCCACAAACCATATGGTGAGAACAAGTGGTTTGAAGTTGCTACTGAAGGGATGATAGGTGTTAGGAATGTCATACAACAAACACTATCTAGTTTGAATCCATAAATTAAAAAAGCTTTGTGAATTAGAAACAACTACCTAAAATAGAAGATGTGGTATGCCAAGGGATAGAAAGGAACACAATATGTAAAGTAGTATGTGCACACCCCCTTAATGATGAAATGGGTGTAGTGGCTCAAAAACAATTGTATGAGTGGGCCAATCCCATTACTCAAACACTAAAAAGCTAACACTAGGTTCACTAGACTAATTACTCTTCATAAGGAGAATGAGCTCCACCATTAATCTAGAGGAAACTATCAACATGTACAAAGTGATGAAACTACAAATAAAATATACATGTTAAGAAGAAATCAAGAGGGGTTTTCTACAATTTCCAAACAATAAAGCTCAATCACCAATGTTGTTGTAAGGGTCATGAAGAGCATAGTGTAAACTAAGAAGCTAAAAAGTTGAGGAAGCATGTTTGTAGTTCCCTCTTAATGAAAATTAAAAAACCACCAAAATTAATATGTAGACCATCCAATATGAATATAGATGGAATAATATGGTACAATGGGTCTAAAGTGCAAAAATAAAGAATACATCAAAACATATGGTAGTGTGTCATGCCTAACAAAAATAATCCAAGTATTATTAAGGTGCTCAAGATTTAGTGAAGGTGTAATAGATATCATATGTAGCTCAATATCCTCATAAAGACAAGAGAGAGAAAAAAAGGGAGATCTATCATCACATGATCCCAATGAAGGTGTAACATCTTCTTTGTAAGCAATACCATGGTGAGAATCCCATTTAATAGACAGAATGAGAGTAATAATGCCTTATGAATTCATATCAAAATCTCTACTGGTATGACCCATGGATCGGAGCATATGAGATCCAAAGGCTATAGTGTGTTTATCAAAGGAACAAGGAAAATAAGTATATGTATATGTAGTGGGGTGTGTATAAGGTATTGTTGACCAATTTTGACTTTTAGGTCAAAATAGGCCACCCCTAGTAAATAAATTCATTTTTAGGCATATAAGGGAGTATAATATATTTTCATGAGGTGTTTCATATGTCAAGTTATGTTATAATAGCTTTGGTCATTTGTTTATTAGGTCCATTTATCATTTTAAGTCATTTTAAGGGCTCTAAATGGTGAATTTAATGCTTTGTATAGGTTTATTGGGATTTTTACAAGTTAAAAATTCTAATTTCATGCACCATGTGTCATAAGAGGTCTGAAATAACTGTCACTAACTGAAAATTGTAGATTATGTAGAAGAAAGGATAGTTTCTTAGTGAAAGGAGAAGATTTGGGTAATTGTAAGACCTTCTTGGGAAGTGTGCCATGTGAGATGAGTCTATGGGGTGTAATTTAATCTTATTAAACTCAAATCCACATTTTTTTTATCAGAGTATTCTATTTCTAGCTCAAAATCATTCATCTCTCTTTTCCTCCTTCTTGGCATAGTGAAGTCACTTGCAGGTTTTTGCTCAGTACAAATAGCACAGGTAGTTTCAAGAAAAAATATTTTGGGAGGTTATCATAAACTTTGATAAATTAAAATAAATATGATAATTTTTAATAATGGTAGCCTGATCTTTATGAATCATGCATTTGAATTTTAGATTCCAAAATTGCCTACTTGTCTATGCACCCTGTAGGTTTTGGTCTCTTCTAAGAAATTCCCTACAAACTAATTATTGAGTTTTATTCCAAAGCATGTTGGATTCCCCATATAATTATTCACACACTTTATTTCATTTTTAAAGTGGTTTTGATGAGCTAACCAACTCAATGTGTAGGAAGGTACATCGATTTGCATTGTGAGGAGTTCTTTTCAATTTGTAGGGGTTTTATGCTTTGTGATGGATTCAAGGATTTGTATTAGTGTCTCCAACATGTTTTAAAAGTTTTATTGAATTCCTATTTTACCTCTCATCCATTTATCCTTGCCTCTCATAGTTTTTAAGCCCATTCCACATGCATCAAAAGGTCATAAGATACATATGCCTGCTCTATTCACATGTTCGAGTGGTTTTCCATGTTAAAGGATAAGTTTGGGAGATTATTTCAAGTTTATATTAATGTAAATGGTGATTTTTGAGAGTTTTATTATGTTATAAATTATTTTTAATCCATTCATTAACCCATTCTTGCCTGTACTCCCCTTCACTGCCTATATATAATCAAATAACACCTACAAGGGGCATATGATGACATCACCAGGACCTTGATGATTGTTTTCATTTATTTGAGACTTGAAAGGTTAATGAGAAGGCCTTGAGAAAAAATTTGAACCCTTAAGATCCAATGGATAGTACTTTCAACCCTTTCCTTGACATCTTGAGAGGTTTGATGCCTGCAAGCTTGGTTTTGTCCACCTACAGGTGGTTGGGTAGAGAATTGAAGAGAACATTATGAGCATTGACACATGATGAAAAAGCTTACTTGAAGTCATGGCATGCTATTTTCTCTTGGTGGACTTATTCAAATGGGAAGTTTGGCACAATGAAGTTGAAAAACACTTTAAAAACTCGAGAGACTGTGTTCAGGCCTTTAGTCTCAAAAAAGGGAAAACAAAGGTCCCACGGGTTTTGGTTGGTACCCTACAACAAGATTACAAGCAATCTTAAGGAATTTGAATGATTTAAATTGCTTTCATATAATATGGACTAGGATTATGCTAAGGGTGAAGGTCAAAAAATCAAGAGTGACATGTTTTTTAGGGTCTCAAAGTGGCTCCCAAACACATTGAATTCCCTCAATTTGGTCTACAGGACTGAGCTCAAAGAGTGACCTTTCTTCACCAAATGAAAAATAAGGTATATATTCCATATTTTAATGGATAAAAATGGTTTAAGGGTTATCTTAGACCTATGATATCATCATATGGATGTCAGAGGGTATGTTTTAGACCTCCTTTAGATGCCCCGTATCCGTACACAAGGTAAGATATGCACCTACAACTGAGACATAGATGATAGTGAACTAGCTTGGAGTATAGACATGGTTTTAAGGCACTTAAAAAATTTGGAATGATGAAACATGTTTGGATGCCTTATTATATGAATTATGAGTCTTGTGGCATCATGATCACTCATGAAAGGCATGGAGATAACCTACAGGCAAGGTTCAAGATAGACCATCTCAATCAAGGAGTGACTCAGTCTTGGAGAGCTAGGATGAGTATGAAAGAATTAATAGTGGGATGTCTAACCAATTCATTTTGAAACCTTAGGTGATCCATGGGATGTATAACTAACATCATAAATACCTTATTTGACCCCAAATCACCACCTATAGGCCTGCACAGACTAAGATAGGCAGTGACTTAGGTGAGTGTCATTTGAACATTGGAAATATGATAAAAATGGCTCATATGAATGTAATAATCCCAAAGTGACTCCAAAGTATTTTTAAGAGGAATTTGAACATTAATTAAAGCTTTAATGTAATGTAAATAAGCTACAAGTAGGATTCTCAATCCTTAAGATTGTCTCAGTCAGGCAAGTTCGACAGGCATTGGACAAAGACAATAGATTTAGAAGAGGTTTCAAGTCACTTTAGGGTTTATAAAGTAGTAACATAAAGTAATAATGGATTTTAATTCTTAAATAAGGTTTTTAAACATCATTTAAGACCTAATTCATACCCATAACCACCTATAAACACCTACAGGGGTCTAAACAAGGACTGTCTCAGTCGACAGGGTTTGTCTTGGAGAATTTTGATGAATAAAATGGGAAAATATTTCCAAGAAAGGATAAAACATGGTACATGTCACAATATTGAGTTTAATAATCTCACTAAATATTTTTTTTTCCTAAACTACTAGGGGAATTACCCCCTTATTTTATCTCAGATAGGGGGTACTTCCCCTCATGAGCAAACTGGCAGTCTAAAGAGAATTAAGGAAAAGGGATGAACTAGAAGTAGAGAAAAGATTCAAGATGATTTTAAAAGTTAGAACATGCATAACACAAAATATTAAACCCATCATGATGTATTGGAACCAAACAAGGAACCCTACACTCTTAAGGTTGCAGTCATGCAAGATGGGCAATCCTAGGCCTATAAGCCAAATGGAGTGTCACTCTCATTTAAAACCTTAGACAAGCCTTATAACTCATTTGAACATGTTTTAGGAGTAAATTTAGAGGTTTTAAATGTTTTAACTTGAAAGGAAAGCCAAAATAAGTCATTTTCTAGCTCCAAAACCTACTCAGACCTATGCAAACAAGGGAAACAAGCTTGAGTAGGCAACTTCAAGTGCTCACACATTTCATGACGCTAAAAATGGAGGATAGAGGAGTTAAGGGATGTTATCAGGGGTACTATAGACCAAATTATTGTAATTTTTTTCTCAATTTTGATGTCCCAACTTTTTGAACAATCATTAAAACCAAAAATAAGCATAAAACCCTACTAAACCTTGCTAAGGACCAGTCTTGGAAAATGGAGTTAGAGATGAAATATAAGGGCATATTTTGACTATAATAACTATTGAAGGTTTTAGAAGACTCCCCCAAGATACATTACACCATGATGAGTTGTATGTAATTATACGGATGGAGGTAGAAATAGTCTTTTTCTTAATATTTTTATGTGTTGTGCATGTTACAAGAAGAGTTAGGATGAAACCAAGTTTGGAATAAATATTGACACTTTTAATAAACCATTATATTCATTTTATATCCTAATAAAACTCCTAAGTGCTTCAACTAGATGTTCCAACTCAGCTAGTCAAATCTGGCCTATTGCACAAGCTAGTGAGAGGGGTTAAAAGCTTCACATGAATTAATTTTAAATCTTGAATAATTATTTGAAGGACATGGAGGGACTTTAAACTTTTAATTCACTCCTTCCCATGTGTATTCATGCAAAATTAAAGGTATTTTGGAGGCCACCTGTGAGGGATGCATGGAAGGGTATTTTTATAGATAATAGATGATGATGGTCCACTTTCAGAGGTTTTCAGAGGACCAAGAATGAAAAAAATGCATGGAGATGAATTTTTTATAGCCTCTCCTTCCATTCCAATCATTTGTACTGATCATCATCAGTTATAGGATGTTCAAATAGGCCCAATCATGAAGGCAATTTTTATATGCACAAGGAGTTTTGTCCCACTTTGCATAACTTTGATGACTTGTATGGACATTTGGAATTTAAAATATTACATTGTTCATCCCATTTAATTATAAAATTCTCAAGTAAATCCTTGGATCATCTTGGAAAGTGTCTTTGTGATCCTTGGACTTCTCTTTCTCTCTCACTCTCTCAAAATTTATAAGAGTTGGCCATTTTGGCATTATATTCGATGCTCCACCTAAGTATGGTGAAGCCCTGATCAATTTTACACCTTTTTATCAAAAAAATGAATAACTTTTACCTCTTATATGATTTTACTCAGTGTGTTGACTTCAATGTGTGATCTTGCATAAAAGAAGACTAACGATTCTTTAGCATGTTGCTCATTTACTTCACATATTTGCATCTTCTTCTTGTAGGGCATGTGGTGTGTTCCATGATATGTAAAGGTTAAAGTGATAGTATTTTTATTAGTGCCATCATAATCCTCTTGTATAGTATTCCTATCTTTTTACATCCATCTATAACCCCGCAATGTAACATTGATGCAAGGAGTCATTGATTGGCGAGTGCATATTTTAGTTATCTTTTGATTTAAAATGTCAAATACATATAGTTGGATGATATCAACACATATATTGTATCACATATATTAGTCTATAATTTGTTTCAATTATCATTATCCATTTTCACCCCCAAAATTTAGTGGTAGTAGTAGTAGTCAAGTGGAACATCAAGGGAACTAGCCCTATCTATAGACTCACCTCATTCCTTGGGTTGCCCACAAGCCTAGAGGTAATTCCATTGTGCCACTTAGATGATGATAGCCTTGGAATCTCCTAAAAGGGTGCATATATAAGTGATAATAGTTTTTTGCATGCCCAGTGGGACTCTTGTTCTAAGAGATTGAAGGATTTTTGGTGTTGTCTCTCAATAATCAGCCTTTGGAGGCATCTTTTCAAGCACCAATGGTGACTTCAAAGTTGTATTAACTGGTAAAGCAGCCCAGATGATCCATTTGAATAATAATGGTAATGTATTTCTTTGTGTCCTTAATTTCAATGAAGATTCATGGCTCATTTTGGTTTCAAGCATAATTTCACACAAGTTGGTGAGACAATGAAAACTTGCCCTTTTCCTTATCAATATGAGAAAGTTCTTAACCAACCCTATCATGAAGTGTGTCATCATCCCCAATATGGTTCTTCTCAGCCTCAATAAGGTTATTTTTAGACTTCACATGTTTCTTATCAATCCTATAGTAAGCCTTTCCAATTCCTTACTTATCCTAATCCACCTAGTCACTTCTCAACTCAATCCATTTCCACCTTCAAACAAACTCTTTTGGGGTATGAGAAGTATGTGGTAGATCTTGATACTCAAATGGGATGTAGTCATGTGATTCATAATTATGTCATTCAAAAGGTGAGAGATGAATTGGAGTTAGTCAAAAGAGAGTGGGCTCCTATTGAGAGGGCCAATTGGCAAAGGCCTACACATGAGATGTTAGATGTAAGTGGTTTGATTACATCATTAAAAAACAATTTGATCATTCATGAGAGGTAGCCTTAACAAGTCTAACAACCTCCATATTCACTTCCTCAAGCTTCCTATCATCCATACATGACCCCTGATCATGAGCCAAATCAAGCCTATCAAAGTCATCCTTTTCCCCATCAATTGGAGGAGAGGGTTGAAAGGAGAAGTCTTGTGTTTGAAGCTAAAATTAATAGACAAATTGAGTTATCTAATAGGCATATACAACATTCCATGTTGGCAGCAAAGGAGGTAAATCTTGAGCCTTCATTTCCCTCTCACATTGTATCCCCACCACCTCAAAAGGAAATTTCTAATCTTAGGATCATGAGCTAGAGTAAGGTAGTTGAGTCATGGGGTAAAAAAGAGGAGAAGAAAATTAACCAATAATGTGAAATTAAAGAGAAGTTTGATCTTATATAATCCCCTCTTATCCTTCCTCAAGAAGAGAATTCTAATCCTAAGATCATGAATTGGAGTGAAGTAATGAAGTCATGGGGTAAGAAACAAGAGAATAGCATTTTCAAAGAGTGTGAACTGGAAAATGAAGTTGATCCTTTGTAACTCCATCCCACCCTTCCTTAAGAATATTCTTGTATTCCATGGAAGCCTTCATATATACCTCAACCCCATGATGATTGTAATGAGCTTCAAGAAAGACCTTTCCAAAAGGATCTAGCTAAGAAAATTTAAGAGTTAGAAGCAAAGATGAGATTTCTAAGTCAAGGTGTGATGGAAGGTTCAGATCCATGAGAAGATCCTATATCTAAACACACCCAATCTCCACTCAAGAGCTTCCTAAAGATCCTCCTATCTTTCACTCTCAATCTAATTTTGAACTATATATTCCATCTCCACCAACCAGTTCCTTTTGTCCTCATCCCATTGCCCTTTACCTTGATGGACCTGTCATGTGGGAACCAAAAGAGGAGCAAATAGTTGACAAGGAAAGAGAGATCTTGCTTAAAGAAGACATACCTCCTTAGCAGCCTCATTGAGCTAAGTCACCAAATTTCAGGACGCCTAGTCTTGGCATCACCATGAAGGAGACTAATCATCTTGTAGCCTTTGACAAACAAAAGTAGATTATAGCAGCTGAGATGCAAATGTGTAGCCTTCAAGAGGTCCTAAATGATGAAGAAGAGGTGAGTTAATATCTTGAGTCTCCTTGTTTCGATGATATTAAAGAGTGCTTTCTTTGTGTTGAAGAACCTATCTTGAGAGAAGCAAGTGAAGAAGAGCAAACTCAATTCATGGCTGCTTAAGAAAACCTAATGAATGATTATGAGGAACATATTACCTTAGGTACTTCATTTGATGAACAAAAGGATAATCCACAAGTTCTTAGCTCCATATTTGAAGGTATGTATATTCATGAAACTAACTCTAATGAATCCATCCTTGAGGAGGAGTACATCATAAGGAGCTCCATGATGAGGAGCTCCAAGAAGGTTGGCATGGGCAAGATGATCAAGAAGAGGAACAACTAGATTGGTATAGTTTTGACATTGAGGAAGAATACCTTGAGCAAATTGAGAAAGTAAGTGATCCCTTTTGAGATGAACTTAATGACTATTGTACTGATTGCACCATAAAACTAGCATCCTTTCCTCAAGAAAGTAATGAAAAAGCTAAATATTAGTTATCAATTTTTTTAAAGAAATAGATAAAGATGAGTTGGTCCATGACACATACCAAGAGGGACATGACCCAAACGAGCCTTACAATGATAAAATTACAGCCATTGATGCATTGATGAGATATGCTAGCATGAAGGACCAGCATGAGACATGCTTCAAAGAGTAAGAGGAATACATATATGTTGGATATATGTTTGAATATGTTTCAATTGGATACCTACCAACCAAAGTGACAAGCAAGAGGTATGAGTCACCAAGCTTCTACTTCAACAAACCACTTGTTTGGCATCATGAGGTTTCTATTCATGGAAGAGACCTAACGAACTTCACCTTCAATCCAGGAGGGAGAAGAACACATCAGGTTAGATGTACATAAGTAGTTTTCTCCTTATTTTTTTATGTTTCCTAAGTGCTTAGTGTACATGTGTGTATTTGCTTTTCTTTATTGTGTGTGTCTTTTGCTTTGTGTGGAATAGGTATTCATTAATGTCTTGTTGATCAAAGGTTTGATTCAATGGTAAAATTCTCTTGTTTGTCTTAGTCACTAGATGACTCCATGATCCCAATGCACTGATAAGGTTAATGGTCTAGTTAGTATAGCAAGTATACTACCCCTATGAGTCACCAATTCAATGACCAATTTTGACTTTTAGGTCAAAATAGGGCAAGCCTAGTAAAAAAATTCATTTTTAGGCATATAAGGGAGTATAATATATTTTCATAAGGTGTTTCATAGGACAATTAATGTTAATTTATGTTATAGTAACTTTGGTCATTTGTTTCCTAGGTTCATTTATCATTTTAAGTCATTTTGAGGGGTCTCAATAGTGAATTTAATGCTTTATATGGGATTATTAGGATTTGAGTAAGTTAAAAGTGTTGATGTCATGCACCATGTGTCGTAAGAGGTCTATAGTAACTGTTACTAACTAAAAATTATAGGTTATGTAGAAGAAAGGATAGGTTCTTAGTGAAAGGAGAAGATATAGGCATTAGTACGACCTCATTAGGAAGTGTACCATGTGGGATGGGTCCAAGGGGTGTCACTTAATCTTATTAAACTCAAATACATGTTTTTTTAATCTGAGTATGCCATTTCTAGCTCAAAATCATTCACCTCTCTTTTCCTCCTTGGCATAGTGAAGTCACTTGTAGGTTTTTGCTTAGTATAAATAACACCGGCAGTTTCAAGAAAAAATATTTTGGGAGGTTATTATAAATTAAAATACATATTATAATTTTGAATAATGGTGGCCTGAGCTTTGTGAATCATCAGTTTGAAGTTCAACTTCTAAAACTACCTGCTCATTTATGCACCTTGCAGGTTTTGGTCTCTTCTGAATAATTCCCTACAAACCAGTTGTTGAGTTTTCTTATAGATATTTTTGGGTTCCCCCTATAATTATTCACACACTTTTTTTAATTTTTCAAGTGGTTTTTATGAGCTAACCAACTCAATTTACATGAAGCTACATCAATTTGGATTGTGAGGAGTTCTTTTCTATTTGCAGGGGATTTGTGCTTTGTGATGGATTCAAGGAGTCATGTTAGTGTTTCCAACATGTTTTAAAAGTTTACTTGACTTCTTATTTCACCTATCATCCATTTCTCCTTTCCTCTCATGGTTTGTAGGCCCATTCCACATGCATCAAAATGTCATAAGATACCTCCACCTGCTCTATTCACATATTCAAGTGGTTTTCCATGTTAAAAGACAAGTGTTGGAGCTTGTTTAAAGTTTATCTTGATGTAAATGGTGATTTTGGAAAGTTTTATAAAGTTATAAATTTTTTGGAAGCTATTCATCAACCCATTCTTTCCCATACTCCCCTTCACTACCCATATACAATTAATTAACACGTATAAGGGTCATATGATGATGTCACCAGGAACATGATGATTATTTTCATTTATTTGAGACTTGAAAGGTTCATGAGAATGGATTGAGATAAGTTTTAAAACCTTAAGATCCAATGGATATTGCTTTCAACCCCTGACATCTTGAGAGGTTTGATGCCTGCAGGCTTGGTTTTGTCCACCTACAGGTGGCTGGGCAGAGAATTGAAGTTGACCATTATGAGCATTGAAACATGATGTAAAAGCCTAATTGAAGTCTTGTAATGTGATTTTTACTTATTATAATTTTTCAAAGGGTAAGTTTGGCACAATAAATTTGACAAACACTTTAAAAACTCAAGAGACTGTGTTCAGGCCTTTACTCTCAAAAAGGGAAAATATAGGTCCTAGGGGTTTTTGTTGGTACCCTAAAAAAAGCTTACAATCATTATAAAGGCATTTGAATGATTGTAATTGATTTCCTATAATATGTACTAGGATTATGCAAAGGTTTAATGTTAAAAAATTAAGAGTGACATGTTTTTTAGAGTCTCGAAGTGGCTCCCAAACACACTAAATTCCCTTAATTTGGTCTACAAGACTGAGCTCAAAGAGTGACCTTTATTCGCCATATGGAAAATAAGGTCTATATTCCATATGTTAATGGATAAAAATGGTTTAATGGGTATCCTAAAATTATTATATCATCATATGGAGGTTATAGGGTATGTTTTAGACCTCCTTTGCATGCGCCTTATATGTACACAGGGTAAGATCAACACCTACAACTGAGACAAAGATGACAGTGAACTAGCTTGGAGTATAGACATGGTTGTAAGGCATTTAGAAACTTTGGAAGTATGAAACATGTTTTTAGGCCTTAGTATATGCATTATTAGTCTTGTGTAATCATGATCACTCATGAAAGGTATGGATATAACCTACAGACAAGGTTCAAGATAGATTGTCTCAATCAAGGAGGAGTGACTCAGTCTTGGAGAGATAGGATGAGTATGAAAGAATTAAAAGTGGGAGGTTTAACCAACACCTTGTGCCACCTCAAGGGATCCATGGGAGGTCTAACCAACATCATGAAAACCTTATTTGACCCCAAATCACCACCTACAGGCCTGTACAGACTGAGCTAGGCAATGACTTAGGTGAGTGTCATTTGAGCATTGGAAATATGCTAAAAATGGCTCATATGAATGTAATCATCCCAAAGTGACTCCAAGGTTTTTTTAAGAGGAATTTTAACATTATTTAAAGCTTTAAGGAAATTTAACTAAGCTACAGGCAGGATTCTCAGTCCTTAAGATTGTCTTAGTTAGGCAAGTTTGACAGGCAGTGGACTGAGACAATAGATTTAGAAGAGGTTTCAAGTCATTTTTAGTTTTTGAAAGTGGTAACATCAAGGCATAATGGATTTGAATTATTAAATAAGATTTTCAAACATCATTTAATACCTAATTCATACACATAACCACCTACAAACACCAACAGGGGTCAGAACAAGGACTGTCTCAGTCAGTAGGGTCTGTCTTTGAGAATTTTGATGAATTAAATGAGAAAATGTTGAAAAGAAAGGCTCAAAATTGGTACATGGCACAATAATGAGTTTAATAAGCTCACTAAATAAAGTTTTTTCCTATACTAATATGGGAATTACCCCCTTTTTGTCTCAGATAGGGGATACTTCTCCTCATGAGCAAACTGGCAGTCTAAAGAAAATTAAGGAAAGGGGATGAACTAGAAGTAGAGAAATGATACAAGATGATTTTTAAAGTTATAAATTTCCTAGAACAACATATTAAACCAATCATTGTTGGGGAATCCAAGAACAACACACCTGTTCTGATCCCACTTGTTAGGATCTTGCTCCTCAGAAAGAGCACAATATGATTACCAAATACAAGAAATTAAACATGCGGAATTAACCAGAAGTACAAGTAACTAGAATTCACAAATAGCACAGAATATGAGAGACAATACACAATCTTGTATTAATACTCGTACATAAAAGAATATAATAAAGAAGATGCCACTTCTTCTCCCACCTTCTAGAGGCTTCCCACACCTCAAGTGTACAGTAATTCTTCTTCAAAAGTTCACTCTCCTACCAAAAACGGTCCCAACAAACAACTCACACACAGAATTGGTGTTCACCTCTCCAACCAGTCAGTAATAACCCTGGTAGTACCAAGCACTCTAAAGTACTTCAATTAGATCTCCCATGAACCTGCAGCGTGCAATTCAATAGACCATACTTACACATGTAGATCTCTTATGATCTAGCAACACCCTGCAGACCAACCCTGATCTTAAATACATGAAGAATCCCACTTGATTCTACCATGAGAAGAACTCCTCAAGTTCTACAAGTTCTACACTTAACAATATAGCGCATGAGTCTATTATATAGATCTCATGCATACAATGATTAGACTTGCGACTCAAGACTTGAACTAGTCTTTATCATGCAAACAATGCGTTCACTTAACTGACTATTCGTCAACAGCAGTTTTGGAACTGCACAGGCGACCGACGTCAGTCCCTGTCTGACTAGAGGTGACTGACGTCGGCCGACTGCTGCCGAGGTTGGTTTCCTTCTACACTGTCCACAGACCGACATCGGTGATCCTATCGATGCCGGCGACTGCATACTCAGCATCCTCCATGTTTGCAACAAGGTGAAACTTTTAGCTCCACACCCTAACAATCTCCCACTTAGAGATAAACAGTTGCACCTGTACCTATACCAGTACTTTGTCTAATCTGCATCCTGGCTTGTATTCCTCTTCAAGCTCCCACTTGAAGACCACCCAGCACACACCCTATGGTGCTACACCTGTGTCTAAATTTCTCCATTCTCAGCTTACCTTCTTCTGTTGTTGCTATACTCCCACTCAAACAGAAACCCTTGTGAGTAACCTGTAATCAAAAACCACTAACCAGATCTAGGCCATCTGTTAGTCAAACTCGCTCTGAGAACGTCCAACCTCGCTCTGATACCATTTGATAGGACCTAAGTTCCCCAAAGCTCTGACATAACTTGTCAGATTTAAGAGCACATATGATTACCTTTGTATAAGCAACTTAAACATGCGGAATTAACCAGAAGAACAAATAACTATCAATGACAAACAACACAAAATATGAGAGGCAACACACAATTGTATTCAACTCAGTTAGAAGGAAATTAAAACAAAGAGATCACACTCTTCTTCCACTTCGTGGGCTTACAATAATCTTCCCTCAAGAGTAATCTTCTCTCAATAGGTCACAACACACAGCTAACACAAGCTGTTGTTCACCTCATTGTACTGTCAGTACAATCGAGTACGAACCAGTACTCGAAGTAGATCTCACCATGATCTTGCTCCTTGATGTATTACTGTCACCTTGGATCTTGCTCCCCCACCAATCTCCTTTTGACCCTCGTATACACACACCCCTGCAGACCAACCTGATCTTACTTATCACATGTAGATCTCCTCCATGATCTAGCAACACCCTGCAGACCAACCCTGATCTTACATGCATGAAGAATCCTACTTGATTCTACCATGGGAAGAACTCTCCAAGTTCTACAAGTTCTACACTTAATAATACAGCCCATGAGTCTATTATATAGATCTCATGCATACAATGATTAGACTTGCGGCTCAAGACTCAAACTAGTCTTTATCATGCAAACAATGCATTCACTTAACTGACTATTCGTCAATAGCAGTTCTGGAACCGCACAGGTGACCGACGTTAGTTCCTATTTGATTGGAGGTGACCGACATTGGTCGACTGCTGACGAGGTCAGTTTCCTTCTACACTGTCCACAGACTGATGTCCGTGATCCTGTCGACACCGACAACTGCATACTCAGCATCCTCCATGTTTGCAACAAGGTGAAGCTTTTAGCTCCACACCCTAACAATCTCCCACTTGGAGATAAACAACTGTACCTGTACCTATACCAGTACTTTGTCTAATCTACATCCTGGCTTGTATTTCTCTTCAAGCTCTTACTTGAAGACCACCCACCACACACCCTGTGGTGCTACACCTGTGTTTGAATTTCTCCATTCTCAGCTTACCTTCTTCTATCGTTGCTATACTCCCACTCAAATAGAAACCCCTATGAGTAACCTATAATCAAAAACCACTAACCAGATCTGAGCCATTTGTTAGTCAAACTCACTCTGAGAACGTCCAACCTCGCTCTAATTCTATTTGATAGGACCTAAGTTCCCCAAAGCTCTGACACAACTTGTCAGATTTAAGAGCACATATGATTACCTTTGTATAAGCAACTTAAACATGCAGAATTAACCAGAAGAACAAATAACTATCAATGAGAAACAACACAGAATATGAGAGGCAACACACAATTGTATTCAACTCAGTTAGAAGGAAATTACAACAAAGAGATCACACTCTTCTTCCACTTCGTGGGCTTACAGTAATCTTCCCTCAAGAGTAATCTTCTCTCAATAGGTCACAACACACAGCTAACACAAGCTGTTGTTCACCTCATTATACTATTAGTACAATCGAGTACGAACCAGTACTCCAAGTAGATCTCACCATGATCTTGCTCCTTGATGTATTGCTGTCACCTTGGATCTTGCTCCCTCGCTGACCTCCTTTTGACCCTCGCATACACACACCCCTACAGACCAACCCAATCTTACTTATCACATGTAGATCTCCTCCATGATCTAGCAACACCCTGCAAACCAACCCTGATCTTACATACATGAAGAATCCTACTTGATTCTACCATGGGAAGAACTCTCCAAGTTCTACAAGTTTTACACTTAACAATACAGCCCATGAGTCTATTATATAGATCTCATGTATACAATGATTAGACTTGCGGCTCAAGACTCGAACTAGTCTTTATCATGCAAACAACGCGTTCACTTAACTGACTGTTCATCAACAACAGTTCTGGAACCGCACAGGTGACCGACGTTGGTCCCTGTCTGACTAGAGGTGACCGAAGTCAGTCGACTGCTGTCAAGGTCGGTTTCCTTCTGCACTGTCCATAGACCAACATCGGTGATCTTGCCGATGCCAGCGACTGCATACTCAGCATCCTCCATGTTTGCAACAAGGTGAAGCTTTTAGCTCCACACCCTAACAATCATGATGGATTATAACCAAACAATGTACCTTGCACTCCTAAGGTTACAGTCATGCAAGATGGGCACTCCTAGGCCTAGAATCCAAATGGAGTGTCACTCTCACTCAAAACCTTAGAAAAGCCTTATAACTCATTTGAAAATGTTTTAGGAGTCACTTTATAGGTGTTCAAAATTTTACATTTCAAGGAAATCCAAAGGAAATCATTTTCTAGCTCTAAAACCTACTCAGACTTATGCAAACAAGGGAAACAAGCTTGAGTAGGCAACTTCAAGTGCTCACGCATTTCATGACACTTAGCATGGAGGCTAGAGGACTTAGGGAATGGTAGAACGGATCCTATAGGCTTATACCTTTCACAACTTCAAATGCTCACAATAGATGATAATGGCTCACTTTCATAGGTTTCAAAAGGACCAAAAATGTAACCAATACATGGAGAGGCATGTATGATAGCCAACCATTCCATTCCAATCATTTGGAATACTCCTCATTAGTTATAAGATGTTCAAATAGGCCCAATAATGTATCGGAGTTGTTGCCAGGGTCCGAATAATGTGAATGCAATGGTCAAGTGATCACACGAGACGAAGCTGGTGCACACCACAAAGAAGCTATAGCAAAGTGAAATCACTGAAAGAGATAATTTGCAAAAGACAAATAAGAGCAAAACCCAATATTCGATTAACTTAAGATGGCCAAAGTGAAGAATACATATAGGAGATCACGTAAGTAACTCCTCCACAAAAGGTGGTCAAAGCTCCCCAAGAATAGACTATAACTCCTCCATGAAAGGTGGTGACAAGGTGCTAAGAATAGAGAAGTAACTCCCATACCCAGAATAATCAGTCAAAGGAGTTACTTAAGACATTCTTATGACACCTATGACACATCTCCACATCAGCTAGCCTATCCCATGAATGTAGGAAAACTCCATGTAGGCACAAATATATAATATTCCCTAATTAAAAAATAGGGAAAAATAAAAACCTACACAAACACCCCCCCATAAGCACAACTTAGGTGGGCAGTGTGGAAATATAAAATGGGTCTCGAAAACTAGGCCTGATGAGGTACCCATGTACAAATGCAATCTCCCATAAGATAAAGAGAAGGAGAAAACTCGTAAGAAAAAAACTCCCCCCCAAAAGAGACACAAAAGAAATGAAGAGGCTAGTGGGCCCCCCTAAAGATGATGTTGTTGCAGATGTGGACAGCACCCCAAGAAGAGCTCGTAGATGAATGAACTTGCTCTTGGTGAAAGGTTTGGTGAAGTTGTTTGCAACCTGCTCTGAAGACTGGCAAAATATCAAGTCAATGACCTGACTATGAATAAGCTTTTGAATGAAATGCATGTGAATCTCTATGTGCGTGGTCTGCTGGTGTTGAACTGAATTCCTACAAATTTGAATGGTACTTAGGTTGTCACAATAAATGATGGTGGGTTGCCTGATAGGAATGCTAAACTCAAAAAGTATCCCTTAAAGTCAAATAGCCTCAGTAGCTACATTAACAACTCCCCTGTACTCTGCCTCTGTGGATGATATAGCAATAGCAATTTACTTCTTGCTAGACCAACTGATAGGACCAAAACCTAGAGAGAAATTGTAACCAAAAGTGGACTTGTGAGTCTGTGAATCGCTAGCCTAGTCTGAATTTATATACCCAATCAAGTCAACCTCTATGCCAAATCTGTAATGAATCCCATATCTATTTGAACCCTGTATGTAATGCAAGATCCTCTTAGTTGCTTTCCAATGCAGCTCATGAGGTTCTTGCATAAATCTGGAGACAAGTCCCACTATATATGATATGTCAGGCCTGGTGTGAGATAAGTAGAGGAGACTACCAACAAGTTATCGATATCGAGTGGCATCAACTAATGGTGAAGAATAGTTAGCCTCAAGCTTGACTCCTGATAGAAAGAGAGTCAGAGATGGCTTGCAATCAGCCATGTGAAACTGAGACAATAAATTAAGAGCATACTTAGGTTGTGCAAGAGAAATCCCTGAATCTGACTGTGAGATCTTGATGCCAAGGAAGTAGTGCAACAAACCCAAGTCTGTCATGTCAAATCTATCTTGGAGAGATGCCTTCACCGCTGCAATAGCCGATGAAGAACTCTCGGTGATTAAAAGTTCATCAACATAGAGAACCAAAATCAGGAGTGAATCATCCTGTCATAATAAGTAGACATTGGGGTCAGAATGGCACTTAGTGAAACCCGTTGTGAGAAGGAAGGAATCCATCTTGGCATACCAAGCTCGAGGGGCCTGTTTGAGGCCATAGATAGATTTCCAAAGTCTGCATACTAAGGAAAAATCTTGAACAAATCCTAGTAGCTACTCCATGTAGATCTCCTCCTCTAGGTCTCCGCGAAGAAAGGCACTCTTCACATCCATCTAGTGCACATCCCAACCATGTGTTGTGGCAATAGCCAAGGTGATTCGAATAGAAGTCATCTTTACAACGGGTGCAAAGGTCTCTGAGTAGTCAATGCCTACCACCTGTGAGAAACCTTGGGCAACCAATCGCGCCTTGTACTTATCAACCAACCCATCTGCTACAAACATGGTCTGATATATCCACCTACATCGAACCATCTTCTTTCCCTTAGGAAGTGAAGTCAAGTCCCAAGTGTGATTTTTGATTAAGGAAGAATATTCTTCCTCCATAGCATTATCCCACTTAGGTACCCCCGATGCCTCTCAAAAAGTCTGTGGATCTGAAATTGAAGCAAAGACGCCATGTGGATCTCTTTGATAATCCCCCCTAGTGCATCTGTCATCTACATGATCTCCTACCCAAGTGCCAACACACTCAAGTGTCTGTCTAGCCCAAAGTGGCCCGAAAGTGGGTGAGTTAGGTGCTAACTCCTCATCCTCTGACTGACTAGAGGTGGATGACTTTGCATCACTGTCCTCACTGTTTGAACTCAAAGAAGAAGAAGATGTCTCTGGCTCAGGAACCTGCTGTGGTTGATCTAAATCTAAGGAATCATCATGAAGAAGTAGATCCAATGAGAGAGAAGAAGTGTCAAGTGTTGAGTCTCTAGGACTCTCTTGAAAGTGGACACTTTTCTCAATGAACAACTCATGAGTGATCGAATCTAGAAGGTGATACCCCTTAACACCATCCGGATATCCTATAAAGATGCAAGGCTTGGACTAACATTCCATAGCTTTGTGTTTCTTCTTCGATATGCAGGCCATGGCTGGGGATCTGAAAACCCTAAGGTGCTCAATATCAGGTTTCATTTTATGCCAAGCTTCAAAGGGTGTTATTCCTTTTAAAGCTTTGTGAGGAACCCTATTTTGAATGTAGCAAGCACAATTGATGGCTTCATCCCAGTACTATGGTGCTAAGGATTTGGAGTGAATCATATAGCTACCCATCTCTTTCAAGAACCTATTTTTGCATTCTGCAACCCCATTTTGTGAAGGACTGTAAGTGACTATGCACTGTAAATCAATCCCCTCTGTGGTACAAAACTGCTCAAACATGTTGCTGACATACTCCCCTCCATTATCAGTTTGAAGAACCTTGATGGATTTCTCACTCTATTTCTCAACAAGAGCCTTGAAGTCTAGAAAATTTTCAAACACTTAAGACTTTTGTTTGAGAAAATATATCCAAGTGTACTTAGAGAAATCATCAATGAAAGTGAAGATGTACTTGGCCCTTATGAAAGATGGTTTGGGAAAGGGTCCTGATACATCACTGTGGACTAACTCCAAAGGTTGTGAAGCCCTCCAAGCTTTGCCTTTGTCAAATTTTGCTTTAGGATGCTTCCCAAGGGAGCACCCCTCGCAAAGTCATTTTGAGAATTAGACATGAGGCAAGCCAATGACCATGTCATGTTTGCAAAGTTACTCAAGGTAGTAGTAGTTAAGGTGGCCAAACCGCTCATGCCATAATTTGCTAACTCCATACGAATGAGTCAGCAATGCTGTTGGAGAAGACTCAAGTGCAAAATGTGAGAAGGTGTATAACTTGGCTTGGTGATCCGCCCTACCCACTGCCACTGTAGTATCACTATGCAACTCCCTGATAGCCACTGAATCTGGTGAAAACTCAACTCTCATGCCCTAACCAATGTGAGTGATTTGGTACACTGATAAGAGATTGGTTGAAAGAGAAGGAACACTTAGAACATTATTGAATGTTCCTCCTTCCATTTCAACTGACCCCCTCCCTGCAACGAAAACTGATGTGTCATCACCCAAACTAATTAAATTCATGCTACAAGGCTCTAAAGATGAAAACTCAAGTAGGGAAGAGCCCATGTGGTGAGAAACACCTGAGTCAATGACCCATGAAGATGTAGAAGCTGCTGTAGCTACAAGGGCCTTACCCTTTTCTTTCTCCTTACCCTTGCCTTTTGCCTTAGTAGAATCTTGGGTAGATGAATTCTGCTTGATGGACTCATGAACACCTATGTTGTGCTTCTCTAGAGGATGAGTTAGGTGATCTATTTGTTTCTTCATGCATTTGTTTTCATCATGCCCTGTCTTCTTATGATAGGCACACTTAACCTTCTCCTTCTTAGGTTTAGCATTGGAGGAGGAAGACTCAGTGTTGTTTTTGGCAGGATTGTTGTTTTCTTTCTTCTTCTCCTGGTCCTTGTTCTTTTTCTTCTTCTCCTTTGTTGAAGTCTTATCCTTACCATTTCCAGCTATCAAAGCTTGGGGTTGAGTAGACTTCATTGTGCCCATTTGAATTAGCTTATCTTGCTCCCTAGTCAAGTTGACAATGAATGAATTCAAAGAAGGCATTTTCCATGTAGTATTAAGGGCACTTTTTGTGGCATGGAAAGTGGAGACAAAGACTGAATAGCTTGGACCTAACTTTGAGAGAATAGAAAGGATGAGTTGATCATCTTTCTTCTCTATCCTGCATTCTTTCAATTGCAATATAAGGGCCTTAAACTTAGTGAAGAAGTCCTATAGGGTGTCAAAGTTGCTAGGACTTAGACTTATGAGTTCGTTTTCGAGTTCATGACCTCTCATTTCATCAAGCTTCCCAAATAAGATTTTTAAGGTGCCCCATATGTGTTTGGGAGTTTTGGAGGTTTCTAAATGGAAGATAAGTTCTGGAGACATGGACAAGCTCAGTAATCCATAGGCTTCATCACTACGGTTGTACCACTTGACTTTTTCAGCATCAGTGTTGGGTTCTACTTCAGTACCTATGGTGATCCTATACAACCCTTTGCTTCTAAGAATGATTGACATTTTAACCTTCCATTTATGATAGTTGAAAGGTGTTAGGGGTTTAAGTTGAAAATAATCTATTTTGAGTTGAATTAGGTGAAGTTGTGTTGATTGCAAGTTTGTGAAAGTATGCAGAAAGGATAAAGATAATAGAAGTAAACAAAGCGCTGAAAGACAATCACACCCCCCCAAAATGTTAAGCCCCCCCCCCAAATATGTAAGTGCATGCTCAAAAGATGTTGGACTCAATTGAAAATGCATTTTAGAGTGATCTATGCAAGTCAAGTTAATAACCCAAGCACATAGGACGTTGGACCCAGCTGAAAATGCGTCCTGGGAGACACAAATTTTTAGCACTTTGTAAATTATTGCATTTTTTAGAATTATCTAGCCTAAGTTGTGGAAAATTGAAAACTAAGCACTTTTTAAAAATATGGAAATCGAATCTGAGCTATCGTTTGTAAGATTTTAAAGTTTTAATTTCTCGTAAACTAGTAATTTTGCAAAAAAAATAGCACTAAAACATTTAAAAAATGCCTGTTTTGAGAGAGAAAGTGGCCTTCCAACCACTCATTGGACTCGACAAGGAGCGAGGAATCCAAAAGAGGTCTTTGTGAGGGGGAATTGGCCTCCTGACAACTCGGGCCTCACCCTTCGTCTTCGTAGGTCGAAGATACAAGTTTTAAAAACCTTTAAACTACTTTTTTAAATGCTAATTTTTCAATTTGACTTTAATTCAAAAAATCAAATGACTGATTTATGAATACAAGATCAGAATAATTATGAGGAAATTAGACAAAAGTAGATTTTACCAATTTTACTTAGTAGAGAGTGGGCCCACCAAATGGGGAGTTGGAAATAGTGGGGTGCTTAAGATAAAAAAAAGGTCTGATTTTTGTTGATTGATGTTGTTGTCCGCAAATGTCTAGCAAGGACACCAATGAGAGGCTCCTCTCTCTGAAGCCCTACGCCAGTTCTCCACTCCCTTCGCCCTTCTTCCACACAATTCTTCCACGTAGCCTTCACTCATTTGAGATTCCAACACCCAACAGCTGAAAGTGGTCCTTTTCTCCTTCAACACAGGTCAAATGAACATCAAAAAAGCCAACACCATGTGTCAAAATGTGACGCCAATGCTGGAGAAAAAAAATAGAAACTACAGAGGAAGCCAAGTGTAGAGCTGTCAAAAAATGGTGCCACTTCTCCAATAGCTACGCCTTAGATCTGAAATTCCATTTTAACAGAGCAGATATGCATAGTAGTTGAAAAAAACTTGCAGATCCAAACACCACGAAGGCAGTCCACAGGAAAGATAAATGTAACACAAGAAATGATATTGAAAGGCTTTTTCAGATCAGATCTGGAAATAAGAAAAAGAACATAAAGAGAACTCCACTCCTCACGTTTTGAAAATAAACTAATAGCATAATCAGACACACAATTACCAAGGTGGCTCTAATACCATATCGGAGTTGTTGCCAGGGTCCGAATAATGCAAATGCAATGGTCAAGTGATCACACAAGACGAAGATGGTGCACACCACAAAGAAGCTACAGCAAAGTGAAATCACTGAAAGAGATAATTTGCAAAAGACAAATAGGAGCAAAACCCAATATTCGATTAACTTAAGATGGCCAAAGTGAAGAATACATATAGGAGAGCACATAAGTAACTCGTCCACAAAAGGTGGTCAAAGCACCCCAAGAATAGACTGTAACTCCTCCATGAAAGGTGATGACAAGGTGCTAAGAATAGAGAAGTAACTCCCATACCCGAAATAGCTGGTCAAAAGAGTTACTTATGACATTCTTATGACACCTATGACACATCTATGACACACATCTCCACATAAGATATCATATCCCACAAATGTAGGAAAACTCCATGTAGGCACAAATATATAATATTCCCTAATTAAATAATAGGGAAAAATAAAAGCCTACACTAACATCATGAAGGAAATTTTTCTGTGCACAAGGAGTTTTATGCCACTTTACATAGTATTGATGACATGTATGGACACTTGGACTTCCAGACCTTGTATGGTTCACCCCATGTCTTTATCACATGCACAAGTAACTCCTTGGATCATCTTGACAAGTGTCCTTGTGATCCTTGGACTTCTCTTTCTCTCTCTCTCTCTCTCTCTCTCTCAAACTCTATAAGAGTTGGCCATTTTGGCATTGTATTCGATGCTCCACCTAATTATGGTGAAGCCCTAATCAATTATACACCTTTGATCAATAAAATAACTAATTTTTACCTCTTATATGACTATACCTAGTGTGTTGACTTAAATGTGTGATCTTGCATAAGAGAAGACTAACGATTCCTTAGCATGTTGCTCATTTGCTTCACCTATTTGCATCTTCTTCTTGTAGGGCGTATGGTGTGTTCTAGGATATGTCAAGGTTAAAGTGATAGTATTTTCATTAGTGCCCTCACAGGCCTCTTGTCTAGTCTTCCTAGCTTTGTGCATTCATCTATAACCCCATAATGTAATATTGATGGAAAGAGTCACTGATTGGAGAGTGCATGTTTTAGTTATCTTTTGATTTCAAGTGTGAAATACATATGGTTGGATGCTATTAACACATCTAGTATATCACCTCCATTAATCTATATTTGCTTTCAATTATCCTTATCCCTTTTCACCCCCAAAAGTTAGTGGTAGTAGTAGTAGTCAAGTGGTACATCAAGGGAACTAGCCCTATCTAGAGACTCACCTCATTCCTTAGGCTGCCCACAAGCCTAGAGGTGATTCCATTGTGCCACTTACATGAGGAGAGCCTTGGCATATCCTAAAAGTGTGCATATATAAGGACAACAGGTACATCAACAAATATAATAATACTCAAATATTGACAAATCAAGGTTAGTATGTTCACAAGTAGTGATTATAGGTGATTTTAGTAGGTCACAATCTAAAAGTATATCAATTAGATATGTACAAGATTAAACATAATTGCTAATGGACTATAAATAGGGGTATGAATTACCAACACATCAATTTGATGTTGCATGCTAGTAATTTTATTTTGTAAGGAGTGAATGAGGATGTCCTTATTGTGAATGAGATAACACAAAAAGGAGTTTTGCTTCATCAGTATCATATTCTCTTCCTTAAGTGATAGAAAGGAAGTAACAATATCAATGGGTCACTTAAGATCTGGTAGGGTACAATCAAAGTGTACATCAAGTGTTTTCTCATATAATTAGGAAGAGGTGAAATTGGTACAATATTAGAATATGTATCAATATGAATAATAAAAGGATGTGTATGCTCCTCTTCTATGTCATCAATAAAATATGGTGGTAGTGCCTCACCCTAACAAGACAAGTATTCACTAAAAAATGAATAAGAAGGAAGTGAAATAAGAGGATATTTAGTAATTGAGAGCTCAAATGATTTATAAGGCCCATAAGACTCATTTACCACCTCAAAAAATGTTTCAAAATTGTTTGAAACTTCATTTGGTGATGTGGCATTTGTAATGAATAAGTGCAAGTTATCATAGACATTGGGGCTTATGAAATCAATAGACTATATTTTCATGAACACAAGCCAAGACTTATATTCCTCCTCAGTAAAGGTATGAACATTTTCTTTAACAATGCACCAAAAGCATTTGCACTCTAAAACTATCTTCATTTTTATTTTCCATGTGTTGTAGTTGAAGGCATTTAGGGGCTTGAACAAATGAGAATCCATTGTTAGATGCACAATTTATGAAATAATAAACCTCACACCAAAAAATCTCAAGGAGATAAAAGATTAACAGAATTATAAATTAGTCTTTACCAAAAATGCATCTAATAGTACAATGAATTAGACGTCAGACTTCATAAAAAATGAAACTGCAATTGATTATAATTTGGAGCCTAAGAGCGGGCGTTTGGGGGATGTTATTAACCAAATTTTCACCCCAAGGAGGGATAATCCAACCTCTTCAAATTTGGAATAACACTGAAACACCTCATATGTTGTGGGTGACAATTCTTAAAGGTAAATCTCTAGATTATGGGTTAACTCCCATGCACAACACCTATAACTAACCACTAACCTGTTTGCCTTAAAGGAAAAGGGATAGAATGAGATAAAACACTAATTTAATGGAGGTGATTCACCATGATAAACTCCACAACTTACTTGAACTTTCACAATAAATTAACAATTATAAATCTAATTCCAAAACCCAAGGTTTTCCTAACCCAATGCTTTAATATGAAAGTAGAATGTAAATTATCCTTCAAGGTAGATGATTAAAAAGCCTGATAAAGGACACTAGTAACCCTATTATTCACATTAAATCACATAAAGCTATTATTTACACTTCATATAACCTTTTAAAAAGTAGATTACTCACACCAAGCATGAAAGAGATAGATGAATGCAAGGAAAGAGAACTATCACTTGTCACCCAATAATAGACTATTTCACACACTTATACAAGTAGTTGAGAATTTAAAACTAGTATGAATCATTATTTCAAATTCAAAATAAATATTCAATTTAGTACGGCTTCACCATACCAACTTGTGGATGTCTTACAATGTCAAAAGAGGTAACATATATAGAGAAATGAGGAAGAGGGAGAGAGGGGCATAGAGGAGGGAGATTGCCAAGTGTCTAAAAGACTTAAAATTAATAAAGGAGTTATAGAATAGTCCCAAATTTTCTCCAAATACATGTGTTCCTCCTCTAAATATGCTTCATCATCTAAATGGCGTAGGAGTTTTAAGTTTAGTTTGACACCTTGCACTTGCTCTTCAAAACTACACTTATTTGTATATGTACAGTGATAAATGGTCTTATTTGTCATTATATCACTATGAAATTATTTTAAACCTACTATTTGACACTTAGCCTATATTTATAAACTCTATTACTCTAAAATTTCAATGGCAATCATCACTCAACTCCTCAGGTGTCTTGAAATCCCTAAGTCTACTATGCCTAGCGTTGTCCAAATGGTTCAAAAATTGATTTTAACTTTATCAAGGTAATATCTCTACATTAAATTAATTACCATACCTTATTAGACATGAATCAACTCATTTGGGTTCACCAAACAACCCCTAAAAAATCATTTTGCACCCTAAGCTCTCATTAGTCCTTAAATCTTTGCAGCCCTAAAAACACACAAACCTAATTGTTTAGGATAGTGTGCAAATGATATTAGAAAAATAAGCATATATTTGAGTATCCAATATCCCCTTACAACTCCATGCTAAGTTTCATGATCTGAGAGTGAGTGGAAGTATCTTTTTTCTTCTATTCTCTTTCCCCAATTAGGCCTCTATGCCTTGAAGGTTGAGTTTTTACTCCAAACCTCTCCCATACATATGAAACAACCAAAAAGTGTTTGATTCACTTTCTACAACATATAACAAACCTCCATGACAAATTTGAGGTCCTAAGACCCTGTGTAGGTATGAGAACCATGTAATGGTCCCAAAACCTAGTCTCTCTTTCAAGCCTTTTTAGATTGTCTTAAAAAACTAGACCTATAAGATCACTTCCATGTTGTATTTTATAGATTTTTGGAATTTAATAGGTATTAATCATCCCAAATTATCCTCCCCAATAGTTTGCATTTGTTCATGATCTTCTATACCATATTTGGAGATCAAAACCTTACAAAAGTATAACATTTATTGCATCTGTACATTTATAGGTACATGCAAAGTACATGTTGAGGACACACTTGGAGTGATCAATGGCATTTAGGAAGTTTTAAAAGTAATTCAAGTCATTTCATTCACTTTGGAGGGAAATCTTTCACATTGGGTCTTTATTAAAGTTTTAAGAGGGTGTAGACTTATCTAAGTTCTATTGACAATGGAAATTGTTCTATCAACGAATCAACCCTTTCATCTATCATGAAAGTCAAGTTAGAATCATACTAATCTAATCGTAGGGGTTCTAAAGGATCTTTTAAGATCCTAAAAATGCGAGGGCTTTTTTATTATAAATTATAGAAAAATAATCAATAAGTTATTTAAGTAATTTATTCCATTATCACAATCAAAAATTTATTTATAGAAATAAGAAATAGTTAAAATAGAAATTTGTAATCTATTGATTCGATAGAGAAAATCTATTGATTAGACAATCTCTTGAAAAATAGAAATCATATATATATATATATATATATATATATATATATATATATATTCTCAAATGAACTCACAACTTCATTATGTGCAATGGTTTAGAGATTAACTAAACAGAGAGAAAGAGCTTAAGAAAGGAAACAACAAGAAAAACAAACAACAAGAAATGAACAACAAACAAAAGATAAAAGAAAAATAAAACTAAAACAGAAAATAAACTAAACCTAAGAACTAAGGAAATTAAATAAGAAAATCTAAGAAAAGGAAAATCTAACAACAAAGACAAAACTAAAAAAAACAAAAAAAACTAAGATTTAAGGCCTTTTAAAATCTAAACTATTCTAATGACAAATAATTAAGATAATACTAAAACTTAAGAAAAATAAAATAGTGAACTAAAGGAAAGCCCTGAAATTAAGATAAAACAAAGAAATTAAAATAATAACAGTTTACTTGAACAATGAAAATTGAAACAAACTAAAGATAATTAAAATCTAATTTTAACTAAAAGGGAAAGTAAACTATAAACTTGACATGGAAAAATATAGATATAAATCAAATAACAATGCAAAAACTAAAATACAACTAAATTAAAGAATTTATTTAAACAAATTCTACTAGTTTAAAAAGTATCAAAATTTCTTAAGAAAACTATTTAAAATAGGGCAATAAATTAAAACCTATTTAATAAGAGAAAAGATCTAGAAGAAAACTAAAAGTCTACTATATTAGAAATAGAGTTAATTGTTTAAAAAAGAGTTGTGAGTCTCAAAATGAGAGTCCTCTTAGCATAAAGAACCAATTTTAATGAGAAATCTTACAATTTTTTATTACAAAACTTGAAAGGACAACTCAACAGCTAAATAGATCAATGAAATGTCACAAAAAGACAAAATGATCATCATTTTCAGGTTGAATATTTGAATTCTTCACATAGGATTATGAATAACAATTCATCGAAAGATATTAGACTTATCAAACTTCAGATAATCAGTAATAGATGACAAATATAATTAGATATACCTATGTTGCACAAGTGACTACTCAACCATAAAATAAAGTACCATTGAGTCTATTTGCAAAAGTTGTATTATCTCAAAGAAATTGCATAAAAAAAGAGATAAGTGATTGAATTCAGAAAATACTTAAGTCTTCAATACCTGTTGTGCTTTTGTCTTCAAATGAATGTTTGATCTCTTTATATATCCTCAACTTCAGTTATGAAATAAGTTATAACTAACTTTAGTTAGTTATAAGTTAATGTTAACTAATTGACTTTAACAAAGTAAATTAATTAACTAAATAGTGTGAGGATAAATTAGTTAAGATTTTTAAAGTCTTAATTTGATCAAGATATTTAAGAAAATAGACCGAGTACTAACCTTAACGAGTGGGGACCCATACTAATTAATAATATAATAGGATACATAATAATCATAAAATAAAAAATAAAAAATTGATAAATTCTACTTATGTTTAAACCATAACACATTTAAAATAAAGTTTAGCATATATAATTATACCAAAACTACTAATTCTACCAAATTTCTCAAAAATTATCAAATTAAAAGTATCATACTGAAATGTTAAATTTGTATGAAAAAGTTTAATGTTAAATAGAAACTATCCTTTAGATGACTAATAATTATTTGAGTTAGATAAAACTTCAATTATTGGTTTGTCTTGATAATTGAGACAAGCATTATATTCCATTTTAGTAGAAGGGAAAGGCAACAATCTAGTCTCTGTTTCAGATGTGTCATCATCAACTTCTAGCTTAACCCTCTTAATCTTTTTGGGTTCATTGGATGCTTTAGGTTCAGTTCTCTTCATAGTAGAACTCTTTTCAGCAGCATGCTCCAAAACATTTATGGTTTTCTTTATATTAATATATCCTTGGCCTCCCAATAAAAATAGGCTCACTATGTGTTCCCAACAAGCTTAACTTCTTACATTTTCCACCAAGGTTTGTATTAGATGGGGTAGGTGTGTCTAAAAGAGTGAACATTTTTTAAAAATCTTTGACATAGATTGTCTCTTTTTCAAGCTGGTTATCAGGATGATTATTAAGAAGTTGATTAGCTTGAAGTGGTTCATCAACTGGTTCACCTCTAAAAATAGAGGGATGCAGTTGCAAGTAAGGATCATGCCTAGGATGATGTTCAAAGAAATGAGAACAATTGTTTTAGAATTGAAAATGGGCTCCAAACCTTTGACCTCAAAAACCTATGACCTCTATAGCCTCTATAACCACCATAACCTCTTTAGATAGGAAAAGTATTTAGAATTTTTCAAAAAATAGTGTCATATGCGTCAAAGTGAACATACATTCTTGTGCCCTTAGGAAATCTAGGCCCAAAATGTCCAACATGAAACCCAGCCCTATTAGAACTTTTGTTATGACTTGACTGACCACCTCTATTTGACATCTATCCCCATCCTCCATCATTACTATTTTTAGCTAGTTGATCCCACCCAGACATATTGAGATAATAAAAATCTTTAAAAAATGCCAAATTTCAAAGCTTTGAGACCATGATTGCATTAACAACATAAATTCAAAAATTAAATTGCATCACTGCATCTAAATCATAGCAATATTAATTTTCATGATTCAAACATATGAAAATCTAATTCTAATTTCAAAAATTTCAATCATTTGATCACCTATGCATATTTTTCGATAATCAACTGCTATGAAACTCATAAATTGATCATATTAGATACTGATTTAAAACTCTCCATCTTATGCAAGAATATGTTCTATACCTCAACCAAAAACTTTATGAAACTCAAATCAATTCATAAAACATATTTGCATATTAAACAAAAAAAAATGTATTTTTCCATCTCTATCTTATCACAACCCATTCAATATACTACAATTTTCAACATCATTCAAAATATTCTCACATCGAAAACATATTGAATCTAAAAATACCACAACTTGTCGAAAACCACAAATTATTTCATGATATTCATCTACATGGACCCAAATTTCCAAAAAAAATAATAATGCAACTATTCAAAACTTAACACATATAATTGAAAACAACTATATATCATTATATCTCTGCAACTTGTTTCATCTCAAAACTAAGTTCACAACCACTTTGGAACAAACCTTCACAAACTCAATCATATGATAAATTGAGAAACTACCCAAATATTAAAATAATTGATGAAACAATGAAACTTTCCAAACCACTATAACTGAATCTCATACTAAAATCACAAACCATCATTCACCTCAAAACTCAAGACAAAAATGGCTATAAATTGAGGAGGATTTTCACATAACATCAAGATATGAAACTTAATCCAAAACCTGTGCATGATAACTCCATATTTTAAAACAAGTTTGATACAAAAAACCCTCATAACCTAATTGAAGCTTCTTTTAAAAAATACAATCGAAAATGAGTGCATGTTAATTTTTTTTGTAGATTTATGCACATGCAAGGACTATCCCAACTTAAAAACATCAAACTGAAAGATTTCATTTGCATAAAAATGAATGCAAAATACCCATGATAGGAAACTAAGACAAAATATAAACTTTAAATAAAAACTTAATTGAGTCGAAGATAACCATTCCATGCAAACTCTCAGTCTATCCAGAGATATTTTGTTCATGCAAACTCTTACTTCGCAGATCAAAATTTCACCACAAATCCACAAACAAAAATTTTCAAAATCCTTCAAACTTCCAAAACTCTCACAAATAAATCTCGATTCTAAACCAAAGAAAGATTTTCTTTGCTTTCACGAAACTCCATATCTCCACAGGAAAATGAAACACACATACCTGTCTTTGAATCTAAACTTCTTATTCATAACTTGCACTCAATTTCCATTTACAACTCGAATGACATCTCACCAAAACTTTGCTTCTGCTTGAATCTTGCAAAAAACACAATGAATGAAGAAAACAAAGCTTTTATTTGCCACCCTCTGAGCCATAACTATTTGAGTGACGTATTCTTTTTCCATTGATTCACAATTACCAATTGCATACTTAGTAATCCCTCCAAATATTTTGATGACTTGTCAAATCTATCAACATGCTAATCTTCCTACCAAATCTTTTGCCAAATTCTGTGACTTGAGGTGATCAGTTAGCATTTAATGCTAACATGCCACCATAATCTCAAAGCATCAAGACATGCTTCCAAAAATTAATGCCTATGCCAAATTGACCAAGTTTCAATAGGTCCAGGCCTATTAGGTGCCAACTCAGCCACCAACCATGTTATATTAGAGCCTTAAGATTTATTCATTACCAAAATCATCGATTAACTTAAGTCACTCAAAATAAACCCTTCGAAACTATACACGGTCCTTATATCAAGCACAAGTCACGAAGAACAAATTCAAACCATAATATTATGTGTTAAACATCATAACCCTAAGAAAAAGAATATGATAGGCATAAATCCCCTTAGCATGTTCTAAGAAACATTAATCAAATGAAGGTAATAAAAATGATCCTAAAAATAATTATCATGTTTTCCAAAGGACCGCATATCACTAACTACTCACCAACCCAATATTTATGTTGGTAATAGTGATTATCAATTTTAATTATTATCTTTAAATCTTGAACAATTAACTTAAAATGTTAATGAAATAACTATGCATTTGGGCAATCAAGTAAGAAAAATGATTTGTAAGCTATACGAAGGACTACGATAGAATCATCCAATCCAGAAGAACACATCATACTTCAAACATCTCAACCATAACACCATCACCTATTATGTTTAAAGAAATATATCAACTGAAAACAACATTATAAACCAATCTGAACTGATCAAATTCGAACCACGAATACCAATTAAACTTCAAAAATTAACTAATATACGAATGAATCAATTAACTGAGCACCAATGAGCCATCAAATTCAACTAAATCATCTATTTTAGAATTGAATTGCAATACCACTTTAAATATATCATCAAATGACTAAGAACTGAGAAAAATAAGTTTATTGCAACTGTCAAATAGGTTGAATCTGATTCTATCAATAATCATATATGCATATTTTATTCATTTATCCACTATGGTTTTTGAAACCCCTAGAACATAAATAAAATCATCAACAAATCATTACAATTTTATAATCAAATATGCACCTACCAATATCATCAATCAATAGGATTTATGACACAGTTTTAGGCTTTATGACATAGTCATCTTTATGACATAGTCATCTTTATGACAGTAAGTATAAACTTAAAAATTGGGAGAGGTATAAAAAATAGGGATAACATTATTGACCTTACTAGTCAATTTTGTGAAAAAAATTGATTAGCAACAGATTTACCTATAAAATATAACATAGATTTTTTCCTTGAGAGTGTGATCCAAGAAAATCATTTTTCAAGTAGCTAAGCAAGAACCCATTAAATAATGAATTCATCAAGGGATGGAGTGTTTGGCTAACGTGGCATATAGAAAGAAAAATAAATAATAAGGGAGGTTGGGATGGATGCACAAACCATTACAAATGCCTTAAAAACAAAATCTAAAAATCAAGTAATGCTTCTACAACCATATATAAGTTAGTTGTATTATGAATTTATTATGAAACTGAATTTGTAAGAATATTTCTAAAAATGAATGATACAACATCTTCCACATATTCGCATTCTCTTCCTTTATAATGTGATCCTTCTAATTCCATAATTCTTCATTGATCAATCAAAAAATATAGAATGACAAGTAAAACAAAAGAAGAAAAAGAAACAAACTAAAAGAAAAACATAAAACAAATGAAAAAGAAGACAAATGAACAACTATTCATGAAATAAATTTAAATGATGGTCATTTATTGAATAATGTAGCTAATTTCCTTCAAGATCTTTAAGATTAAAAGTGTTATTACTAAGAACTATAGCAATTCTATAAAGTTCAAGCCATAATGCATTAAATTTATGGTGTTTTTCAAGATTTTCATGAGCTTTATCCCAATATAACACTAAATTACTGACCTTAAACTTTTTACTAGAAACCTTTTTATCAAAAAACTTCTTTAATTTTTCCTTAGTCTTTTCTAATTTTTGTAGTGCAAATGCTTTGAATTCATCAAGTGCTATCAAATCATGTAACCTTTATTCAATTATATTTGTATCTTCAATTGTATATTGTAAGGCAGTCCTTGTCAAAAAAACTGAAGTTCTATAAGTAAAGTGGCTTCAAATCCATAAGATAACATGAAAGGAGAGTAACTAGTTACGACCTTAGCAATAGTTCTATCAGCCCATAAAGCTTCAAAAAATTTAAGATGCCAATTCCTTTTATCATCACGAACTAATTTTTTCATGATAAAAATCAAATTTTTATTAGTGGACTCGGCTTGTCCATTTCTTTGTGGATAATATTTTGATGAATGACTAGAAATGATAGAATATTTTTATAGAAATTCTAAAAATTCATTTGAAACAAACTGAGGTTCATTATCAGAAATAATCTTAAATGAAACTCCAAATATAGAGAAATTTTGATTTTTAAAAAATGAAATTACTTAAGCTATTATTAAACTCTTAAGAGCTTTGGCTTTGAACCATTTGGTGAAATAATCTGTGGTTGTCAAAATGTATCTATGACCTGCAGATGAAGATGGGTAAATGTATGAAATTAAGTTAATGCCCCATTTATTAAAAAGCTTTTAAAAAATAACTGCATTTAAAGGCATCACAGGTAATTTATCCCTTCCAACAAAAAGTTGACAAGGCATACAAGAAAGAACCAATTTATAGGCATCTTGAAACAAAGTGAGCCAATAATAACCAACTCTTAAAATTTTATAAGTTATTTTTGCAGCATAATATCCACCACATTTTCCTTCATGACAGCTCCTAAGAACTTTCTAAATTTGATTATGAGTAATACATCTTAATAAAATACCATCACAATCATGAATAAAATAAGTTCTCTAGTAAATAAAAATTTAATGCTTTTGAACATAAAGAACGTCTTTCTTTCTTATTTATATTATTAAAACAAGATTGATTTTGAAAATAATAAACCAAAACATGATACAAGTCATCTTCAGCCAACAAATAATCTCAGTCATTCATTTCATGTCCGAACTTAAAACTTTCAACAAATTCAACAACTTTCATAGTTTTAAAGTAGAGTTTTGCATTTAATTTTTCATCAACTGAGAGAAGTAGGACGTTAGTATCTATGGTAGCATTTTCAACTGTTTGGCTAATTCATTTCCCTTAATAATTTTTGATGTTTCAAATTCAAGGCCAAATTTTTGAATACATAAAATCCACTTAACGAGTCTCCCTTGAATAGTTGACTATTTTACAAGATATGATAACATAGGTACATTAGATCATACAAGAACTTTATTTTTCATTAGTAAATATCTAAACTTAATTAAAGAAGAAATAAGAGAGAAAATAAATTTTTCAATGAGAGGGTACCTAGTTTCTATATCTTTTAAGATTTGGCTCACGTAATCAATAGGTTTTTCTTCATTATTTTCAAATTTTTGAGTAATTACAGCTCCTATAGCCCTTTATGTAGTGTTAATATAAAGGACAAAAACTTTATTCAGATTACATTTGGCAAGGACATGTGCACTTGCAATAACATTTTTGATAGAATCAAAAGTTAAATCAACATTTTCATCCCAAAAGTGAATCTTATCTTTCCTTAATAACAGTTGTAATGGATTAGATTTATTAGTGAAATCAAAAATAAATTTTCTAACAAAATTTATTTTACCAAAGAAAGATCTTAAACTTGACTGATTTTTGAGAGAAGGTAATTCCTTTATTACTTTAACACGTTCAGGTTTAATTGAAATACCTTTAGAAATTATATGTCCTAATGATTTTTCTTTAGTTATGCCAAAAATAATTTTTTTAGGATTTAGAGAAACATCAAACTTTCTACATCTTATGAAAACTTCACTAAGAAGATCTAAATATTTCTTTCTTTTCTTGAAATGAACAATGAGGTCATCTAAGTAAACTTGAATGACTATGCCTATCAAATCATCAAAAGCAATATGCAATGCCCTTTGAAAAGTAGTTCCTGCATTCATTAAACCAAAAGGCATCTGATTATTAGCAAAACTGCATCTACACATGGTGAAAGTAGTTTTATGCCTATCATCAAGACTTACAAAGATTTGATTATAACTTGAAAAACCATCTAATACAAACATCATTTTATATCATGTAACTTGTAAAATCAAATTTATGTTAGGTAGAGGAAAGTTATCTTTCGTATTTTTTTAATTTAAATCTCTAAAATCAACATAAAGTCTAATATCATCATTCTTTTTTCTTATAGAAACTAGATTAGCCACCCATTTGAAATATGTTACAAGAAAAATGACACTAGCATCGATCATTTTATCCAGCGCTTTGTTAATGGTGTCCTCTAATAAAAGGTTAATTCTTCATATTTTCTACCTCATAGGTTTGATACCTAGCTTAATTGAAATGTTATGTTTAATAATATCCATATCATAACCTCTAAGATCCTTATAAGACCATGCTAATATATCAATAAACTCTTTAAAAAGTTTAATGAACTTAACCTTTTCATTTTATTTACTTGGATCCCTAAATAAACATACTTAGGATCATCTTCGGTGCCTAAATTTATGGGAATGGTTTCACCTATGATCCTCCTTGATGGGTCTTCAGCTCTAGTGATTTTTGGCTGGTCATTAAGTCAAAACATAAATTCTAAACTTACTAAACCAACATGTAATTTGTTAAAACTTAACTATAAATAATCTTCACAATTAAGTACATAATCATCATGATCAACGTAATTCCCTTTGAGAAATGTATCTATATGTTCATCACAGCTAAAAATTGACCAATTATCGTTAAAATCATGTTTTTTGGATGAAAAAGTTTAGTTAAAAAAATCAATAGTGGGTTCAACTTCACTCAGAGTAGGATTAGAAGCATAAATAACAAGTTTATCTATTTTTATATTAAATTCTCTAAAAATATGGGTGATATTGAAGGCTTCAAAATTCTTAATTAATTCTCAAACTTTTCGAGTGTAATGATGCAAACAGATTTGATTAGTTTAATAAAATTTTCAAATCTGTCTCACTATTAATTATGAGTCTTTGAAAACTTCCAAATGTTTAACATTCAATTTTATAACTTTCTCTAATCCCAAACATAATGCTTCAAATTATGTTATGTTATTCATGTTCTCAAAAAATAATTTGTAAGTATAATGAAATATCTTACCAATGGGGGATATGAGACAAATACCAAAACCACTACCTTGTTGAGAACAAGCTTCATTGAAGTAAAGAGACCATAAAAGATTTTTTTTAAATACTTTTTCATGCTGATTTTAAGTTCATCAACATTCGATAATTCATAAGTCCCAATACCCATTTCTATGTAGGAAATACTAGATGAAAAAAGAAATTCAACTGAAGTACCAAAAAAATCCTCTTTTAATAAATGTAATCTCATTATTAACTGAAATCCAAGTCACATCTTTACCAACAAACACTCCAGTAGCTTTTGACCAATCTCTTTTTAATAACATTGCATAACTATTAGGAATATTTAAACCCTAAATATTGGTCATACATCTAATGCACTCATCCTATGCAATCTTAATAACTATGTCATGGACCACAATTTTTAGTTTGTCTAGCATCAAAATCGATAAATTTTATTTTATTTTTTTAATAAAAAATACCTAAATGATCAGCGATACATTTAGGCATGATATTCTTTGAAGCACTAGTATCTAAAATACAATTATGAATTATTTTATTGTCAATCTTAACCATGACACAGAAAGGGAGACTATAATCAGTAGGGGAATCAAACTTGTTAAGCATAGATATGTTCAAAATTATTTTCCTCTTGTAGACTTACATCAACTCTTGGATTTTTAACCGCCTCATTAATCTTATCTAATTGATCAGGAAGACTAGCAGCCTACAACAAATAAAATCCAACTTTGATGGTTGAAAAATCTTCAATTATGTTGTAAGTCTTACCATTTGTTTGTCTAAAATTCTTAGATTTATAATTTTGATATTGTGTGTTATTATATACAGTTTTCAAAAGAATATTTTAATCATTTTTGTCATTATCATTATGAGTTATTTTACTTTTATGATCTGAATGAGGTTTATCATTTGTTGATCTATTATTGTGAGGAATTTCATAATCCTTATTCCTAGTATTTATAACATGAATATTTTTTTCGAAGAGTCATCAAGAGAATTTATATTATATATTGAATTTTTAGTTATCTTATTTTTTCATGAAAAAAATATTTTTTAAACTTAATAATAGCTTGACATGTTTCAAGATTATGTTCAAGCTCACATACATTACAATAATAAGCAATATTATCATCTTTTAAATTTTTATGTGAAGAAGAAGGCTTATCATTAGCTGTCTCTTAATAGCGACCAACTCATTGCCTAAAGTTTGAATTGCTTTTAATATTTTGATATTTTTTTAATTCAAACCTGTGGTAGATCTATCTTTAAAACTTACATGTTTTAGTTTTTTTCATAATCAATACAAAATTTTATGGTTTGATCATATTCAATTATATCTTTATCCTCTAATGTCATTTTGTATTTTAAGGGTAAAGTATTGTAAAAGTAGAGTCTAGACAATTTTTTAGAAGATGTAAGATCAACTAAATTTTTTTGATGTAACTTGGTGAATGTAGAGACAAAATGATACATAGTTTCACTCAGATCTAATGAAAATTTGAAAGATCATTAACTAAATCAAAATCTTCCTTGGCTTTACCAAAATACAATTATAACCATTCCTCTACATTACTCCAACTATCAATCACCTTTGCAAATAGACTAACAAATGCTTGGTAAGCCTTTCTTTCTAAGGTTTGTGTAATAACCCTTAAAAAAATCTTCTTATTAGTTATTCCAAGAGTGGCACAAACTAATCTAAAGGCTTCTAAGTGATCTTCCCAAGATTCTCTAGCAGTACAAAAAAAATTGGTATATTTAAACCTTTAAAAGAAGGCAGCTTATCTGGATGGTTTTCGACATTGATTGGATTTACAGAAATCCAAGGAGTTATAGCTATCTAGCATTCTTGCTAAACTTATTATTCATCTTTACCTTCTATGAGTTTTTATATTTCTCTATTATTCTGCAATCTGTGAAAGAGATCCTCTAATCTTCATTTTGGTATTAATTGTTCTCCCTCTGGTTGATTTCCCTCCAACTGATTCATGATTGGTAGATTTCTGACAATCCGATCTGCCATTAGAAATTTCAACAAATTCTATTTGAGAGGGATGATTATTTTGATCCTGATTTTTTTGACTTCAATGTTGATTAGACAAAGGAGTTGTAGCAAGCTCAACAAAATCATCAAAAGAAAAAGAGTTGAAAAGATAACAAATTTTAGGATTAGGATTAGCAGCTAACATTCTTTCTCTATTTTCTCTAATTCTCTTATTAAAATTGATTATAGCTTGTTGAGTTTCACGTGTCAAATTAGAATACCAATCAATTTCATACTCAATAGTTTCTAATTCTTCATTGATAACGTCAATAACTTAAGAAAGGTCTTTAGGATGATTATACCATGCAAAACACATCAAATTAAAAGCAATATCAACCTGATCTTCTTCTGCATTAACAATAGGTTGGATAATAGAAAGTTATTCATATCCAAGAACCATTAGCAAAAAAATATATATTAAAAGAGTGTTCTCCAATGGAGTTTCTAAATTTGTTGATGATGGAAATTCTTCCGTCAATGAATCAACCCTTTCACCGATCACGAAGGTCAAGTTGTAATCGTACCAATCTAATCGTAGAGGTTCTAAAGGCTCATTTAAGATCTTAAAGATGCGAGAGGGGTTTCAGAATAAATTTTGAGAAAATAATAAATAAGCTATTTAAGTAACATATTCCATTATCATAATTAAAAATCTGTTTATAGAAATAAGAATCAGTTAAAATAAAAATTTGTAATCTATTATATCTGACAGAGAAAACTTATTAATTAGACAATCTCTTGAAGAATAGAAATTTGATTCTCAAATATATATGTATTCAAATGAACTCATGATTTTATTATTTGCAATGGTTTAGAGATTAACTAAAAAGAAAGAGCTTAAGAAAGGAAGCAACAAGCAATAAAAAGAACGGAACAACAAACAAAAGATAAAAGGAAAAAAAACTTAAACAAAAAAGAAACTAAACCTAAGAATGAAAGAAACTAAATAAGAAAACCTGAGAAAAAGAAAATCTAACAACAAAGACGAAACTAAAACAAAAAAAACTAAGATTTAAAGCCTTTTAAAATCTAAATTATTTTAATGACAAATAATTAGGACAATATTAAAACATAAGAAAAATATAATAGTTAACTAAAGAAAAGACCTAAAATTAAGATAAAACAAAAAAACTAAAATAATAATAGTCGACTTGAACAATGAAAATTAAAACAAACTAAAGATAATTAAAATCTAATTTTAACTAAAAGGGAAAGTAAACTATAAACTTGACAAGAAAAAAGATAGATATAAATCAAATAACAATGCAAAAACTATAATAGATCTAAATTAAAAAAATTATTTAAATAACTTCTATTAGTCTAAAAAGTAATAAAAGTTCTTAAGAAAACAACTTAAACTATTTAAAACAAGACAATAAATTAAAACCTATCCAATAAGAGAAAAGATCTAGAAGAAAACTAAAAGTTTACTATATTAGAAATATAGTTAATTGTTTAAAAAAGAGTTGCGAGTCTCAAAATGAGAGTCGTCTTAGCATAGAATAAATTTTAGTGAGAAATCCAACAATCTTTCACTACAAAACTTGAAAGGATAACTCAACAACTAAATAGATCAATGAAGTGTCATGAAAAGGTGAAATGATCATCATTTTCAGGTTTAATATTTGAATTCTACACATGGGGCTGTAAATAATAATTCATCAAAAGATATTAGACTTATCAAACTTCAGATAATTAGTAATAGATGACAAATATAACTATATATACTTGTGTTGCATAAGTGACTACTCAACCGTAAAATAAAGTATCATTGAGTCTATTTGCAAAAGCTTTATTTTCTCAAATAAATTTCATAGAAAGAATAAATAAGTGATTGACTTCAAAAAATACTTAAGTCCTCAATCCCTGTTATGCTTGTATCTTCGAATGAATGCTTCATCTCCTTTTATATCCTCAACTTTAGTTATGAAATAAGTTATAATTAACTTTAGATAGTTACAAGTTAATGTTAACTAATTGACTTTAAAAAAGTTAATTAATCAACTAAATAGTGTGAGGATAAATTAGTTAAGATTTTTAAAGCCTTAATTTGATCAAGATATTTAAGAAAATAGACTGAGTACTAACCTTAATGAGTGGGGACCCATACTAATTAATAAAATAGTAGAATACATAATAATCATAAAATAATAAATCAAAAATTGATAAATTCCACTCATGTTTAAATCATAACACATTTAAAATAAACTTTAGCATATATAATTATACCAAAATTATTGAATGAATCAATTTTTTTCTAAATTTTCAATCAAAAGTATCATACTGAAATGTCAAATTTATATGAAAAAGTTTAATGCTAAACAAAAACTATCCTTTGAATGACTAATAATCATCTGATTTAGATAAAACTTCAATTACTAGTTTGTCTTACTGATTAAGACAAACATTATATTCCATTTTAGTAGTAGAGAAATGCAGTAATTTGGTCCCTGTGTCAGATGTTTCATCATCAACTTTCAACTTAACCCTCTTAATCTTCCTGAGTTCATCAGATGCTTCAGGGTCAGATCTCTTCATAGCATAACTCTTTTCAGTAGCATGCTCCAAAACATCTATGGTTTTTCTTCTATTAATATATCCTTCGCCTCTTAAACTTAACTTCTCAATCCTAAGAATAGGCTCACTATGTGCTCCCAACAGGCTTAACTTTTTACATTTTTCACCAAGGTTTGTATTAGATGGGGTAGGTGTGTCTAAAAGAGTGATCATTTCCCTAAGATTCTTGGCATAGGTTTCCTCTTTTTCAAGTTGGTTATCAGGCTGACTATTGAGAAGTTGATTAATTAGAAGTTATTCATCAACTACTTCACCTCTAAAAATAAGGGGCTATAGTTGCAAGTAAGGATCATGCTCAGGATGATGTTCAAGGAAATGAAAAAAATTACTTTGGGATTGAGAATGAGCTCCAAACCTTTGACCTTGAAAATCCATATTACCTTTATAGCCTCTATAACTATCATAGCCTCTTTGGATAGGAAAAATATTCAAAAAATTTCAAAAATTAGGGTCATATATGTCAAAGTGAACAGACATTCTTGTGCCCCTAGGAAATCTAGGCCCAAAACATGCAGCACGAAACCCAACCCTATTAGAAATTCTGATATGACTTGACTAACCACCTCTATTTGAAATCTATCCCCATGCTTTGTCATTACTATTTTTAGCTGGTTGATCCCACCCAAACATATTGAGATAGGAAAGATCTAAAAGAAATGTCAAATTTCAAAGCTCTGAGACCATGATTGCATTTGCAACATAAATCTAAAAATAAAATTGCATCATTGCATATGAATCATAGAAATATTAATTTTCATGATTCAAACATATGAAAATCTAATTTCAATTTAAAAAATTTCAACCATTTGAGCATCTATGCATACTTATCCACAATCAATTGCTATGAAATTCACAAACTGATCATATCATATACTGATTTAAAACTATCCAGCTCATGCAAGAATATGTTCTGTACCTAAACCAATTTTTTTTTGAAACTTAAATCAATTCATAAAACATATTTGCATATTAAACATAAAAAAATGTATTTTTCCATCTCTATCTTATCACAACCCATCAAATATACTGTAATTTTTAAAATCATTCAAAATATTCTCACATCAAAAATGTCTTGTATCTAAAAATACGACAACTTATCGAAAACCACAAATTACTTCATGATATTCATCTACATGGACCCAAATTTCTGAAAAAGAAATTCATGCAACTATTCAAAACTTAACACAAATAATTAAAAACAACTATGTATCATTATATCTCTGCAACCTGTTTCATCTCAAAACTAAGTTCATAACCACTTTAGAGCGAACCTTCACAAACTCAATCATGTGATAAACTAAGAAACAAAAAGCCCAAATATGAAAACAATTGATGAAACAATGAACCATTTTGAACCACTGTAACTGAATCTCATACTAAAATCACAAACCACTATTCACCTCAAAACCAAGGATAAAAATGGCTATAAACTGAGGAAGATCAAAATATGAAACTTAATCCAAACCTTGTGCATGATAACTCCATATTTTAAAATAAGTCTAATACACAAAACCATTCTAACCTAACTGAAGCTTCCTTTGAAGAATACAACCAAAAATGAGTGCATGTTAATTTTTTTTGTAGATTTATACACATACAGGGACTATCTTGACTTAAAAACATCAAATTGAAAGATATTATTTCCATAAAAATGAATGCAAAATACCCATGATAGGAAACTAAGACCAAAAAGACAAAATTCAAATAAAAACTTATTCAGATTGAAGATAACCATTCCGTGTAAACTCTCAATCTATCCAGAGATCTTTTGTTCATGCAAACTCTCACTTTGCAGATCAAAATTCAACCACATATTCGCAAACAAGAATTTTCAAATTCCTTCAAACTTCCAAAACTCTCACAAAAAAATCTTGATTCCAAACCAAATAAAAAATTTCTTTGCTTTCACAAAACTCCATATTTCTACAGGAAAATGAAACACCCATACCTAGCTTCAAATTCAAACTTCTTCTTCATAACTTACAGTCAATTTCCCTCTGCAACTCGAATGGCATTGCACCAAAACTTTGCTTTTACTCGAAGCTTGCAAAAGACACAACGAATGAAGAAAGCAAAGCTTTTATTTGCCACCCTCTAAGCTATAATTATTTGAGTGACATGCTCTTTTTCCATTGGTTCATAATTACCAAACACATACTTAGTGATCCCTCCAAATATTTTGATGACTTTTCAAATCTATCAACATGTTAATATTTTTGTCAAATGCTTCACCAAGTTCCATGACTCGAGGTGATCAGTTAACATTCAATGTCAACATGCCACCAAATCCACCATAATCCTAAAACATCAAAACACACTTCTAAAAATTAATGCCTATGCCAAATTGACCAAGTTTTGATGGGTCCAGGCCCATTAGGTGCCAACTCAGCCACCAACATTGCTACGTTAGAGCCTTAGGATTTATTCATTACCAAAATCGCCAATTAACTTAAGTCACTCAAAATAAACCTTTCGAAACTATACATGGTCCTTATATCAAGTACAAGTAATGACAAACAACTTCAAACCATAATATTATGTGTTAAACATCATAACCTTAGGAAAAAGAATATGATAGGCATAAATCCTCTTAGCATGCTTCAAGAAACCTTAATCAAATGAAGGTAATAAAAATGATCCTGAAAATGATTATCATGTTTTCCAAAGGACTGCATGTCACTAATCGCACACCAACCCAATATTTTTCTTGGTAATAGTGATCATCAACTTTGATTATTGTTTTTTAAATCTTGAACAATCAAGTTAGAATGCCAATGAAATGACTATGCATTTGGGAAATCAAGTAAGAAAAATGATTTATAAGTTATATGAAGGAGTGCAACATAATCATCTAATCCAGAAGAACACATCATACTTCAAACATCTTAACCATAACACCATCATCTATTCTATTTAAATAAATATATCAACTGAAAACAACATTATAAACCAATCTGAATGGATCAAATTCAAACCTCAAATACCAATTAAACTACATGAATTAACTAATACACGAATGAATCAATTAACTAAGCACCACCGAGCCATCAAAGTCAATTGAATCATCCATTTTAGAATTGAATTGCAATACCACTTCAAATATATCATCAAATGACTAAGAACTGAGAAAAGTAAGTTTACTACAACTGTCAAATAGGTTGAATCTGATTCTATCTATAATCATATATGCATATTGTATTCGTTTATGCACCATGCTTTTCCAAACCGTTGAAATATAAATAAAATCATCAAAAAATCATTACAATTTTATAATCACATATGTACCCGCTAATATCATAAATCAATAGTGTCCCTGACATAGTTTTAGGATTTATGACAGAGTCATCTTTATGGTAGTAAGTATAAATCTAAAAATTGAGAGGGATGTAGAAAATAGTCATAATAAGTTCCTAATAATTGTTCATAAACCCTGGGCCCTCAAATCTTGAACCAATGCCACAAATTGCAAGTACAATATCCAACTCAACTATCCCTACGTGGTCAGGTTTCAATGCATCCTATCCATATATATCTAAGATTGTGAAAGTGGCTCTTAAGTTGTAACTAGGCCATTAAAGAGTGCTCTACCATCTTAGCCATTGTTCATACCTGTTAAGGATCCAATCTAACAACCAATACCAAAATATTGAAGTGTGGGTACCTATTTATCATCCTTAAAATCCACTAGGACCCATGCACAAGATCAAGGTCAAACCAAGCAAGACAAATTTTGGTTTTGGATTGTAGTCATGCACCTAAAGAGCTCGAAGTGGTCTTATAGGCCTAAATGCCACTTTCTTTGTCTTCTAATGCATATAAATGATATTGTAGAGTCTATGATAACATTATACACTTACCAATTCCTTCAAGTATTCACCTTACACTCAATAAACTACTTTTCACATGATTGTGTATATAGGTCTACTTATGTAGTCTTGGGCTTATCAGGCCAAAATAGGCCTTTCAATATTTCCACCCTTTCTCACTATCTATGATGATTTTATGAGGTCATATTATCACTATGAAATCACTTACAAGTGATTTTCATTATCTCATACCACTTCTCTAAAAATTACCAAGTATGTATCTTCACTTCACAAGGTAGGTTTATGGTGCCAAACTGACTATGCCTATAGAGTTCAAGCAAGTCTGCCTTGATTAGTCTCCTTGATCATTCTTTTAAGTCTATTTTTGATCTCAAATGGCCTTTTGAACTTGTATATCCACCTAATCTAAACTCTAATGTTATTTATATGCACTATGTCTTCTTTTCAAGATTGAACTAGCCCGCTTAACTAAACAAACTTATAGGTAGTCATTTATGGGGTTTGATTGTGTTTGAAGTTTAAGACATCTATCACAAATCAATGGTATTTTGTTATAGTATAGAGGACTCAATGTCTTATTTTTAATCTTCTCAACACTTTAAAGGCCTTGCATACTTATAAGTCTTGACCATTTTTTGCCCAACAGGCCAAAATCGGTCCCCCTCTGCACCTGCTGTGCTAGGCCATTTTCATTTTTTGATTTTGCATGAATCTGGCAATTTCTATGGACTCTACAGGTTTTGGATTTCTATGGACTTAGCAGGTTAGTCCTTTGGCACATGATCAGTTCAGAGAGTTATGGGTTTTACAAGGCTTCTTCAGGCTCTAGTCTGAAGGAAATCATAGAAATATTGGAGTCTTTGAACCATTGAACTAGTTCAATGCCTTAGTTCAACACTTGGTTCAATCGGTTCAAGTTCAATGCTTGGTTCAATCAGTTCAAGTTCAACACAAGGTTCATCGGCAAAGTTCATTGATTGGTTTAATGCACCTTGGTTCAATAATCGGTTCAAAGGCTTGGTTCAACGGGCTCAACACGCAGTGGTTGAACCATTGAACCGATTAAATCGTTGAACCAATTTTGGTTCAACGGGTTGGTTCAATGGCTTGGTTCAAGGGTGTGCCCTACATCCAGAGGGCAAGCAAAAGGTTCAATTGCCCTTGCAGAGGGCAGTTCAAGATCTAAAAGCCCTTGCAGAAGGCAAGCACTTCAAAGGAAAGGCCGCCAGCGCAAGGGGAAGTCCCGAATGATAAAGACAAAGACCGGGACAATTCTTACGGACTTTTGTCTGCAGGAAAAGCCTAAAAATAAAGACCCATGGGAAAAAATCCACAAGAAGGACCCGACAAACTTTTGTTGAGGACAGTGACGTCCCAAAAGCCATCAATTTTAAGCAGACAAACTAGCCGTTGGGTGACGTCCATGTGAACGTCAAATTTAACGCAGTAAAGTAGCTATTTGTTTTGAACTACCTTAGCACCAAATCATGGAAATAGCTTGAGGAACGTAGCGACCTGCCAAAAGATCACCCCCGAGGGCTGAAAGAGCAGGAGGAAGATAAAAGGTAGAAACGACAAAGCATTCAAGTGGCAAAGAGATGGAGAGTTATTGTAGATGAGCGACACATTTTTCTCTAAGTTGGCATTGATGAGGAGACGAACTGCAGTCTATTGGCAGAAAAGAGGTGCAGCCATGTCCTAACATTAATGTTTGAATGCTAAAGTCAATTTTGGTGATTGTATAACATGGTTCTAGTAGGCCTCTTTTAAAGAATGACATTAGTAACAGTGGCTTTCCTCTTCCCAAGATTCAGAACGCACATGGGCCACTTGCAGAAAAGAGTGCAAAAGTCTTTCCTAGGGAGCGCCAAGTTTCTCTTCCTCTTCCTATATATTGTAAACTTCTCTTTTGAGAAAAAGGATCCGCTCTCAGCCTTAAGGCAAACTCTGCCCAAAAATCTCTCGAGCTTGTAAGGTAGAGCTGCCAAAAATTTACCTTGAATCAAAACACAACATTTTTACCTCCATTCTAAGTTTTGCATCTTTAGTATGTGTCTATGCTTTGATTCTATGTTAATTCATTTTCTTAATGCTTTTGAAGAATGATTTTAGCATGTCTAGTGCATTTTTGAGTTTTTATTTTACAGGTCTATCAGAAGTGTCCCTAAAGGAGTATAGGCGAAGTGGATAGGCTACTGCAGTGTGTCTCAGAATGCCTCTAATAGTTATTTCCTCCTTGTATCTCCACGGACCCTTGACCCACTGATGCAGATGGTTCTCTCATGATGGATGAAGTGTATAGGTGCTTCTTTTGGTGAAAAGTGTATGTTCGAGCCTGAGTGGGTCACATTTTTTGGTGTATCACCTTTTCTTCTTTTTAGGCTTAGGTTCTGTTTTCAGCATCTCCTTCTCCCTTTTCATCCCCCCCTTTTTTTAAATTTTATTTGTTAGCAGTAGGAGAAACCAGGGCCTAAAAGATACATCAGAGGGAGCTAGCCCTCATTCTAAAGACTCTCCCCTCTAGCTTCATCGGTCCCACAGGCGAGAGGGGAGTTTCCATTGTTTCGTGAAGAAGGCAGGAGCTCGGCCTCCTACCAAGGGTGCAATCAACAGTTTTTGGCATGCCCGATGGGACCAAATAGGACAATTTGTGTCCAAAGATTTGAATAATTTTTGGTGTGTTCTTCAATCGACCAGTCTTTGGAGGCTTTGCATCAAATACCAATGGCGACTCTGAGTTGAATCAGCTGGTTAAGCAACCTGGTGCCATTGAGAAATCACATTTTTGTATGTATAATTCTTTTGCACAAAATCATGGGTCTTGTTTTCCTTCATATGACTATGATCAAGCTCAAGATTTTCAGAGAATCGCCTCAAGCAGCCCTCCTAGTTGCCCTATAATGATAAGGGAAATGGCCCTGGAAATTGAGAAGCAGACGATGGAGATTGATAGACTGGAGGAGCAGTATGGATATCAACAAGAGTTGATGTATAAAGAGGAGTGTTTGTTTAGGCAAGCACATGCCTTGCAATCCATAGAGGAGGAGGTAGCAAAATGGAGAAATCCATTTATTCAAGGCAGTCAACCTTGTATGCCCCCTCCTATTCTGAAGAAAGCCCCCTCTTTTACACCAAATCCTTTCTATTAGATAACACTTGCTCACTCCAGCTCATCTGATGCATCTGCTCTCAACCCCATGCGCCTGGCTTTCCAGCATCAAAGGGCATTAGAGAAACCCCCCATGGAGATGAACCTTCTAAGCTCCTTAGGACATGAATCTTCTTTTGGGGGAAACTCTACAAACCATCACATCTCTCTCGAAACTGCTCTTATTCAACATGATGATGCTGGTGACCTCTAAGAAAGACTCTTTCAGGACAACCTAGCCAAACAAATTGAATATTTAGAGGCTATGATGAGACTGCTTCTTGAAAGAGAGATAGAGCTTCCAAACCTTGCGAAGGAGCTCCAGGACCTTGGACAAAACAAAGTTGTTGCCTGTTCACAGGAGCAAAATTCCAATTCTGAGATCTTGAACTGGGGGGAAATAGTAGAATCATGGGGCAGGAAGGAGGAGAAGCAAGGTTTTTCTCAAAACCTTGAAGAAGCTGAAGCTGCTCCTGCTCATGATAATGCTGACAACCTCCAGGAAAGGCTCTTCCAAGAAGATCTGGCTAGGAGAATTACAGAGTTGAAATCCAAAGAGAGATTCCTCAGCCAGTGTGTGATGGATGGTTCGGACCCAATGGTACATTCTATGTCTGAACACACCCCATCTACACATTTCCAAGAGAGCTATCAGGCCCCACCTGATATGGATGAAGTGCTAGCCAAGTGGAAAGAGGATAATCATTTGATTCTAGCTCAAGGACTGCCTCCTCCTCCACATGGTTTTCCCACTTCACCCCTTCTCAAGGATGAACTTGTTCTGCAAGAGGCGAGTGAGGAGCAGAAGATCCAATCCATAGTTCTTCAAGAGCTATCATGAGCGACAATGAAGGCAAAATCATCATTGATGCTTCTTGTGAAGACACCATTGGCAATGTAGAAGATGCAGGTCTTGCATATATGCAGATGTTCCAGCAATACGAGGAGGAACAAATGCATGGTGAGCTCTCTTCCCCTCTATTTGATGAACTTCCTTGTTGCTTTAATGAGGAGGATGACTACACTGAAGAGCCTAAGTTGGAGGAGGATCAGGGGGATACCTTTGAACATCTAGAGGTCCTGATCTTTGAGGAGGAAAAGGAGAGGTATGTCTTCCTAGAGGAATGCCTTGAAGAAGAGAGCTTTGAACAAAGAGGTGATGTTCTGTGGGATGAGCAATCATTTTGTGAGTCTATTTCAGACATCACCACAGTCACCCTTCTTCAAGAAGGCCACAAGGAAGTAGAGGATGAGTCTGACAGAGTCTTTAATGAGGTAGAAGGAAACAAGTCAGACCATGATACATTACAAAGGAGTTATACAGATCAAAGGGCTTATGATGATGAGCCAACAACCATTGATTTCTTGGTGAGGAGCATCAGCTTGAAGGACCAGCATTCAACAAGCTTCTAGGAACAAGCAAAGTACACATATGTTGGAAGCATGTTTGAATCTGATCCACTCATATACCAGCTAACTCAGGTGACAGGCAAGAAGATCAAGTCATCAACTCTCTTTTTTATTCAGCTACTTGCCTGCCACCATAAGTCTTCTTGCCAAGAAGGGGACTTAAGAATTTTTCCCTTTGATCCAGGAGGGAGGCAAACATTCCTGGTTAGTTGTACATAGTAGTTTGCTTTTAGTTGTCTTTTTTGTTTTCCCTAAGTGTAGTTTGCACAGGTAGTGTTTTTTAGCCTTGTGTGTTTCCCTTTGCGTGTGGGGTAAAAAGCTTCATGTTTGATTCTCGAATCTTGTGAGGCTATTGCTATTTTTTTTTCAAGTCGCATCTGACTCCGTGCCCAATGGACTACAAGGCAACTGGTCTTTAAGCATAGCAGGCATGCTTCCCCTAGGAGTCGCCAATCTATTGACCATTTTTTGCCCAACAGGCCAAAAATCGGTTCCCCTCTACCCCTGCTGTGCTAGGCCATTTTCATTTTTTGATTTTGCATGAATCTGGCAATTTATACGGACTCTGCAGGTTTTGGATTTCTATGGACTCATCAAGTTAGTCCTTTGGCGCATGATCAGTTCAGAGAGTTTTGGGTTTTAAAAGGCTTCTTCGGGCTCTGGTTTGAAGGAAATCACAAAAAAATTCGTGTCTTTGAACCATTGAACCGGTTCAATGCCTTACTTCAATGCTTGGTTCAATCAGTTCAAGTTTAACGCTTGGTTTAATCAGTTCAAGTTCAACACAGGGTTCATCATCAAAGTTCATCGGTTTGTTCAATGTGCCTTGGTTCAATAATCGGTTCAAAGGCTTGGTTCAACAGGCTCGGTGTGCAGTGGTTGAACCGATTAAACCGTTGAACCAATTTTGGTTTAACGGGTTGGTTCAACGGGTTGGTTCAAGGGTGTGCCCTACAGCCAGAGGGTAGGTCGAAGGTTCAATTGCCCTTACGGAGGGCAGTTCAAGATCTAAAAGCCCTTGCAAAAGGTAAGCACTTCAAAGGAAAGGCCACCAGTGCAGGGGAAGTCAAAGAGCCCGAAAGATAAAGACAAAGACTGGGATAATTCTTGCGGACTTTTGTCTGCAGGAAAAGCCCAAAACAAAAGACCCATGGGAAAAAAGCCGCAGGAAGGACCCGACGAACTTTTGTTGAGGATGGTGACATCCTGAAAGTCGTCAATTTTAAGCAGACAAACTAGTCGTTGGGTGACGGCCGCTTGAACGTCAAATTTAACGCAGCAAAGTAGTTGTTTGTTTTAAACTACCTTAGCACCAAATCATGGAAATAGCTCGAGGAACGCAGTGACCCACTAGAAGATTGCCCTGAAAGGCTGAAAGAGTAGGAAGAAGACAAAAGGCATAAATGACAAAGCATTCAAGTGGCGAATAGATGGAGAGTTATTGCAGATGAGCAGTGCGACCTATTTTTCTCCAAGTTAGCATTGATGAGGGGATGAACTGCAGTCTGTTGGCAGAAAAGAGGCACGTCCATGTCCTGACATTAATGTTTGAATGCTGAAGTCAATTTTGGTGATTGTACAGCATGGTTCCAGCAGGCCTCTTTTGAAGAATGACATCAGTAACAGTGGCTTTCCTCTTCCCAAGATTCAAAATGCACATGGGCCACTTGCAGAAAATAGCGCCAAAGTCTTTCCCATGGAGCGCCAAGTTTCTCTTCCTCTTCCTATATATTATAAACTTCTCTTTTGAAAAAAAGGATCTGCTCTCAGCCTTAAGGCAAACTTTGCCCAAAAATCTCTCGAGCTTGTAAGGCAGAGCTGCCAAAAATTTACCTTGAATCGAAACACAGGGTTTTTACCTCCATTCTAAGTTTTGCATCTTTAGTATGTCTCTATGCTTTGATTATGTGTTAAGTCATTTTCTTAATGCTTTTGCAGAATGATTTCAACACTTTTGGTGCATTTTTGAGTTTTCCTTTTACAGGTCTGTCAAAAGTGTCCTTAGAGGAGTATAGGTGAGGTGGATAGGCTGTTGCAGTGTGTCTCATAATGCCTCTAGTAGTTATTCCCTCCTTGTATCTCCACGGACCCCTGACCCACTGATGCATAAGGTTCTCTCATGACGGATGAAGTGTATAGGTGCTTCTTTTGTTGAAAAGTGTATATTCGGGCCTGAGTGAGTCACATTTTCTGGTGTATCACCTTTTCTTCTTTTTAGGCTTAGGTTCTGTTTTCAGCATCTCCTTCTCCCTTTTCACCCCCCCCCCTTTTTTTACATTTTATTTGTTAGCAGTAGGAGAAACCAGGGCCTAAAAGATACATCAGAGGGAGCTAACCCTCATTCTAGAGACTCTCCCCTCCAGCTTCGCCGGTCCCATAGGTGACAGGGGAGTTTCCATTGTTGCGTGAAGAAGGCAGGAGCTCAGCCTCCTACCAAGGGTGCAATATTCTGCGTCAACAATAAGCATATACCTTTTTTCTTACATCTATCTAGGCCTCATTATAAGTGGTGATTCGGTTGAGTCTTTTTAATGTTGAACTTTGAATCTTGTTCCTTAAAAACTAGATCATTAGCACCTTGACAGTATTTAAACTTCATTGAAAGTTCTTTCTCACTATCCTACAAATTTAATTAGCCTTTTATAACACCTTCAAACTTTTGACTTCTTGTCTCTATACACAAACCTGTGTATGAGTGCCTAAGCTCATGAATTTAATTAATGGCTATGACACTAGTCATTTCAATCTTATTGTGAATCTTAGCTAACTTAGGTGTTACATTGGTTAATGCCTTATCTCCTAACTGTACTTGGCCATATTTCCACACCTATCTTCTTTACATGGCCATTGGCTTTTGTCCAAAATGAGGACCTACAAGTCTATAATTCGTAGGTCTTCCTTTTTGCTTGAATGGACTGTTGAAGATGAATTCTTAAATATTTATCACCTTGAGATCATGTCAAATCTTGTCTTATTCCTATTATCCTCTCAATAACCCTGTGAATCTCTTACTAACATTGTGTAGTTCTGAATTGCTCATTTGTATGTACAAGCCTATATATGAGGTCTGTTGATATACAAGTCTTATGTATGAAAGTTGGATTCTACATTTTTTTTCATGATTTTTGATGATTCCATGGGGTCTATCAAGGCCAAATGAGTGTTTATGGTGGAATATCAGGTCTTCTCCACTACTTGAACATACTCAACATGGAACTTATGGTTTATGAATGTCCACTGACAAGTTTGCAGACCTGTGGGTGGATAAAGTTTATCCAAGTCTTTGTTAAAGAGTACATTTGAATCTCATGCTCATTACCTTGGGATTACAACTTGCTCAATGCCATTTTCACATGTTATCATTGATCCTCAATTGTTATTTAGGCTAGGTTTGGCAATCAGGCTTGTAGGGAATTGTTCATGAACTGTATCATGCTTCCAAAGAGTAAGAAACATGACACCTCTTGAAGGAAAATCTAAAAGAACAAATTTTCAATGAGAGAGGACATGAATCATCTAAGAGTTACGAATTTTACATGAATAATGAGGCACTTGGTAACTTTTAAGGATGGCAACACTTCAAATCAATAAAAAATGGTTGCAGCTAGGTTGGTATGCTCCATATATTTGAGGCACTATTTTCCTTGTTGAAAGCACCTCATAAGGTTGAATTGATTAATTAAACTGAAACTATAAGTACTCATTTTATCTCTAAAACATCTCACAAAATCCATTCTTTTCCATCAAACTTTGAAGTGAAGAAACATAAGTAAAACTAGACCCTGCTTACAAGACATAGTGACCTTCTTGCACTCTTAATGATTATTCATAAAGGAGAGGGGATGAATATACAAACCAATGACAAAAAATTGAAGGCACATAGGACCCATAACATTTCCCAATATTTTATCTTCCAACTTTATCTCTCCTAGTCATACCATACATTTAAAATTTGCCTTTATGAGCTTGTGAAGGGAATATCTTTGAGACTGAAAACTTCATTCTAAGTGTGAATCTAACTTATGGAAGCTAAAGAGACTCCTCTAAACTATTTTCACCTACAAATAGATCTCCAAGTCTATATAACTACCTACAACTACCTGTAAAGGACTATTTTTCTCAATTTAGGTGTTAAACTATAAGTTTATCAGGATCTAACCATCTTCTGACTATTCTCTAACATCAGGTAAATTATAACACTTCTTGAATTGTTTCTACTTTATAATAGTACGTATAATGCATCCATTTTGGCCTAGAAAGGTCACTAAAAGACTTTATGATGTATAACAACATAATAAAAGGTTAATGAATGCATATATGACTTTTAAGACATAACAACCACCTTATATAATAACCCATCCCCGTGTTAAACCTTGAGCACACATGACAACACATTAACTCATGAATGACTCTTAAGATTGTATAAGTACTTAAAGGACTCAACCTAAATCAATGTTAAACAAGGATATATTTGATCACATTTAAGACATTATAAGACTATTACAAGACCATAACAACTATATACAAGCTTGAAAAACCCTATGAAAAAGTTTCATCCTACAGGGGTTGACCATTTTGACTTGGGGTCAAATTGGTCAAGAGGGGTAGTAGCCCCCAATGGGGTCAAGGGGCAACCGTTAGAAAGAAAAAAAGACTCCCTCTTTACAATAATTAATATTTAATATAATATATTAGCCTTTATCTTACAAATTTTATGAAAAACTAGTTTTTTCCCTTTATAAAATACACCCCTTTTATATTAAAAAAAATCAATGCTTCAAAATTTGAAGTACTGCCTTATCAAGGACCACCTCTATAAAATCCCTACCTCCCACATCGGCCCCCCACTCCCCACACACCCCTTGTCTAATAATTGTCACCACCCCTATTCATCACTAATTTAAAATAAAACCCGACTTAAAAAAAAACACAACTTTGTGTTGGGGGCTTGAACCCCTAACCAACCTTATTAAGGTTTACAAAAAAAATTGACCATTATGATATGCAAAAGAATTAAGCTTATAAATCCACCAAACTTTAATTGAAATCTTATATCAATTGAAAATTAAAATAAAAAACAATTAAAATGAAAACTTTGGCATTGTTGATGATAAATATGCGAGACATGTGGTGGCATAACAAGTAATGTTGATCAACAATGGTACTTAGCGAGTTGACTAAGTTGTATGGAGGTAGGCCTACCTAGGACATGGATAGTGGTTTGGTGGATGAGAAATGTGTTATATAGGATGAGATAAAAAAAAATTAGCCATTAGTCTTGGAATGGAAGAATGGACTAACTGTTTTAGAAACTATTAGAGGAGGCTGCAGCTGGTTAGGGATTCAGTATTTTGTTAACACTTTTACCTTATGAAATAGCCCTTGAAATTTTTCATTTAGTTTTTGGTATAATATCCTCTTAAAAATCCATAGACACATGACAAATAAAATGTTTCCAAATGACACTGAGCTTATTTGGTCTAGGCTTAGCCTAATACCTCAAAGGCACATCAAACTTTGAGTTTCCTGATTACTCCTCTATAGTCATCTATGTAAACTCATTTTATCATGAATTTTATTCAACTTTTAGTCCCCCAATGCTTAAATGACATGTTTTTAGTTTATATCTAGCCTTGATATGTGCAGTGGCATATAGATCAAATGAGATTAGCTTAATCTTTTTTTTGAATGACTTCAAAAGACATGGATTACAAAGGGGATGTGTTTGCCTTTCAATAAAATGTAGTCTAATGGCTATGAATTGGCAGTATTTGGTAAATCCATCTGTGAAGGTGATGAGTTACTAGTAACAAGATCATCGATGGGTGTCTCTGATAGAGAATGCACCATTCCAATGATTTATTGTAAATTTTCCCACAAGAGAGATAACAAATCATATTTATGGCAAGGGAGGAGAACCACTATAGTGGCCAAAAACAAAATTGATCATAGTTTTGATAGGAATACACCAAATAAACACATATCTAATGTTTTATCAAAAATATAAATATGACCAATTCCAAAATGGCAAATAGGGGCTTAAAGAGGACTAGACAAATGCTAAATAGGCCCTGCATAGAGAGAGATAGACAAGTTAGTGAGTAATGGTTGCAGAAGGCAAATCTAATATCATATCGAAGAACACATTGCACTCATGCCATGGTAGGATGACACCTACATACCATTACCATAACAAATCCATCATTGCACACACATAATACATAAAAAAAAAACCTTTTTCATGTATATTCACATAATCTGTGTATTAATAATATAATAGGGAATCCCTAATAAATGGGCATATGAGTTTGTTTCACAACTGCTTGGTTGGTGTGATCAACTCAAATATAGTAAGATATACTAATAATATGCACTCAACAAAGTGTCAATATAATAATATTCTATTCTCCAAAAAATATAAACCACTTCCTAAATCTAGCTTACCTCCTATAGGTAGCATGAACATGGCTAACCCAAGTCTAGTTTGGAAATAACTCGTACCACTAGCTAGTGTGAACGTGAACACTCCAACATTATCAACTTGTGATAAAGATTGTAACTAATTAAACTAAATCATGTATAGGTGGATCACTTTGAGATTCTAGAGATGTCTATGTATGACATTTAACAGGTCTAAATTAGAAAATGAGGTTCATGTAGTTGTATAAATGTAAAATAAAGGGGTTGACTCGTAAGATAACATGCAAGTGTGGGAGGATGGTGAATTAAAATCTTATTTGGATGCTCAGCCATATGAGGTAAATGTGTGTCAAGCTTGTCATTTTCAAGTATTGAAGCCTAGATTATAGTATCTATAAATGTCCCTATTTTACTCTAGTGGTGGATATTCTACAGTAAAAGGATAAAATATATCTTAGTGTGTACCACACATCTCTCTTTTTAGAAGATGGTTCCAATGTATATCTTTACTCTATGCAAACCTACAAATGAATGTGTCACCAATGTCCATATATGAAATTTTAAATTAAAAAAATTAAAAGAGCAAAGGTTAGAGTACACATGTGTGTTGGTGCAAACCATGTTGTTTTTGTGGGATGTTGGATATTATGCTTCCTCATTGAATCATTGGAGAGTTGGGGTGATCATGCCATAAGCTTATGTAACTATATAAAATCATGAATTGAGAAGGTAATATGCCCCAACCCTCATGAGTGTGGGGAAAAGTACACAATGTACTAACCCAAATAAATTTGCGGGAAAAAGATAGAGATAACTATGTATCTAAGTTCAAGTTCAAAAGATATCACTATGTAGGTAAATAAGAGAACCAATCAGACAAATATCACTCAAAATGAATCAACCATTGTAGATAGATTATAGATTCAAATGTATTGTTTCACTCCAATTCAATTGAATTTGATCCATGTAAGAAAAATCATGATCTCAAATGAATGAACAATGTTCATGCCCCCACCATGTACTAAGGTTTGATAAGTTTGGAATGGAATGACAACCATTTTCAACTCAACTAAAATTGTGTTTTTGCGATGTGCATGAAACAATATCATGCCCCTTGAATTTGTATGCTGAATTTGATAACTTCTATCCAAAATATATGTGTATGTGAGATCCTCTAGTTTTATCCTTATAATTTTTTTTGCATATGCAACCACGTGTGTATGTATCTATGTTCAAGTGTTTGTAAAGTGAATGCATATACATAAAAATTGACCTTGTACTTTGTATCAATATGCCAATGTATGTCATGTATATAAAATAATTTGATATTTAAATCATCTAAATATAGAAAATTGTGAAACTTGTACTCTGATATGATTTTATGTTTATGGAGGCAAATGTCTCTAAGAAAATCCCAATATAATGCCCCATTTTGAGATGGGGGATGTATCCTATAAGTCACTCATTTTAAAATAATATTAAAATGAATAATTTCATGTATAAAGATAACATCATGTAAAGTCATATGATCATATAGAGAATATATCATCATAGTAATATATGTATCAACCAAGGCATGTGTGTAACATATGGGATGTAGGTTGTGTAGATCTCATGTCTAGATAGGTATATCAATGAAACACATAGTATAAGCATCTTTAAATATAATTATGTAGTAATAGTTCATGATATATGTCATGGCACCCCTCAATGTTGATAAACTCATAAAACACTAGTGTTAGTTGTCACACATAAGCCAAAAGGGCCACATACAAGGGACATAATATGTCACAACAAACAATACGAAAGGCTACACACAAGATGAAATCAAAATTGTCACCAACAAGGGACATAAATGGATGTCGAATCAAATAAGCCTAAGGGCTACACACAATAGTCACACACAAAGTAATCTTTCATGTAAAAGAGTAACTTCATCAATCGAGCATAATACAAGGGACTAGTCTACACCATCCACATGTATGAATGTCATATTTTAGTGAAATGGCATATCACATGTCACTATGTAATAAACAGTAACCAATAATGCATGTGTAAGCAATATAGGTAGCTCAACATGGTACAAAGGTAATAGAAATATATGACTTGTAATAGTGAAACCTATGGAGCAAGATGCCCCCACTGTGGCCACTGGGTATAGGGAACCAACATTTGTTTGTCCAAGTGTAACTTGTATGTCCTGCATATCACTTAGATATTTTGAAATGCATGTGTATTTAAATAATATGCAATATACCAAACATGCGATAAATAACATATTTAAAAATGTAAACTAGCCATCATGTCCTGCTTGAGTCCTAATTTTAGATTTTTGAAAATTTTAATGTTTTTGTATTTTAAAATTATTTGATTTCTTTTTATTTTTGGAATACTTTGACAGTTAAAATCATGTATCTGAAAGTAGGTCATCTTCGTTAGGATCAAAACTGTCATAGCCAAGTTTGTCCTTAAGATTATATAATCACATTGTTTTTTATTCTTTTGGTTTTGATTGATCCATTGATGTTTCTTTTGTCATTTTTAAAGATTGTGGTTATGGATGCTACATATCACCATCCTGTTGAATTGTATTCACTCTTTCTTCATGTGAGAAATTGAGATGTTAGTTGATTAAATCTATTATATCCTACATCTATTGAAACCAATGTTGTCATAACATGAAGAGCACTGTGTATTTAGGAGGTATGGCCCATATGTGTGTATTGAACACCTTTAGCCCACAATCTATTAGTAAAAATATATATCCATTTGGTTTTGGCCATTATGAACTAAACGATAATTTTTTAATTTTATATCTAGCTAGTGAAGACCTTTGACATTACATAGGGCATGTTGTCTATTGTTATTAATCTGAATATCTTTTAGTATTCACCTTCCATGAATATATTAATAGTGAATGGCTTTTATTGAGGATATTTCCTAGTCATTGTTGTAGATGTCATCTTTAGGATACTTGATGTTATTTATTCCTATTGGCCCTATAGATATCATATTTCTCCCTCCACCATTAAAGGTTGATATGACCAAGTCTCAAAAAAATATATTATATAATAACACATCTTGTGACTACCACAAGTGTATCAGGCATGTTACAAACAAGTGTTACATGTTAAGGCACAAGATACAAAATTCTATCAATGGAAATACTATTGAATTAAACACACCCACAAAGGAGGCCAGGACACAATAAAATGAAAATAAAATGTTGAAAACATTCAGTTACCCATTTCAAAACCATGACACAAAAAAGAATATAGATAATTTAGAGGTACACTATGATTTTAATATATATCCTGCTCCAAATACATATGGGCATAAAATAGATGGTATTATTGGTACATTTATAGGCACATCAACATGAAATCCTATGATCACACTTGATGACAGTGAGATCATTGATGATTATTTAGATATACATGCATTATTTATTCAACCTCATATCAACAAAGAACCTATTCACAATGTTATGGTCGATAGTGGGTTAAGTGAAAATAAATGTATAATGACACTTATTCATGCTCTAGGGTATACAAAACATGATTTAAAAGCTACATAAAAATTAGTCGAGACATTCAATGGACATACAAAGAATAATCTTGGGCATATATTGATACCTCTTTAGGTAGGCTAATCAACATTGGCTACTCCATTTTTATTATTACTAAGTACATGGGTATTTACTATGTTATTAGGATGCCCTTGAATACATAAGCTCTGTGAAGTACCATAAACAATACGTCAATGTCTAAAATATATAAATTGAAATCAAGTGGTAAAAGTTTCAAGTATTTGGATTACCCCATACAATTAATGATATATCCTTCTCCTCCCTGACCACCACTATAGTTCATCCTTACACTTATTCAAGTACACAATACAAATATAGTTATTGCACATATTCAAAATCATAATACATATAAAGTTATTTCACCTATTTAAAAACATATTATAAAGATAGTTGTTGCACCTATTCAAGAGCATAGTGCAAAGATAATTGTTGCACCTATGTAAAATATTTCTATAAAATTAGTTCAAATGATAATGATATACCCTCCTAAACAACAAACTTCACATCAACTAGTTATTTAAAGTTAAAATAGATCTCCATAATCTACAGTGCATCCTAAGGTAGTACCTTTGATAATTCAGAGTATTCCATAGAAATCATAGGCAGTCAAATATCCTCCTACTATACAAGATAAACCATTGGATCCTACATCTTCTAGAGTCACACATTCTACAAAATATGCTAGGAGCAGTGATCAAGATAATTATGTTACAACACCTAATGCCTTTTTCTGATTCATATTCATCTACATGGAACATTTTTTGTTCATGGAAAGTCATCTTCCAACTTTACTATATGGGCATACACTATGGTTTTCCCATTTAAGGGATCATAGGCTAGTTTCTTTAAAATATGTTAATAAATTCAAAAAAATAATCAAATAATCAAAAATTATAACAAAATAAAAAAATAAAATAGCTTGACTTGAGCATGACATGAGATACTAGTTTAACTCTTTATATATGTTATTAATCACATATTTTGATACATCACATATTATTTTTCATACATACATGCATTTCACAAGGTATATGAGTATGATTTAGCACATACATATTATACATAGATTCTTAGATGTTGTATTTTCTTATATTCAATGGCCATGCATATAATAGGGGCATTTTATTCTACAAGGTTACATTATAATAGGTTATATCTATCTATGGCCTCAAAGATGAAATGATTTTTACTCTTAACATGCTTAACATCCTTATCTACATACATGAAAAAAAAAATGATTTGGAAACAATACGTATTTCATATTTTGTTATTTCTCCAAAAGCAAATTACAATCATAGAGATTGTGATATAATACTATTATTCAATGAATCCAGTATATTAGAGAGCATATCACTTATCTATGTTGGACAAACTTATTACCTAGTTAATACCAGATTCTTAAATCCACTTAACATTAATTTTCAACCAAGGGTATGTAGGCTTTTCAAAGATGTGAGCACTATATATGCATTATAGATTAATATGTTAAATTAATTGTTGGTTGTAGTACAATGAACTTATATTGTTTTCACCATATAGATATACAAGGAAATTATTATAGTAGAATGAAAAAGTTCTTCACACTTATGAGTCACACATGCATCACACTTTATATAATCAACTAGCAATGAAATCAATTCACACAACACAATTTAATCTAAGAAGGGTCAGGATCTTTACTGCAACTCCTTCCGAGGGGGCCCTCCTCATTTAGAACTGAGTTCCAATCCTTCTCTAAGAGACTTACAAAAGCTTCTTACAACATTAGTCTTTTTATTACTCAGATCTATAGCAATTAAAGATTGCTATAGTAAATTCTAATATTCAAAAATTAGAATGCAATTACTGTCTATAATTCCATCATTACCAATCGAATCTAGGTTTTGCCATTAAATACATAAGGTAGTTTATTAGCTTTAACCAAAAACACTAAACTAGGAAAATTACAAATACTTTGCAACTATCCAAGTCAACTTTCAGGTGGTTAGTAACTTAAAGTTACTTGTTTTTAGGTTTGATTGGGTAAAGGACAATATATGTAGCATTATTATTTTGTTTCTTTTCTCCTTTTCATTGTCCTTGTCTTATTCATCTTTTGGCAGCACATCTAAGATTCACTTCATGTGAGGGGTCCATACAACTGTTATGGAGGATCCTCTTCAATAATTTACTTTATTTCTAAGACAACTGGATGTGTCCTTAAAAACCAATTACTTATTATCACAACAATGGTTTATTTTTGTGTAGTGGTTACAGGCTCCTATAAGTGATAACTTATAGTTGCTATGGGTAAGCTATAGGTGAAAAACTTATAGCTTGGTAGTAGCTACAGGTTGGAAGCCCCTTTTGCTGTGGGATTCTCTATAAGTGTTGTGACCAAGCAATATTACTACAGTCTTATTCTACCCTTCAAATATTTGTTAAATAATGTTACACAAGTATAATCTAATCAAAGAAAAAATATCATTAATCCATAAGACAACATGTATTTATTAATGTACACATATAATCATTAATTAATTCATTCATTTACATAAGTCATGGATAGTTCTATGGGCTCATATGAAAAAAGATATATATAATTGGGTATGGATGAGGTTAAAGAAGGAACAATTGGTGACCTCATCACACCCCCTACTTAACCTCTTGCTTGTCTTCGAGCAAGCTTTCTTTACATTTTGAATCCATAATATTTCTTTAAATCTAAGGGCTCAGTATAGCTCATCCCTTCGAAGATATAAAAGCCTTTAGCATCATCTATGCTTTTCCACCTTTTCTTCTCTGCTTCTTTGTCAACTGGCACATTCCCCTCCTAATCAGGAATTGAGGACCAAAATATGGGTGGATGAATCATCAACCCCAACCAACTCATCTTTCTTTTCCTGACAAGTTCAATGTACATATATAGTCTTTGTATTGTCTCTCTAAGGTTCTGAGGGGAATAAGGTTCTTTTCTTTTTAGGGTATCTAAAAGCTCTACCCATCTGTGCAAACAAGAAACAAAATTATGTTTTCCATCTCCCTCCACGCTGCTCAAGTAGTGGTTTTGGACCTCTACTTATTTCTTTGTGACCCATGCTCGTGGAGTATATGTATTCATAAAGGCAATCTATTCATCTATTATAGCTTCAAAATCCACATACTCACCCCTAATCATTAGGGTAGCCTCTTTTTCTTTTTCTTGATAGTCCACCTATTTTTTTCTTCTTATTTCATTGAGGACATATGAGGTAAAGGTATTCAATTAGACATCCCCTAGGTATATATTGGGATTCCACTTTGTATCGTGTGGCACAACATATTGATGGATGTAAAAATCACTCAACTATGCCTACAAATCAAGATCAGCATGCCTATAGACCTAAAAGAAAGACTTAGGATTACATACCATGTAGGACTGATCACTATATACCCTATCATATTTGAATCTGAGCCACCTTTCCTCTAAGTATACAACATACACCCTAGAATGTGATCTTCATTCCATTAACATCTCAGTGGTTTCATGCATTTTAGTGATCTTCTCTTTCAAATAAGTGATATTAGTCTCAGCCTTTCCTAGGATTTCTTTTAAATCGTCCTATTGCTCCCTTGCTTCAACATATACCTTGAACCTTTATATCAATTGCTTATGATAAGTTTCATCATTACTAAAGTTTTCTTCAAAAAAATTCAAAAGGTCATTAGTTTTTGCTAGCCTAGCAGCTGAAAGGTTTACATCAATCACTTCTTCTACTACAGGTACTTTTGCAGTGGTCTCTATAAGAGAAAACCTATTGTAGAAAGGTACCAAAGCTAGAACATTATCTACTGTAGGTTCCTCTAAGGGTACACTAATTCCATCTATAAGTAAGGTGGATGAATCTACTATAGGAACTTCAAAGGAAGTTGTTGCAGGCTCTTCCAATACCCTTTTCTTGCTTGACTCTTTTTCAAAAGGTGGCTCTATAAATTTTACTACCCCCACAAGTGTTTCCAGGCCTCTCTTGCCTTTTAACTCTGCTATTTTGTTCCTCAACCTATATATCTATTTCATGCCTTGTTCCAAAGTTTAGAACTCATGGTTATGAGGAACTGTGTCTTGCTCTATTATTTTTTCCATGGTCCTTTCTTCAAGCAATTCTTCCTCTCTTACAGGTTGATCTAACATTCTTATTTCTTCCTTTGTATATCTTATTTATTTGAGTAGATCCATGTCTTCCTCTATAAATCTAGGTTTCTTAGGTGACCGCATTTCCTCTTCCCTTGCAGACTCATCTCCAGTAGACCATTTAGTTATTTCAAACCCATCAGAGGTCTTACGAATTTTGGGCTCCTTCTTCCTTCCTTCATCTTCACTGATGTTTATAGGTGAGGATGCTAGGGTTGTCTTTTGTCTTTTAATTATGCGATACATCTTAAGAGGAGGTCTCCTTCTCTTTGATGCAAAGTGCTTCTTCCCTTCAGTCTTCTTTTTTTAGGAGGGGGAGTTATTGAAACTTGTTCTTCCTGTGTAGATGGTGATGGAAGAGCTTCTTCTCCTTTTAAAGGAGCCATGATGGGGGACTGTACTTTTTATGGTGAAACCATAGGAGAAGGAATATGTTGCCTAGTTTGTTTTGGTGGACTATCCTCCTCCATGTCCTCAAGAGGTAGCATTAATTTTCTTCATCTTCTCTTGCCCGTAGCAACTACAGGTGAAACTTGAGTAGCTACAGGCTGGCTAGTTGTACTAGTGCCTATAATATCTTCTTGTGTTGTTTGTTGGAATTGTTTCTTGGGAGATTACCCCTCATTGTTTTCCTCCTTTTGTCAAGGTTTACTAGTTCTTAGGGTTAGAAATTTTTCCCAGGTGAGGTCAGGTCTAGTATTGCTTATTCCTTATTTAACTAGCAACCAAATCAAACAATGATGAGACAAAGCTTTTTCTACCCCCTTTTGGTATTCTTTAGACATTTTCTTCAAGATATTTCACAAATAGTTTGGGACATTAATAATCATATCATGCTTTAAATTATTCAAATTTATAAATTAAAGAATATAGATCAAAGAGTACCTTCCTTCACATGTCAGATATTTGATGATATACGAGGCCACCTCCCACTAAGATGGAGGTAGATTGAGTCTCTCTACACCTGCTTTTTTCAACACTAGCCTTTCATTGTCTTGACATAACTATTATCTAGATAATTGACCATTCGATTTCTCTTCCCAAATTTCTCTTGTTCTTGGTAACCTAGTAACCTAGCTTACTAGTTCTTCTATAACTGGAAATGTAATGTCAAATACTGTCACCTGGTCTCCTATAAAAGTTATTGTAAATTCTTGAGTGAAAGTTTCTAAAAAATGTTGTAGTTTCTCAAAATAGGTAGCCCATCCAACCTTGTTGAAGATGGCCCAGTTGTTTGGGTCTCCTTGCAACTACCTGTGATCTGAGGGTTCCCTTCTCACTACTAAACCTCTCATTCTGGCTAGTTTATTTTCTTATTAAATTTTTTTCAAACATATATATATTTAAAACACCCAATTTTACCTTCAAATTTATACCTGTAGTGAAGCAAGTTTCTTCAAAATTGATGATTTTGGTTGTAAGGTGTAACAATGTGTAGCTCAGGTCTTTGTTTGAATGAGTTATGATCTAAAAATTGATTATTTTTCCTCATTAAATTGTGGTGTAGTCATGGGTTTTCATTTTTCATGCTTATATTATCATGTGATTGATTGCTTACAACATTCTTCACCCCCCCACGTGAGAGGTCACTTATCCCAAAGTGACATGGTACGTATAGGATGGAAATAGATAGGATGATGTCATGATGAGGGTGTGAGTATTTAGTTGGCATAGCTCATAACAAGTCTCAATGAATGATGTTTTAATGATTAAATATGCTTTTTAATATAATGCATGTTATATTAAAAAATTAAGTGCTTTTCTTTGACTAAAATATACATCGTACCTTTTTAACCATTTTGTTCCTAGGGTTGTGGCATAGGAAATCTGCATGTGAATGTTTATTAGAATGGAAGCTTAACTTGTTATTTTCTCATATAACTTATTACCTTGGTGGTCATGATTTTAATGCATTGTTATCCTTAGGTAATTATGTGATCACATGATTTTGTCTTTCAATGATGCCCTCAGTAACCTGCATACAATCATGATGACCTACAAAGGGCTGGAGTAGTAGTCTTGTAGTGGTACAAGGGATTATCTCCATCCCTCCACAAGGTGGTCACTGCATATCTTTGTTGGTTATCCCAGTCAGATCTTTTATAAACATGGAGGAGAGTGTGTGATGGTATTTGTTGCTCTTGATCTCCTCTGCATGAGCCTGTTGATGACTTGTTTCTCTTCTATCTTACTCCTAGTGAAATGATGATGTTTGTTGATGGAATCTCTATTTAGGAAACTTTTAATTTGGCAATAAGCTAGTTTATCAAACTTGGGACCTGTACTCCAAATTGAAGATCCCAGATCTCTCTTATTTTACATAGTGAAATTATTTCCCATGAAGTTACCAGAAACTAAGAATGGTTCTTTGTTGTCCCTGTGGCCATAATTTTTGGTTTGCAACACTCCAAATAGAGATTGAAAGTGTATGCTTTTGTTGTAACCCTTTATTTTTTATTCAGGGGTATGGTAATTCTTTAACAATGCTTGAAGTTTCTACTCTAATCTTTCTTTACTCCTCCTCTAGCTTATCTGGTGTCTTCCATGAATTTCTCAATAGCCCACGGCCAAATCCATAGCTCAAAGTTTGTGAGAAATTAACCTATAACTACTAGGGAGGTGTATATAGAGGTCAGGATGTACCTATAATAACTATAAGTGGAGCTCGTATTCACTACAAAGTTGTGCCCAACAGTGATGAAGATGCTCGTAGCAGCTACAAAATAGCCTATAACAATTGAAGGAATTCCTTCATTAACAAAGGTGCTTGTAGCAATGGTGAGGGTGCCTATAGTAACTACATAAAATTGATGTGGCCTATAGTAGTTATGAATATGCCTTCAATAGCTCCAAGGGTACTTTATAGCCCCCTTTTTCTAGAGTTATTTATTGCCTATAACAACTATAAGTTGAACCTATAGCTACTGAAGATTGAGGTTGGAAGTAATTATAAGAAAAGATGTGTTAAAAGAAGATGAGCAGTTTTGCTCAAAATGATTTCATGTTATCCATTTTTAATTTTTACCCCTAAATAGCCAACAAGTTGGTGTTTTATTTAGGCCTATTTTATAGTTTTAGGCAGCCAACAAGTTGGTTTTCTCCCTAAAAACTGCCAACAACACCCAAAAGAGTTTTCATTGTTGGATTTTTTTATTCTAACTACTCCTTGTAGTAGAATGTTTATTATGGGTCCTTGCCATGTCATTTGTGAGTTTAAATGGTCAAGAACTATGTGAAGATCTTAGTCTTCATGCTAGAGAAGGGCTAGAATGTCCTCTCTTTTTTCATCTGCTTATTGGTTGGTTCTCCTTATGGTTGGTGAGACATCATGCTGATCCAACACATCATTGAATCCATTTTGTAATTGCTTACATACCTACTTGGTAAATTCCTCTTGAGTGAGTGGTTTTTTATACAATTTCAGCCTATGGCCATTGACTAGTAGATGAAATTTCACTGGATCAATGGTTTGGAGAAACACTACTCTATTTTCATGAACATGCTCAATCTCAAATGGACCAAACCATATGGTTTGGATTTTTCCCATATGATCTTTGTATTTTGAATAAAAAATAAGGACCCAATTTCCTACATTAAATTAATTGGTCTTAATATACATATCATGGCATCCAATTCGCTACTGCTTACAAGTTATGTGTTCTACAGTGCCTATTGTTTATATTCATCTAAGGTATTAAGTTGCATAAGCCTTTCTTTCTATGCTTCAGATATATCCATCCCAAGTTCTAGTGATGTTCGTAAGGTCTTGTGCTCAAATTTAATTGGCAAGATAGGTTTCTTCCCATAGACCAACTCATATGGGGTGAAGCCTATAGTGGTCTTCCACATGATTCTATATGCCCAAATAGCTTCAAGAAGTCTAACCTCCCAATCCTTATGGGACATACTAATAGTCTTGGTCAAAATATTTTTTAACTCCCTATTGGTGACTTCCACCTATCTATTGGACTGTAGATGATATGGAGTTGATTTCTTATGCCTAATCTCGTATTGTTGTATCAGGATGGTAATTAAACTAGCAGTAAATTGTGGTCCTTGATCAGTGACTATTTCTCATGGCACACCATATTTTGTGAATATTTTTTCATAGAGTAAAGCTACCACCTTTTCATCCCTATCATGTGTAAGAGCCTTTACTTCCACCAATCTAGTGACATAATCAGTATATACAAGGATGTACTATTTGTTGTTTGATTTTAGATCAAAAAGTCCTACAAAATCTAGGCCCCATTTTTAAAATGGTTCAAGCACCATTTGAGGTTGCAAAGACATCTCATCCAAATGTGTGGGTCTGCCTATACATGAACTATATATCATATTGCATTTTGATGGATTGAGGGCCAATAATACCATGTATTCAAGATTTTTATTACTATACGCTTGGTTGCAAAGTCCCCTCCACAAAGTTCATCATGGCAAGCTTTGAGGATATCTATAATTTTATCTTCTCTAGGACATCTTTTGATGATGGAGTCAGGCCTAGAATAGAAAAAGAATTTGGATAGCCAGAAATACCTACCACTTTTCTAAATCAAATCTCTTTTTTGTTTAGGGAGAAAGTGTTATGAAAGGAGCCTTGTTATAAAGTAGTTAGCAATATCAACATACCAAGGTGTGGTAAGGGTGAGGGAGAATAGGTGTTCATCTAGAAATGAGTCATCTATTATGGTATCTTCTAAAGGGGATTATAGTCATGATAGGATGTCAACCACGATATTATCCTTACCAGGCTTATCTATAATAATTTAATCAATTTTTTGTAATAAGAGCAGCGATCTTATCACTCTACCTAGGACAACTGGTTTGTTCATAAGGTATCTAATGGTTGCATGGTCTGTAAGAACAAAGACTTGATACCCTATTATGTAGTGATATAACTTGTTGATAGCATAAACTACTGTCAAGAATTCTTTTTCAGTCACCATGTAATTTAATTTTGCCACTTCTAGGTTCTTGCTTAAAAAATATATGGCATAGTTGAGTGATTCTTGTTTTTGGACTAGCATAGCTCCTAAAGCACTATCTAAAGCATCTGTGTGAATATAAAATGAAAGCTTCCAATCAGGACCATGTAAAACTAGGGTGGTGGTCAACAATTCCTTTAATTATTTGAAGGTTATATCATAAGTAGGAGTTTATATGAATTCAACACTTTTAGTCAAGAGAGTAAACAATGGTGCTGCTACTTTTTTGAAATTACTGATAAATCTTTGTAGTAACCAGCATGTCTTAAAAAAACTCTTGACATCCTTTTATTTTTTAGGTACAAGCATATTTTTTATTATATTGATTTTTGCAGGGTCAACATTGATTCCTTCAATAGATACATGGTGGCCTAATACAATGCCTTATGTCATTATCATGTAGCATTTCTTATGGCTTAAGGAAAAACAGTTCTTCTGATAGCATTGCAATACTTTCTTCAAGTTCTTCAAGCACTCATCAAATGTTTCTCCATAGACAGTGATGTCATCCATGTAGATTTGTACACATTCATTGGCTAGATCTAAAAAGATACTTAGGATAACCCTCTAAAATGTTACAAGAGCATTGTACAATCCAAAAATTAATACAGTGTAAGCATAAGTACCCCAAGGAGAAGTGAAGGTGGTCTTCTTCTAGTCCTTAGGAATAATTCTAATCTAGTTGTAACCATTGAAGCCATCTAGAAAGGTAAAATATTTTTTTCCTGCTAGTGTGTCTAACACCTGATCAATGAATGGCAGAGGAAAATAATCTTTTTTGGTTGATGTATTGAATTCCCTATAATCTATGGAAACACGCCACTTTACATTTTTCTTAGGTACAGTTACTAATGGTAAAACCCATTCATTATCTGAGATGAGATATATAAATCCAGCAATCAGGAGTTTTTATAGTTTCATTTTGACTATTTCTCTAATAGTTGGATTCATCTTACATTGTGGTTATCTGATTGATTGGCACTTCTCTTTTATATAGATGTGATGTGTGCATATTTCTAGGCTAATTCCTTGTATATCCTCATAATTTCATGCAAAAGCATGTTAGTTTACATGCGACGTGTTGACTAGATGCTTTTCCTCATTTGACTCCAACTTGCTATTAATAAGCAATGTTTTTCTTGGAGAAATTTTAATTTGATTTATAAGTGCTTCCATCATTTTTAAATTGTTTATGGATTTGGTGTGGCTACAACTATGAGGTAGCAGCTAATAGAATGTTTCATGTATAGATGCAACATATTTATCTTCTTTTTATAAGTTGGTAAATGGGCACTTTACGTATTACAAGTTGTTGGGATCTTCAGGATTAGTCTAATAATTATTTTGGAGGACATTTGAGAGGATTGTATCTTCCTCTTGATTAGCCAAGGTGCATGAATGGTCAATGATGAATAGATAAATTAAGGGAGGTTGGTTTGTCTCATCTTCTTCAACCCATGATGTATGCTTTGGTTCCAAGGATGGTTGTGGCTGTGTTGGAGGATAGAGGACCAAATTCTTAGTGTGGATGCTATTGGATATTGATAGATTACCTGATCTACAGCTGATGAAGGCATCAACTATGGTAAGTCAAGGTCATCTTAAGATGAGAGGGTATCCACTCAAATTAGATTTTGGTTGTAGCATAATAAAATCTATCATATACTCCCAATAATCTATAGTAATGACAAGATTTTCAATGACTCCTTCTGGTCTGACTATAGACCTGTAAGCCATTTGCAATATTGTAGATGTGAGATGAATATTATTCAACTATATTTTTTTCATGGTTTCAATTTTCATTACATTTATTATAGCCCCTAGGTCTATTAGTGTAATGGAAAACTGTTGGTCATGGATCTGGATTGTTACTGCTGGGCATCTTAGATCTAAATATTTCTCAAGTAGGGTGTTTCCTAGCATAATGTCTATCAGCTAGCCAATCACATGTATTGTATTGGGATCCTTCTTCTTCCTTCTAGGTTTACATAGACATAAGTCTCTTATAGTTTTGGAATATATGGGCACATCTTTGATGGCCTAGAAGAGAAGAATTTTAACACAAAGATTCTTGAGCTGTCCTATGAAATCAAATTCAGACTCAGTTGTATGGTGCTGAAGGCTAAGACATTCTAGAAATGGTGGGACTATTGTATCAGTAGCTTTATTTACTAGTTCAAAAAGTTCTTGTGGTGGTGAAGGTGGGTTAGCATAATATTTTGGAGTTTCTTGAGTTGACTCCATTATTATGGGTGGGGCTAGGGGTGGTAGAACTCTTCCTGAACATATGTGAGCTTCATTGATATTCATCGTATATGCTTGGTACTTAATAGGTTTAGTACTGAATGCCAATTACATTGACTTATTTATAGAATTTTGTACGGGTTGGGTAGGGAGCTAATTAAGCTTGGGTGCAACTTATGTATTGGACATAAGAGTAGGATTTTATTGTTGCTGCTGTGGAGGGAATCATCCTTGATAGTTTCCCTAGGGCTGATTAGGTCTCCAAGGTTGTTGCCACTAGTCTATGAGGGGTGGACCTTGAGGTGGTTGTCAAGTTTATATCCAAGGTGGGGATACATCTTATGGAGGCTACAAAGAGGTGGCAGGGTAGTTTGTCTGAGGTGGCTACCAATTGGGATTACGAGGTGGGATGGTCATCCATGGACTACTCCAATTGAGAGAAACATTTACAATTTGTGAATTAAAAAAGATAGAATTTGCAAAAGATGGATTTTGTCCCATACCTAGCTAAGATGGTCATTGAACCCATGGATTTCTTTATGCAACATCGAAAACTTGGTCCCCATCTCCTCCTATAATATGCATCTCTACTACTTTTGGTTCTTCAGCTGTGATGTTAACCATCTTAGCCCAAACCTCGTGACACCTATAGTCTGCCTTTTTCTTCTTACAATCTGGACAATAGATGGTCAAAGATTGATCCAAGGCTACTTGATTTTACCTTGTGTGTAAGTTATCTAGTTGGGTGGCCAAGTGACTAATGATATCTTGTTTCATGTCTTGTAACAGGTTACTGACTTCAAATATTGATAGGTCACTTGCAGTTGCTAGTGGAAGCTTGTTGCCCCAGACTTTGTTTATGACAGACTTAGATTAATTTTTACTCAACTCTTTGATTTCAGGGAATGTCATTTGGGAGATATCTCCCACTCATTAGGTCTAGGCTTCTAGATAATATTCTCTGACTCTTTTTAAGAAGATGAGTTTTAGAGGCTCTTCTCCTAGTGCACCTTGCTTGAATTTCTGTACACTGAACATGAATCATTCAATGTAGTCTTCTAAGGATTCATCCCCTTCTTGAGTAATCTTGAAGATGTCATTTATTCTATAAATTATTCCCTATCCATACTCCTGATACTTAATCAAAAACTTCTTTTTCATGTTTTCCCAATTGCAGATTGAATTACAACCTAGTCCCATGAACGAACAAAGTGCTGAGTCTTTGAGGGTGGCAGGAAAAGGTTTTAATTTTTGTGCATCCTGCCTATAGTCATAGCTTCTATATAGGATATCAAATTTAAACAAAAATGTGTTTAGGTCTTTTGATAATGTACCTCTAAAATTGTGCAATGCTGAGGGTGGGATATTTTTCATTTGTGTTACATCCATTGCATTCATCTGCAAATTCTCCTTCTCCATTCATGATGGTTTTTCTTATGATATGAATACCAAAGGTACTTAGGATCACGTCCTCAAATTTTGTATTAGTCCCTTGGTTAACATGATAGTAGATGTTTATTTGTCGATTTGTAGTCTTTTTACCAAATGAAAAGTATGAAGAATCTCTAAACTTTCTTTGATTTGTTTAAGAAAGCTTTGTTAGAATATTGTTCTGATGTTACTTTCTGGAGTGTTTGGTGCATTTAGATCTTCCCCTTTATTTCTTCTTACTAATTCAACTAATGCTTCTTTCACTTTTGTTTCTTTTTTCAAAGTCAATAGTACTTCTGCAAGCTGCCTCCTTTAGTTTGTAGTGTTCCATTCTTCGAGAGCCTTTTGACTGATGGTATATCTTTCTATAGGATTCTTAGTTACTGTAGGCATTTGTGGTTCTTTCATGGTAGCAACTTATGGCTTGTTTGGCAGGAATCTTCCTTGAGAATCTCTTTCTCTTTGCATAAATGTTGTGCCACTCCTTTAACCGTCTTGTCCCCTCCAGCACAGGGTTAGGTTTTTTTCATTTTTATGTGTTTCAGGGGTTGTTTCAAAATAAGCAAAAATAAAAGATAGAGAAATAAAGGAATGCAAAAATCAAAATAATAGGAATTAAAATTTACCTCTAGAAAGTAGTAAAGTTATATAATGAAAGTAGGAAATGAAAGCATAAAAGTTACTCTAGAAAGCAGAGAATGAAAGTAGTAAAATTAATTTAGAAAGTAGGAAATGAAAGCAATAAAATTTAATCTAGAAAGCAATAATTGGTAATCTCCCTAACAATAGTGCCAAAATGTTGGACACACTTATTACCCAATTGACCCCATATTCTTAAATCCGGTTAACATTAATTGTCAACCTAGGGTACGTAGGCTTTTCAAGGATGTCAACACTATATATGCATTATTGATTCATAGGCTAAATTAATTGTTGGTTGTAGTACAATGAACTTATATTATTTTCACCATATAGATTCATAAGAAAAATATTTTAGTAGAATGCAAAAGTTTTTCACACATGAATCACACTTTATATAATCAACTACTAATAAAATTAATTCACGCAACACACTTTAATATGAGAAAGGTCAGGTTCTTCACTATAACTCCTTCCAAGGGGGCCCTCCTCGTTTAGAACTGAGTTCCAATCCTTCTCTGAGAGATGTACAAAAGCTTCTTATAGAATCATCCTTTGTATTACTCAGGTCTATAGCAATTAAATATTGTTACAATAGATTATAATATTCATAAATCAGAATGCAATAACTATCTATAATTCCATCATTACCAATCTAATCTAGGTTTTACCATTAAATACATAAGGTAGTTTATTAGCTTTAATAAAAAACACTAAACTAAGAAAGTTTTAAATACTTTACAACTACCCCAATCAACCTTTAGGTGGTTAGTAACTTAAAGTTACTTATTTTTAGGCCTAACTAGGTAAAGGACAATATATGCAGCATTGTTGTTTTGTTTCTTTTCTCCTTTTCATTATCTTTATCTTATTCATCCTTTGGCAGCACATCCAAGATTCACTTCATGTAAGGGGTCCATATAACTGTTATGAAGGATCCTCTTCAATCATTTACTTTGTTTCTAAGATAGCTGGATGTGTCCTTGAAAACCAATTACTTGTTATCACAACAATGGTTTGTTTTTATGTAGTGGCTACAGGCTCCTGTAGGCAAGAACTTGTAGTTGTTACAGGCAACTTGTAGGTGAAAGCCTACAGCTTGCATTTGCTACGGGTAATCTATAGGTGGAAATCCTACAGCCTGTAGTTGTTACAGACAACCTGTAGGTGGAAATCTAGTAGCTTGGCAATAGTTATAGGCTGGAAGCCACTTTTGCTGTGGACTTCTCTATAAATTATGTGACCAAGCAATATTTATGTAGCCTTATTTTACCCTTCAAATGTTTGTTAAATAAGGTTGCACGAGTATAATCTAATCAAAGAAAAAGCATCATTAATCCATAACACAACATGTATATATTAATACATACATATAATCATTAATTCATTCATTCATTTACATAAGTCATGGATAGTTCTATGAGCTCATATGAAAAAAGATATATATAACTAGGTATGGATGAGGTTAAAAAAAGAATAATTGGTGACCTCATCAATTTGTGTAGAATATAAGTTCATCTCAAATTTCACAAACCACCAATTGACAACTAGCACCAATGCCTATGCAACTACCACAATCATCGCAATTGCCAAATGCACTTGGAAAATTGAAATGCAACTGATTTTGGAAATAAAATATGGAAATATTGAACATGACACTACAAAGGTATGCTTGTACTCTTGCATATACTTCACATTGTTGAATTTTTATTGTTACATTAGATAATTGGAACTATTATCTTGACCTTGCAACTTTATCTATATAGAACTTTTGAGCCTCTGTTCCTTATAATTTAATAAAAAATATAGACTAAAACAATTCTAATGTACTTATTCAAAATTCTCATCATATGCTATGGGCTTGAAAGTGCTTTCAAAACTGCTCAATCAACATTCATCACACCATCGAAAGCTAAAAAGTTCATCTAAGGATTGTCTGAATTATTACACATAACAACAAAGGTATTTTATACGATTTGAGTAACATGCAAGTTCATAATCTATATTTGCCTTTTCAACATGTAATTAAATTTAAGATATTAAATTATAACACTTTCAAATTTGAAATTTTTGAAGTCAAAAGTTATTGATAATTACCAATATATATTCAATGTCGTTTTGGCTCATGCAACAATTATAGTTCCATAATTCAATCAACACAACTACCCATGCCGCAACCTTCAATTATCCTTCATGTCATCAATAATCTCCATTTGCATATCATCGTTGCTTGACTTGTAATTTAAAAACTGTTAAAAATACTAATATACAATGCAATCTTTCAGAGCTACTGTTGAAAATAATCATTCCTACATTTATACAAATTTCATACAATGACTATCTTGCAGATAATGCAAGCACTATCTACTTGCTAAGAGGATTTTCATTGTAAAAAAAATTCACTCTTGATGAACAAAAAATCATTCTACATGTTAAGGTATTGAACAAAATCTAAGGTATATAATCTTCTTCTAAACTTTTTATTTCTTTTTTTAGCTTTGAACCTACACACTACTAACTAATTTCTACTCACTATCTTTCACTGTGCAGATAAACACTTCTTATGCCTATGAAGACTCACATCTAAGACTTACAACAATAAAGATCTCCTTTGCCTACATGGATAAAATGAACAACTACTAATAGTACTATTTATGGAGAACTTATATCTCATAGATATACTATGTTTTGTTTATGTTATAAAATGTGAATGACTTTTATGAATCCGATCTAAACTTCAATACATTTTTCTTTATCAATAATGTTTATTTATATGTCTTACTACTCAAAAAATCGCATCTCATACTTATATTTTTTTTTTGTTATGAAATACTGCCATCACTTTGTAATTATATTATTTCTATATTTGAACAAAATAAATTGCTTTTCATATTTTGTAATTTTATTACTCTTAATAAATAATATCTAACTCAATTTATATTTTAATAGTCTATATAAGCCAATTGTCATTTTTTATTTAATATTTAAATTTTTATTTTTGTTTATCATTTACATCAATATTTATAAGTTAATTGTTCTTAATCTTGATTCGACACTAATATTATTATTATTGTTTTTTTAACCTATTTCATATTATTATTTTGATTTCAACAATATAAAAATGCAATACAATACACTATATAACACAAATATAAGACAAAAGCCATGAAGCGGCTAGTTCCTGCCATCACATAGCATTTAGTCATTAGCTTTGAATTGCCAATTATTTAAAATTAGGATTAGTTCAACTTAATAAAATAGTAAATCCTGCCGTCGCATAGTATTTAGTCATTAGCTTTGAATTGTCGATTATTTAAAATTAGGGCTAGTTCAACTTAATAAAATAGTAAATAACACGTTAAAATTAATAATAAATATAGAAAAATATTAATAGTAAAAGTTAAGAATATCATGTTCATATGATCTATGTCATAGAAATAAAAGAATAAATATGTAGATGTTAAAAGTACGTGACACAAAAGATTTAAAAAATGGTTCGATCATTTAATATCTTCTATAATATCCACAAATTTAACCAACAATTAATAAATTGATTCTTCTTAAAAATTGAAATCAAAATATAACTTTCAAAGATCTTAATTATGTAATAAATGTATTAAAACATAAATTTATCATAAAAAAATATTTATATTAAAATAATATAATAATGTTGAACATTTTTATTTTTCTTTTTTTTAGATAAGCACTGGGGTTGATGGGTCCCCTGCCCTATATTAATATCGAGAAAATATCATATAACGAAAAGAACTCCTGACCTTTACAATATTTAAATTAAAATGAGGTCTAAAAGGGAAACAAGGCCAACAAATGGCACTAAAATTGAACAACATAGATACCAGATAAAACAACCAATAATAAGGCTACATACCAAAAAATGACACAAGATAAAAAGACATGAGAACAAATAACTATATTAAACATCTACATTATCACTGATTTCTAGCTTCACTCCTGGTAGAGCATGCCCAACTTCAGACACCTCTAACACCCGAGACTCCCCTTTACTGCCATCGATCGATTGAGCATTTTTATTGCTCTATAGACGATTATGCATAGTCGAGGTGACAACAACACGTCGAATACGGGGAAACCAAAGTGGGATCTACCTACTAGGGTTTTCAACCATTTGGCTCAAAAACCTGATAGCCTCTAACCTCTCCTTACAAGTGTGCATTTCTTTTCACATATCAAGGCCTATAATAGGATATTTAACCTCTGCCCATGGAGGGCAGTAATAAATTATCTACAGTGCTTTAAAGGATAATGTAGTTTATTCTCCATAAATCCAAAAGCTTGATAAATCTTGTCTCAAGATCTCTAAAGACTGTAATGGGGATAAAGCCAAAATCATGATTACTTAAGAAAGACATCACTTGGAAGGGACCAACATTGAATTCATCCACTTTCTTAACAAGACCTGGCCTGTGTGTGGGTGCCACCAAAAAACCAGCAGACGTTTCACCAAAGACTTATCTTCCATAACCACCAAGAGATTGGAAACAAAAAAACCACATCCGAGTTGACCCTGCTGAACATGCTGCTCCCTAAAAAATCTTCTCCCAAAGTAAAGCAAATGGCATACAAAACATCATTTGAAGGAACCCAAAAAATCTTCTTCAACCGAGTACTGGATACATTACCATAGAAAGCAATCTCCCTTACTCTACTCCCACTAGGAATTGTAGGCAACCCAAGTGCAAAAGCTAAGCTTGAATCCATCACTACCACATAAATGTTGAAAGAAGGCCAACAAACACCAATTTGAAAAGCATACCGAGGATAAAAGAAGGCAAGGAAACCTCTCGAAACAAGTAGTTGTATTCAAGCCTCGTCATTTCCAAATGCTTGAGATTTGCTACCACCTGCTCAACACAAATGAAACTACAAGCAATAATGGCCCCCAATCAAAGCTCAAACATCGAACATCACATTTGTGGACCCCATAAAATCTTCCCAAGCCCCTCTTAGGTTATCTACAATAATTGAATTGTTTTGCTCAATACCACAGTTAGCCAAAAATGCAGCTGCTGAGTTGGCCTTTCTGAATCAATAGATACCTTCCCATTCTTCAAAAGACACCACACAATCCTAGGTGCTAGCAATAACATTGTCAATGTGCCAAGAGGGAGCAACAAACTTATTTAAAGCCGAGAAAATGACAAGGGAATCGCCTTCTATTTGAATCCTTGAAACATCGCATTGCAATGCTAATTCTAAGCCAAAGACCAAAGCTTGAGCTTCAGCCTCATTATTCATGCCATCATTCAGCTTTTTAGAGGCTATTCTGATTAAAGACCCACTACAATCTCTAATAATACAACCATCTCTGGTTGTACCCAAATTTCCTCAAGACGCCCCATCGAAGTTAAGTTTGAACCAACCTAGGGGTGGAGGATTCCACTCAGCCTCTTTATTTCTTTCAACCATATTACTCTTTACATTAAACCCATTAACAAGGGACATTTTTATTCTTCTTACTATAATATTAAAACCCTATTTAATAGAGTGTCTTATTTTACCATGGTTAATACTTAACAGTCATAAACTTTCCTAACATAATTTTTTTTGGAAAGCAAGTTATGCGATGATACTAAATAACATTAGTCATTTACAAAATAACATTGGTCATTTATAAAATAAAATTTCTCATTAAATGTTAAAATTCTTTTTTAATAAAGTCTAATTTACATAATAAAATTGATTATTAAATGTTAATAAAATCTAGTATAAATTAAGTAAATTGCTACAAGATTGAGGTTTGAAAACTAGTAGATAATCGTTATCCCCCGATGAACACAAATTACCAGAATAAGGTAGAACTTTACCTTCTATAGAAAATCTCTTGCAAAAATCTATCAATTACTATAAGATTTTAAACTTTAAACTCTTAAAAATATGTTGAGTGCACAAAATATTGTTTGTAAATATTCAAACCTTGGTGCATAAGCAATCTGAACAAGCAAAATTTCTTAGAATTCATGTCAACATCCTAAAAATACTGACAGTAAAATTTTCTAGCATTGAAAAATATAGTAGAGTGCACACCATCATTCTTTATTTCTATTGTAAAAATGCACAAAGGTCATGCATGGAGAAACCACCGTATTGTCATTCTGAAATTTAAAATCCATGTAAGACACATCCTTGGAATAAATCGATACAAAGGAGGAAAACACTTTGTTTAAAAAAATTAAAAATGATCTAAGATCTTTTAATCCATTTAGGCTAAAAGAGTTGTAATTCACAAAACACAAATACAGATTGTCAAAAACATTAGGCTGCATCATGTCCAAATCCCAAAAGATGGGGGATGCCATTTGGATTGACACCAGTGCCTGTCTTTTCCATCTCAACAACCTTTTTTTATGGCGTATAGTATCAACTGAGCTCCTCCCAGGCAAGCTTCCATTTCGTTTGGAAGCTGCATGAAAACATTATACTTGGTAAAATAAAATAAAGCACATATTACCAGATTCAAGCAAAAAAAATTATTGTGCAAACTAAACCCTTACCACAAAATTTATGCAGCCATAAGAAGTCTCGATGATGTCATTTGCAAAGAAAGCAAGAGAGGCATGTATTTCACACTCTTCTCTTAAACCACCTTTCTTTGATGAAACAATACTCATATTTGTTAATTCTAATAATAAATAAAGTTAGAAGCATTATAAAACCATAACAATTTTTTTATCCCATCTAATGTCTCCTTCAAACTATTGACTTGTTGCTCAGTAACAGTCCTCACTTGCATGAATACAAGAGTTTACAAACAAGTTTTTCACAAATATGAAAAGTCATATACAATACTTGTTTGATTACTGTCCAGATGACTCCCTTTGTGTATGGAGTGATGAGGGATCTAGTGTATCAATAATACACTGAGTTGAACCCCACCTCAATTTTGTTGGCATCTACAACACCCAATTCCTCCTCTTATTCACTCTCAATTTCATCAATGGCTTCCTCAAGCTATGGAGATCATACAACATCAAGTTTGTCAATTGTATGACCATAGTATTTATATTAATGTTAGTACTAAATCATACAATTATAATATCATTGTGAGAAAATGGTTAGCAGTTCCAATCTCATAGATGATGCTAATAACTGCAATGTTATTGGCATCAGATTGGTGGACCATGTATAACTCTCCGAGAAAGTGGAGGCACAATAATAGGGGGGCAAAACTGACCCAAATCATGCCCCATATTCAATGCGCTCTAATCGGTAGAGCCATTAAAAAATTAATGAGTATAAGTCACAATTAAAAAGAAGAATTAAAATTAAAAAAAAATTCATATTTTAAAATAAAAAACAAAAAAATCCAAAGCTTCGAACACATTAATATATGTAACTTGATGTAGGGAAGACACAAATACTTTTAAAATGATGCATGTTACGAATGTGAAGGCATGAAAAATAGGTTTTTATGTTTAAAATAAATAAATATGAAACCATTTATTTTATTAGTTACTCAAAAAATGGAGAAAATTGTACATTATTAGGTGATGTGGCATTTCAGTCATATAAATCTAAAATCAGTGATTAAATTTCATGCACACATCATTAAGGGAATTTTTGTGCACACATATAATGAGGGAAATTTTTGTTTTAAAAATAAAAAAACTGTGTACGAAGAAAACATCAAAAAATCCTTATATTAGTTCTTTCAGCTAATAAAATGTTAATTAAATAATTTTTAATATTTTTCTTTGTCCAAAAAATTCTTATAAATAAAGATAATCATTTAAAATTTCATTATTGATGAAAAATTAAGACTACACAACCCTTAATAAAATTTGAATATAAATAATTAATCTCCCTTTGTTACTTTAAACCCACCTCTCATTCTCCATATTTTAGCACATAATTAAATCCCCAACAGCTAAGACGTCCTTAAAAAAATAATTTTAGCACACAATTAAATCTTTTTAGCCTCAACTTAATTCATGATAATCTAAGTCCCAACATAAAAACCAAGTCTAAAAAACACTCGAAAATATTTTTCTCCACTTTAAACCCCTGCAAACGCCAAAAAAATAAAACTCTCATTTGAGCACAGGAAATCAGGATCAATGGCAAGCTTGGAGACTCTACTTCACCAAGCAGGCAGGGCCTGCTCAAAACTGCATTTCGGGACTCGAACCCTCTCTCTCATGCAACACTTTCCATACTGTTCTTCTTCATCTTCATCTTCATCTTCATCTTCCCCTGAAGAAAAAGCGCCACCACCACGAGGTCCCCCAACCATTAAATTAGTATCATATGCCCCAAAACGAAAAGACCCAAATGCAGAAGACCCTAATGCTAATCAGCCGAGAACAGTAGCAACAGCAACAGCAACAACATCAACAACAACAGAAACAAGAGATTTCAGGCCCAATGAACAGGGAGGGGATTCGATCGATCGTCCTCGGAGTCGAGAAGAGAGCAGGTACTTAAGGGATGTCCCTTCTATTCCTACTGTTTCTTATGGGTTTAAAATGGCTCCATTGCCTGAAGATAAGGGTATTGAGCAAAAGGAGGAGGAAAAAGTCGAAGTGGTAAAGGAGAAGGGAGAAGCGGTGAAGGAGGAGGGTAGTGTTTTTGGAGGAGGGCTTAAGGGTCAACTGGAGAGGGAGGCCAGAAGGTTGCAGGCGCACATGCTTGCTAGACAGGAGGAGGTGAATATTCCTTTCCCCAAGATTTTATCCCCGGAGAAGAAGGAGCGCAAAGTTGTGTATGATCTGAATGAAGCCATAAGACATCTCAAGGTATGTTTCTTTATCATTACAGGCTTTACGATTCCACAGTTCATGCTAGATTGAAATTAGAATCGATGCTCGAGTCTCCGTCTGGTTTATTTTTTAAAATTGTTTTTGTATCATGGCCTATCGGGCTTGCAATGCCTTCTTTTGATATTCAACTTGGTAAACACTCCATCCAAGGAATAAATGGTATTAGCTGATGAGTAAATGAGGATACTCAATGTGGGTATTTTTTTTTAAATTTCAAATTGAATTTATTCGGGTCCATTGGGTCTAGAATGTCTTCTTTTGATCCATAAATTGGTACATACAGCTAATGAGTAAATGCTGACACCCAATGACTAACTGCATGCAATTGCGGATTTTTTTTTTTTTTGAATTTATTTTGGTCTATTTGGTTTGTAACAAGGTTACATGGGTGCGGGTTAGGGGTACGCAAGGTGTGGGTATGTAGCACCTGGTGTATATGAAATTAAGGGGAACAAGCCCAGTGCATTATGGCTCTCTAGGCTGCTTGGGGTGTGTCTTGGGTGTGGATTTGGTTGTGGGAGCATCTCCGGTGAGGTCCAAATATTGTCAGCTACATGCAACCAGACAACCCTGGTTTGTAATGCCTTTTTTTGATCTCTAAATTGTTAAACGCTCACACCCAATGAGTAAATGGTCACAATCAATGAGTAAACTCCGACATCGAACGAATAAATGGTCACACCCAAAGCAGGTATTGTTTTTTTAAATTGAATTTATTCTGCTCTGTTGGGTGGCTATGTCTTCTTTTGATCTCTAAATCAGTAGACATTCACACCCAATGAGTAAACGCTTACACCCATGGTATTGGTGTGCAAAACTATGTTATTCCGGTCTACAGAGGCTCATTATCATTGTGTGTATTTTTATTTTTTCTTAAATTGAATTTATTCTGGTCTATTGGGCTTACAATGTTGCCTTTCTCGAAATTGGTAAACATTTTGCCCAATAAGTAGACACTCTCACCCAATGAGTAAATTCTCATAGGCAATGGTTAAATGCTCGAACTCAATGCAGGTATATATTTATTCTGGTCTATTGGGTTTCCAATGTCTTCTTATGATATTGAAATGGGTAAAGACTCATACATAATGAGTAAGTGCTCACATTGAAATGTCCCTTTCTGGACAAATATATATTTTTTTGATTTTCTGTACTACCCTTGTTGAATTATGATGAAAGCATACAAGCTGAAACAAACCATACAATTGAAATATGCAAAATTGAAAATACCTAGTTGATATTTAATGTTGAAATTGAATACTCAATTGAAGTTTTATTGAAATCACTTGAAATTACACATACCCAATTGTAAATTTATTCAAATATGCTGATTACAAATTTATTATGACAACCCTAACCTGAAACAACATGGAAAAGTAAAACACTGAATTTTCCCCTAAAACCCTAGTTGTAGATGTCTCCTGAACAATACAATAAGCTTTTGGCAGGTACAACAGACCGTTGGAAGGTATGGCAGTAATTATAGAGGGCAAAAATGATGACATCAATCCTGAAACCCTAGGAAGAGGGTCGAATTGACTGGAAAGTGAAATGCCCAGCTATGGAAGTGGAACGCTGCACCCTGAATGGACTAGAAACCCAAACGCCAAGGTTGGGGGCGTGACATCACTGTACTGCAAATACAATAAGTTGGACAATAGACTTGGAAAGGAATAACAAATGTACGACATCCCTGGTTGGGTTTCGCCAAGTTTGGAAAAAGCCTTAGGGGGTGACGCCAAGCTGAAGTGATGACGCCAATGCTGTAAGTGGCTGCAATCCCTGAAGTTTTGGTCTTCACAACTAATAACAATGTTGAAATTGTAACATTGAACCTGATCTGAAGCTTAAATGTAATATGTGGATGGAATCATCTATTGGGTATGAGGGTTTTCGTCCTCAGGCCTGTTAATTGAAGGGTTTTTGTCCTATGTGATGGAAAGTTGAACAATTGCTGCTCAAGCTCCAAAAAATGGTTTTTGACTTTGTTCGAATGAATGAATCCTCATTTCTTTTCATCCAACCCCTTTAATAATTACCTTTTTCACCAAAACCCTAAAAAAACACGCTTTATCTTCTATTTTGACATTGACATGCTTTTATTTTAATAAATCCATATTTATCATTGTTTTGGCCTAATTAATAATCAACACTTTATGGCCCACTTTAATAATAATGCTTAAGTGTCATTTTTTCATGTTATTGATTAAAATGACTTTAGGACACCTTAAAACATTAATATTAAATTATTTCATTATTAATTATTTCAAAAAGGGGATATGACAGTTTGCCCTTCCCAAAATTGCTTGCCTTCAAGCAATTGCAAACCCAGATGCTCCAGTATCACCATGCCAATTTCTTAAATCAAGCTGTAATGCCCATGTAATCTAGACCCTGTACTTGTGAAGTGGGATAGCTCCTCCAATTTGAACATTTTTGTCAATGCCAGGATCCCAAACCAATCTCAAGAACCCTTCATCATGCTTTTGCTACACCATTCTGATACAATTGGAAGTTGAAAAGCCTCCACGAGTTGCAGACTCGGAGCTCCCATAACCTGGATCTCATATCATCCTTGGGAATCAATGTGACCAACTACCCAAATTTTCAAACTGTGGGAAAACTTCAATAAACTCCCGAAAGCGATAACATACAATCTCATAATGCTACTGTTCAAAATCAGCAGTAGAAGCAAGATAAAGTTGTGCCTTCGTTGGATCAAGTGTCTTGGAGTCCTCAACTTCCTCGGATGTCCCTCTGGATATCATTTCAACTTCTTGACCTTGGCTGCGTGCAATCAAAACAGCATGCATCTGAGTCACCAATAGCTGTTCAACAACCCAATAAACTTTGTTGAAAGACTTTGGAACAGTCCATGGTTGATTCCTCTGTACCAAAACCAACATGTAGTTTCCTGCCAATGCGTGCCATTCTTTCCATTCTTCTGAAATATCAAACATAGAAGCATTGCAGGTCTGTATTATTGATGATACTGGCTGCCCCGAGACAGTGGTGAGGACATCTTTTTCTTTTTCAAAAATGACGAAAGTGCCTTCACTCTTCAATGAGTGCAATAAATTCTCATAACCAATCGCCATTGGTTGTATGAACTCACGAGCACATTTGTGAGTTTTATGAGTTGATGTCACCCTTAAAACAAAGTTTCCATCCAATGAAAACCATAGCAAGAAGATGGGAAATTCTTTAGTTGCTGACCTGAAAACTTTAGCAAACTCGAACCCACCATTGGTATCTGGTGAGGCATTTTCCTCATGTGAATGCCTCTCAACATAGGTACTGTGGAAATCAACATCATACACCTCTTGATTTGAAATATTCTTATTATGTTCAAATCTGTCATAAGGATGATTCAAGAGCTTACCTTCTCTAATTTTTTGTAGGTGTTGTTTTGCTTGCGTGGCTATCCGTTTAGCTTCCTTAGCTTTTCTTAGCCATTCATCACACCTTTTTTGGGTCCTCATCACATCCTTTGCATTTGTCTGCAATGTAATTGGTTTCTTTTCAACACTAGGATTGACTTTTGTTGCTGGTGGTGGATTGTTAAAATCTGCCTCATATAAATGATATATGCACTCTTTTTCCCCTAAAATCTTCGTGCAATCAGTGAATGGTGCTTTCTTCTTCACAATTTCGCCCTTGACCTTGTGAGGGTACTCCTTACTCAATGGCAATCTGGGAAGTGCAAAATCAAACACCATGCAAATCTGACCCATAGTACCACAATGAGCATGATGATAACTCCTTCGAGTTTCGATAGATCTTACTACTATACTGTAGACTGAAACCCTCATGAATTTGTACCACTCAGCTTGCATGCAAGCTGGAACGAAGTTGCAACAGCCATAGTTCATTCGAAACCACACCCAAAATAGCAGTATGACAGCTGGATTAATTGCTTTTAGCAGCTCTAATGGCTGACACTCTTCACAAACAACATGATACAAGAAAAATTACTTAAAGTTTACAAACTGGAGGCTGAATGTGACTGATAATAGCAGTCCTTTAATGTGCTTTTACTTCCACACAAATACAACTCATTACATATGAAGGATATCATGCCAATGTTGAATGGTAAACTAGCAATTATATTATGACCAATGTAAGAAGAGAATGCTGCTGCCCTATCTAGATTCTGAATTGTTCCATTGCTGCTTGCATTTGATCCATGTGCTCCAACCAGTGAATCCAATTGTTATTCACAATATCTTCCTTATGCTCAACTAAGGTCAATTCCGATTTCTCTGTCATCCATTTGTATGGGATGACAAAATCATCAGCAATAATCTATTAAAATTAGAAATTTTACCTTTTATAGATCTCAATCTATCACCCGGGATCCCACACTATTATGCACAAACAATTTTGAGTCAAAGGATCTATCTTCACACCTTTACGCTTCCTAGAATGACGACAAAGCTGGAATAGTTCTTTGCTGCTATTACCACATCTTAGCTGAAATTATAAGGGTGCTTACCCTCTTGACTAAAATTTTGTAATGGCATAGTATGGAGCAATGAATATGGCATATGACCGTCATACCTTGGGCTGTAATCAAGATGCTTACCTCCTTTGGCTGAAGTAGAAGCTTTTGATAGCATCGGATCACCACCACTATTCTTTTTGAGTGCCTTTCCATAGCTGTTCTGAAAATCCATCTCATAAGGTAATGACTCAATCTTTGGAGGAGTGATAGGTACTTCTTGGGTTGGAACAAGTGCTAGTCTCTTTTCCTTGACTTCATTGAAGTAAATCTTTTGCTGGGCTGCAATCTCATAAGTCAATAAGATATCCTTTTTGTCATTAGATTTCATACTTTCCATGGGTTGTTCCCTCTCAATTTCTTGCAGTTCTGATTTTTCTTCTTTCTCATACTCTTCCTTCACAATTTTTTTCTCATGAGGTTCTGATTTTTCTTCTTTCTCATACTCTTCCTTCACAATTTTTTTCTGTTGAGGTTCTGATGTATCCAACACTTTCCCTGGTTCTATGGTCTTCTTTTCTGGCTCTTCTGAGTTTTAATCGGACAACACGTTCTCATAGTGCACTTGTCCACTTGTCTTCATCAATTTCATGAAGTTTGGAAAATATATTTCTTTTTGAATCTCTGCTGGAAGAGCTCTATACTCATCATAACTAACAATAACATCATCCACCATAGTTCTTTCCTCCAAAAATAACGCCATTATTCACAGGTTGGCAAGATCACATCTTTGATACCACTATAATGTTCCTTTCTCGACAAATATTAACAATCTTGAATTTTTCGTAAAACCTTTGTTGAATTAAGATGAAAGCATACAAGTTGAAACAAACCATACAACTGAAATATGCAAAATTGAAAATACTCAATTGATATTTAATGCTGAAATTGAATACCCAACTGAATTTTTATTGAAATCACTTGAAATTACACATACCCAACTGTAAATTAATTCAAATATGCTGATTACAAATTTATTATGGCAACCCTAATCTGAAACATGGAAAAGCAAAAGACTGAAATTTCCCTTGCAACCCTAGCTGTAGATGTCTCCTAAATAATACGACAAGTGTTTGGCAGGTACGATAGATCTCTGGAAGGTGTCATGAGACCAGCTCGATCGAGCTGTAATTGTGTGGCACCACTTTCTCCCTTCGAGGTCTTATGTGAGAATAGAACTATACAAGAACTACGGACTACGCCTTCAGTGTTTACCTGCACAAGAACATACACAACACATTGGTACTCTTTTTGTATTTTGATGGTTTAAATGCAGAAGCTTAACATAACACTTGTAATGAAAGGGAAACTACTCTAACACAAGAGCAAACACACAATGCAAGAAACAACTGGGAGAAATGTATGTCTTATTAACTCTTGTAGTATAAAACAGTCCAAAGAACAATTAGTTAGGCACATGACCACATACACAACTACCACTGAGTTGGGCACAACCGACAATGCTCGATGACTACTTAGATGGTTACAATGAATAATCTCTTCCCAAGATCTGATTACTCTCTACCTGGTATAACCCGAATTCATGAAATCTAGACCATAAGAACTGTTCACACACACTCGTATGACACTGCACAGGGAGATGCCCACTACTTACAACACAGGGTTAGAAAGCACAACGTTTCGCTTTATGACTTTGACAGTTCAAGCTTGTGCTCACTCAAATCACTGTGCAAAGAAAGGCTATTGCTCGCTTGATTGCAATTGATCACTTGTGAGCGTTGGTAACGGATATCAAAGTCGTACATCCATTATAGACTCCCCCACTTAAAATTGGAGATGACCTTGGCACTGTGAAGACTTCGTCGTATGTAGCCAGGAGGAGGGCCCCTATTCAGACTCATTTCTGAGCCAAGAGACCAAGGCCCTTGTTCCTCACAAGGACCTCCCTGACCTTGTCCTTGTAGTTCCAAAGGGGTTCTTCCCACTTCCAGCTTGTTGAAGATCCACCAACCCAACACACGAGGAACTCCGTCCACTTTCGATTGCCCCAACCCTCTGTCTTCACCTCAAGTATCTTCTCCAACTGCCGATCTGGCTTGTCCATCACATTTGCAGGTGGGCAATTAGGTTGACTCCATTTTGGTTTAGTTTCATTCACAACAAAAGGTTTCCATTGGCTCAAATGAAAGACAACATGTACCTTCATGTGTTTTGGCAACTTCAGCGTATAGGCAACCTTGCCCACTTGAACCACAATCTCATATGGCCAATCATAATTGCGGATTAAGGACTTAGATGTTCCAGGGGAAGGTTTGAAAACTTTTGGCTCCATCTTTAGCATTACCTTACTGCCCACTTGTAGTTCTACAGATTTTCTAGACTGATCTGCATACTTCTTCATGTGATCACTCGCTTTCAACAAATGCAGTCTTTCACGATCAACACGCTCTTACCAACCCTTTAGATATTCTATGGCCAACAGACACCTTCCAAAGTATCCAGCTATCACCATATGAGGCAACAAACGTTGTTGGCTTGTCACAAGTTCAAATAGAGAATACTTGCTCGACTCACTCTTCTGACTAGTGTAGGAACACTGTGCAATATTCAGCATAATTGGTCAATTAAGTTGGTCACTTTGTACATGGTGGTGCAAGTAAGACTCCAACATTACATTGATTCACTTTGTTTGGCCATCGGTCTCCGGATGATACCTTGTGGACAACAACTTTATGCCCACCAACTGAAACAACTCCTGCCAAAAGTTCCTTGTAAAACAAGCATCCCTATTCGAGATGATGCTCAAGGGGATCCCTCAATACTTCATCGCATTTTGAAAAAAGTACCTTGTAGTTTCCTTGGCTCTGCAAGGCTGTTTACATGCGATGAATGTGGCATACTTGGAAAATCTATCGACAACAACCATGATGCTAGAGTTTCCATTCACGCTCGGCAAGCCGGTGATAAAATCCATACTCACGCTCGCCCATGGTCTCAGAAGAACAGGTAACAGTTGGAGAAGGCCTCTCGGCAATTGATGTTTAGGCTTATCTTGCTGACAGATCAAGCAAGAGCAAACAAACCTGTCCACATCCTTGCTCATCTTTGGCCAATAAAATCCCCTTTCCAAAAGAGCCAAAGTGTGCTTTTGCCTAGGGTGACTTGCCCACAAAGAATCATGACACTCCTTGATCAACTCTTTGCACAACTCCCCCACTTGGGAACATAGACTTGACTCTGAGCAAACCACAACATTCCATCGGAAACGTTGAACTTGTTTTTCCTGCCCAACTGAGTTTGTCCTTCTACGGTCTTTACCATTGTTGCAGGTTGAGGATCCAGGACCAAGCTCTCTCGAATCTTCTCCATCAACTCTCCTATAAATTCCACTTCACTCTCCCCATGATTAAACATTGGACTAGTTGATGCTATTTCAATAATTGCCAATTGTTATTCCCTGTTGAGTGCATCTATGACCACATTTTCCTTCCTTGTAGTATGCACAATCTCCATATCAAACTTACCCAGAAAGTCATGCCATCTTGTCTGCTTTGGCATCAACTTTTTTTGAGTCAGGAAGAAAGAATTTGACATCTGGTTTGTCTTGACAATGAAGTGTGTTCCCAACAAGTAGTGTCTCGACCTTCTCAAACAATCCACCACAGTTGTCATCTCCTTCTCATGGACACAATATCTCCCTTTTCTGTCCTTAAGTTTCCAAGACTCAAAAGTAATTGGATGCTTATGTTGAATCAAAACCCTACCAATGGCAAAATTAGATGCATCTGTGTGCACCTCAAAAATCTTACTGAAGTCTACCAAGGATAACACAGGTGATCTAGTCAACTTCTCCTTCAAGAGCTCAAATGCCTTTTGACACTTTGTAGACTACAACCACTTCACATTCTTCTTCAACAACTTTGTCAGTGGACTTGCAAGCTTGGAGTACCGGCTAACAAACCTTCTGTAATAGTTCGCCAAACTCAAATATTGATGCACACATTGTACATCTTGGGGCGGTTCTCAATCTCTTATTGCTTCAAGCTTCCTTGGGTTAGGTTTGACCTTCTCTTCTCCAATCACATGTCCAACGAAGTAAACTTCTTCCTAGGCAAATGAACCCTTTTCTTTCTACACATACAAGTCATGCTCTATCAGCAGTTTGGAGACCTCTGCAAGATGCGCTTTGTGCTCTTCATGATTTTTGGAAAACACCAAGATATCGCCCAGATAGACAACCATAGATTTGTCCAATAGGGACTTGAAAACATCATTCATGAGTGTAAAGAACATTGCAAGCATGTTGCACAACCCAAAGGGCACTACAAGAAAATGATACAACTCATATCTAGTGACAATAGTCATTTTCTCATCATTCCCTGGAGCAATCCGGCCCTGATAGTACCCTGACCTCGAGTCGAACTTAGTGAATATTTTCGCCTCAAAAAGGCGATCGAAGCAAAATCCTCAATGAGGGGTAGAGGATACTTGTTCTTGATGGTTAACTTGTTCAAGGCCCTGTAATCCACACAAAGCCTAAGTGATCCATCATACTTCCTTTGGAATAGTACTGGAGCTCCATAAGGGGAGCACAAAGGATGAAGATAACCGGTAGTCAGCAACTCTTCCAACTGCTCCTTCAATTCAACCATCTCAGGCCCAAACAATTGGTATGGAGCCCTTGCCAGAGGACTCGCCCCTGGAACCAACTCAATGCGATGGTCTATTGCTCTTCTTGGTGGCAAATAACGTAGTAGCTCGTTGGGCATATGGTCCAGGTACTCATGAAGAACCTTCCTCACTTTAGTTGGAATAAGAACATCTTGCCCCTCTTCATTATCCCAACCACCAACAAGAGCTGCAAGATACATGGGTTCACTCCCCTTCCTTCGTGCAACATACTCATAACCGAACACACCTGCATCTTCCTTGTCTGTCTTCTCTCCACTGTTTTCACCATGCACGTCTGCTTCAGATCCAACATGAAGAGTCTCTAGATGAAGAAAATTTGCCACTTTACCCTTTCAGATAAATTCTTGTCCTAGCATTAGCTCAAAATCATCCATCTTGATCATGGACAAGTCCAACTTTCCTTTCCACTCGTCAACTTGCATTTCCACACCTTGTGTAGAGCTGAAGATTCCATAGATGGAGAGTTAACTGCCTTAAACCATCCTGCATCTCTGGAGGACTGGAGGCCTAGCTCTTTGCCTAGCTGGCATGCAATAAAATTATGGGTCGCCCTTGTGTCTACAAGTGCCATGATACTCTTTCCCTTGATCACTTCCACAAAATTTAGTGCATGCAGGTTACTACTACCATATCTTGACTTGGGCTTAATTTTTTCCATGGTGTTGATCTCCCTAAGCATACACATAGTTTGCTCACTTTGTTCATTTGGCTCTTTCGTATGAACTGTTGACACCCTCTGCTGTTCTGGACAAGCTCTATTGTAATGGTCTCCACTACATGTCCAACACTTCAGATAGAAAGACTTCTTGCCCGACTCCCCGCTCTGTGCCTTCTTGCCATCACCTTTAGAGGTGCCATTGAACTTTTGGGATCCCATTGACAACTGCTGAGTAGTCTTCCTTCCCTGGTTACTAGTTGGCTTCCCTGAAGACTTACTCAAACCCTTATCAATGCCCTTACTCTTTGGTGCGTTAGTGTTCTGGGTGCTTTTGGATTTAGACTCTTTCCTAAAATCAAAGAGACAATTTGCTATGGCAATTGCTTCGCTAACTTCAGACACATTATGGCGACGAAGCTCAATCTTAGTTCATGATTGAAGATCATTAGTGAACTGGAACAGTTTATTTGCTTCTGACATGTCCTTGATTTCCAACATAAGGCTCTAGAAAGACTTGATGTACTCTCGCATCTTCCCAGTCTGTTTCAGCTGACTCAACTTGATCCTAGCCAACCATGTTGCATTCTTAGGTTGGAACTGATCCCCAAGGGCTTTCTTCAGCTCCCCACAAGAGTCCACCTTCTTCGTGGATCTCCCTGATGCAATGTCATTAGCCAAGGTTCTAAACCAAACCTTTGCCGTACCTTTGAGGTATTTGCCGCAACACGCGCTTCCTATACATTTGATAGTCCTCCCAAACTTGCCAGGTACTCCTCAGTGTCCTAAAAGAAATTCTCCACAAGATGATCATCTCTAGCACCATCGTAGCATTCTGGTTCCTTCAACTTGGTAGTATAGAAATTGCAGAAGAGTTGAACCTAGGTGTCTTTGTCAGACTTAGTATCGTTGTTCGACACATAGTCACCTCATCTTGTAACTTACCTTGAAACACCAAGCTCTCCAACTTCACAGTAAGTTCCACAATTGTTTGATCCATGGTCTCCAACTTCACCTCGAGCTCATTAAATCTTGTACACACTTGCTCTTCCATCTCCTTGGATTGGGCACCGACTTGCTTGGCAAGATTTTCTTCCATGCCTCAGGGCTCAGCTTACTTTTGTGGCGACTGCCACCACCTTCACCATTCTCCTTAGTTCGGTCCTGACCGGTTACATTATCACTCTGAACTTCGGAGGTTTTTCCTGTCATACTGGCTCACCACACTGGCTTGACACAACATGTGAAGGTGTACAACACAAAGTTTAACGTGGCAAACACAACCCAAACAAGACACAAATTGTACTTTGATACCATTTGTCGTGGGACCAACTCGATCGAGATGTAATCGTGCGACAACACTTGCTCGCTTGGAGTTCTTTCGTGAGAAGAGAACTCTACAAGAACTACGGACTACACCTTCAGTGTTTACTTGCACAAAGGATGCACACAACACAGTGGTACTCTTTTGTATATCAATGTTTTAAATGCGGAAGCTTAACATAATGCTTGCAATGACAAGGAAACTACTCTAACATGAGCAAACACACAATGCAAGAAACAACTGGGAGAAATGTATACGTCTTATTAACTCTTGCAGGATGAAATAGTCCAAAGTACAATAAGGTAGGCACATGGCCACAGACACAACTACCACCGAGTTGGGCACAACCGACAATGTTCGACGACTACTCAAATGGTTACAATGAACAAACCCTCCCAAGGTTTGACTACTCTCTACTTAGTACAACCTGGCTTCACAAAATCTAGACCACAAGAACTGCTCACACACACCCATATGACTCTACACAGGTAGATGCTCACTGCCCACAACAACATGGGGTTAGAAAGCACAATGCTTCGCTTTATCACTTTGATAGTTTAAACTTGCACTCACTCAAATTACTTTGCAAAGAAAGGCTACTGCTCGCTTGATCGCAATTGACTACTTGTGAACATTGTTAATGGATGTTGAAGTCGTACATCTATTATAAAAGGGACGACAGTAATTATAGAGGGCAGAAATGATGTTAGTCTTGATAAACCCTAGGAAGAGGGTCAAATTGAGTGGAAAGTGAAAAGCTGAATTGTGGAAGTGGAATGTTGCACCCTGAATGGAGTAGAAACCCAAACACCAAGGCTGGGGGTGTGATGTCATTGTACTGCAGGTATAACAGGTTGTACAACAGCCTTGGAAAGAAACAATAGGTGTATGACAACCTTGATTGGGTGACGCCAAGGCTGGAAAAAGCCTCAAGGGGTGACGCCAAGTTGAAGTGATGATGCCATTGCTATATATGGCTGCAATCCTTGAAGTTCTGGTCTTCACAACCTATAACAATACTGAAATTGTAACTCTAAACTTGATCTGAAGTGCAAATGTAATTCTTGGATGGAATCACCTACTAGGTATGAGGGTTTTCGTCCTCAAGCCCGTTCACTGGAGCGTTTTTGTCTTCTGTGATGGAAAGTTGAACAATTGCTGCTCAAGCTCTGAAAAAGGGTTTTTGACTTTGTTCGAATGATTGAATACCCATTTCTTTCCATCCAACCCCTTTTAATAATTATCTTTTCCACCCAAACCCGAAAAAACACACTTAATCTTCTATTTTGACGTTGACATGCTTTTATTTTAATAAATCCATCTTCATCATTGCGTTTGGCCTAATTAATAAGCAATACTTTATGGTCCACTTTAATAATAATAATTAAGTGTCCTTTTTCCATGTTATTAATTAAAGTGACTTTAGGACAACTTAAAACATTTATATTAAATTATTTCATTATTAATTATTTCGAAAAGGGAACATGACATACACCTAATGAGTAAACACTCAAAGTCAATGCAGGGACTTTTCATAATTTTTTAAATTGAATTTATTTTGGTCTATTGTGTTTTCAATGACTTTTGATCTCTAAATTGGTAAACATTCATATCCAATGGAGTAAACGCTCACACCCAATGGGTAAACACTCAAACTCAATGTAGGTATTTTTAATTTAAAAAAAAAAAAAAAAAACTTTGCTTTGGTCTATTGGGTTTGCAGTGATTTATTTCCATCCCTAAATTGGTAAAACTCATACCCAATGTGTATAGGCTTACACCCAATTTGGTGTTTTCTTTTGATCGATCAATTTCTTAACACACACACAACGAGGTGGGCGGCTTTTTTGATCACATATTGGTGAAATTGAACACAACCTTTTCTTTTGATCAATAAATTAGCAAACACTAATGAATATTGTGTAAATGGTCTCACCCAATGCAATGTTTTCTTTTGATAGATGAATTGGTAAATACTTACACTCAATGAAGTGGATGTGTTTTCTTTCGATCGAAAATTGGTGAACACTCACACTCAAGTGGGTGGGTGTCTTCTCTTGATTTATAAATTGATAAACACTCACACCCAATGGAGAGTGCATTATCAAGCTTAGGATTCCCTTTGTCTAAGAAGATCTTGGATAAATTGGTAAATATTTAGACCCAATGGGGAACACACTATCAAGCTTAGGATAACCTTTGGATAAGAAGCCAATTAATGTATTGGTATACACTTACATCAAATAGGGAACCTAGTGTCCAACTTAGGATACCCTTGGGCTAGGAAACTAGCAAATACTTACACTTAATGTGGAATGCACTATCAAGCTTAGGATGCATGCTGACTAATTAGACCTTTGATAAATCGCAAACACTCATATCCAATGGGGAGTGCATTGTTGATCTTAGGATACCCTTTTGTTAATAATTCCATTTATAAACTAGTAAACACTTACACCCAATGGGTAATGGAACATCAAGCTCAGGACATCCTCAGGGTAAGAAGCCCTTTGATAAATTGGTAAACACTTACACCCAATGGGGATCACACTATCGATCCTAGGACACCCTTTGGATAAAAAGCCCCTTGATAAAGTAGTAAACACTTTTAGTCCACAAAGGATGCACTATCAAGCTTAGGATACCTTTGTGCTAAGAAGCAATCCCTTGCTAAATTATTAAACACTTACACCCAATGGGGAGTGCAGTGTCGAGTTTAAGATGCCCTTTGGCTAATAAGCCCCTTGATAAATTGGTAAACATGTGTATTAGGTAAAATTTGGAATAACGATTCAAATGCAATTGACTAATGACATGCAAAAATTAATTCCAAACTCTCCTAACTACTCCTGATTGGGCAAGGTAGCGAAAGAGAATGCAAATAACAACTGAAATGAGACAATTATACCTCAATCTTGCGACCTATTTATCTCCAAATATGTAATTGATGTGCCCCAAATTGACAAAGGATAATGCTTCTTGGATGCTTGAATGTGGGATTGTTTGACTTAGCTCAAAGAGTTGCAACAATGGTGGTTGATAATGGATGCATGAAGACAAGTTGACAACATGTAATTGCATAAATTCATGGTTCCTGGTTTGTGCATGGGGTGTGCATGCTTAAATAGAGGGTGGTGGATGGAATGAAGGGTCAAATTTGATTCAAGGAGGATTCAAATTAAAGGTGGATAATATTTTGAGAAATTAAAAATTCCTAGGGAGGTGAAATTCATTTAATATTCAAGGAATTAAAATTTCCTTGGAAAATCCTAGAAGAGGTGGTGTGGGGCTTTAGGAGAGTTGTTTAGGCTAGTTAATGAAGGTTAGGTGAAGGATTAGTAATGAGATTTTTAGGAGGAGTTGGTGGACTTGGAATTTAAAATTCCAAAATGATGAAATTGAGTGTTAGTGAGTTAATAAGGGTGTAATAAGAGGATTAATTGACATGTAGGAATGGGTAAGGTTAGTGAGTGGATGTAGAATATAGGAAATGTTAGCTTAATGACTAGGATAGGTTAGCAATGTGATATAGGATGAATTATGAATTAATTAATACGATTAATAGATGAAGTTAGTGTGATATTAGACGATATTAGATGTAACGAAAGAGCGAAAATATTTAGGTGTATACATTTTGCCTCTCTTTGAAAGGGCATTGCGATTGGAAGAAGAGTAACCGTCTTTAAAAGAAGAAAGACGGTCGTGGAAGTTAGTGAGTTAGAGGATGAACAATACCCCCTTGAGGGGACATGTGGAGAAGAATGAGGCAGATGGCCACTCAAAAGGAAACGAGGGGTGGGATGTGCGAATGGACAAGAAAAGGAGGGACGAGATGCAATAAACGGGATGACAGAGAAAATGACCTGAGCAATGAGTCAGCAATAGGTGATGCCTTTGGCAATGAAATATGCGAGGGAGTGGAAATGACAATGTCACAGTTTTAGACGTGCCCCAAATGGAAAGCAACCACGACAAAAGAGCGATGAAAGGCTGCTACCTTTAGACGTATTCCAAGCAAGGACACATGCCAAAGATAGCCATGGGCGAAAGGGATGATGGGCCACAAGCTTTAGACATGTGCAAGGCAAGGACACATGCCAAGGAGAACCACGGGCGAAAGGGATGATGGGTCGCAAGCTTTAGATGTGTCCGAGGCAAGGATGCATGCCAAGGAGAGTTGCGATCGAAATTTGGGTATTTGACAAGTGTTGACAGGAGGGTGCTGGCTGTAGATGTATTCAGGCAAGGACTCATGCCAAGAGAGCCATAACCCTAAAAATGAGACTTGACAATGGTTCGAAAGGTGTGACTCAAAGCATAGGTTGATTGGTGATAAAATGCCATGAGGGGGAGGAAAAATAAAGGAATTGAGTGACTAGGGGATGAAAGTGAAGAAGCGAATAGGGTGCCCGAGCTGTCTTCAGGCATTTCAAGTGATCGAGTGCTGCCTACATAGTCTTAAAAGACCTCAGGCCAATGTAGTTCTCCCTAAGAGGGAAGGTGTGATGAGAGATGATAAGCTAGACGAGAGGATTGAAGATGATTGGTAAATGTATTAGTTGTTAAATTTGACTTAGATGTTAGGTTTGATGAGAAATAATTAGATATTGGATGTTAGATGTTGTTGACATGATTGTGGTCGAGCTGACCTCAGACACCCCATGTGACTGAGCGTTGCCTACATAGTCTGTATGGACCTCAGGCTGATGTAGTTCTCTCAAAAGAGGGAATAATGTTGATAGGATAGGTTTTGACGATGTCGATGATGATGAGGGCCCAAAGATGCCCCAAGGAGACTGATTAGAACTGATGAGAATGATGGATGTTAGCAAAAATGTTAGATTAGTTGACGATTGGAATTGTGACTATTAGATATGATTATGTGCAGGATAGATGATTGGACTTAGATGCTCGATTTGATGATTGGATTTAAATGGTTTGATTGATAGATGATGGGATTTGAATGTTAATGATTGATTTTGGACATGATTGATAATTGGATGTTGGATAGATTTGTTTCGATTGGATAGCGTTGATGGATGATTTGACTTGGCTCTAATAATGACTGGGATTTGTTTGATGGATTGAGATTGGGGATTTTACGCTGTCATTTTCTTGAGCCATATGTAAGAGGAATCCGTTTTAATGTAGCACCAGGCAATATGCACCATGATATATGCATATGACCATGATGATGTTTTACCAAAGTGCATGTTGGACAGATGCAAAAGACAAAAAGATGATAAACAAAAATTGTACATGTAGCACGTAGCATTATGCACCATTGGTATATGGAACCAAGATGACATATTTGCCATATGCTATTGCACAAATGATAAATGACAATATGATAAGACGAGATGTACAAAAATATTCACAAAATGCCTAATCAAAGACAGATATAGACAAGCAGATAAGCATAGACGATTAGACATGAATATGTTACATGATAAAAGACAATCAAACGAGTCAAACATCATCAAAGATCTTATAAGTAAAATAAACAAGTATTTACATGCAGATTATGTGATCAATGTCTTGTCTATTGTCCTAACGAAAGCTTACGGGATGAGTGGTCTGGTTATGATTCGATGTGATTGTGTTTGCCCTCAAGTAATGTTATGAGCTAGGAGGTTAAATTGGATGGACAATTGCAATGATTTGTGGGATAATCATTGATAAGCTTACTTTGATCAATTTTTTGAAATGTGATGGGTAATGAGGTTTGGACAAGGTGTCCTTGAGCAAATTTAAATTTGGAACGTGACATAGTTGATAGACGGGGTAGGGTAAAAGTAACCATAAGTTTGACTAGTTTTGACTTGGACGAGGAGCTAAGACAAGCTTGTGATTTGACGGGTGCTAGGTTTTAAACTAGCAAAGATGTGATTTGACTAGACCGTGGTTGATCGTGATCAAGGTTGATTTTGACAAGACTAGCTTAAATAAGAGATTAGACGAGATTCACGCAAACTTGGGCGAGTGGACAATGACGGGGTTGATAATGTGATTTGATAGTGAGGTTGACTTTATGCAAAAGAGGTGACTATGATTTCACTGTTGAGCAAACTTATATGATTGTGATGAGTGATAGGAAATGAGTTGGACTAAGTCTTATGAGGTTGAAATGGGACATTAATTACAAAGTGACGGTTATGATGTGAATTTGGACTACGATATGGATTTTGGATGGGATATGGATGGTTTATGACATAAGACAAGACGATTGGGATGTTTTAGATATTCTAGATTTTATGATTTTTGGCTTTTTGGACTATTTTGATTTTTAGGTATTTTTGGGATATGTACATACAAATAGGGGTTACTAGCAAAAAGAGAAAACCAAGCCTAGCAACCCAGATGGGGAATGATGGCAGGTGGAATGTTGGAAGGATTTGGATTATGCTTAAATGGGATGAGAGATGATGAGGAATGGACTAGGAATCTCCAGGGATTGCATCGTGTGGGAACCAGATGTCTAGTCACCCAAGTGTCGCTTGGAGGATATGCCAAGATGTTCCTAGAAGAAGTTGCAAGACATCTTCCACTCCCTTACGAAGGTCAAGATGGGAAGAAAGGACAAACGTAATAGGATGGGAAACAAGATGGACAAAGATGGCACATGATGCTTTGGATAGTTAAGGATGATAGGAGGACGGATAGGATAGATGAGGATGGTTGGAAGAGAGATGTTGGGATATAAATGTAAGGATGAAGTGGATTTTGCTGCCAAGTGTCAAGGTACATGCAAACAACAAATTATTTACACATGATATCGGAAACCAGTTTTTATTATGGTTACTTGCCCAAGGCGCCAGAATGCTGGGTTTCACCATTGGATGAATGATTTTTTTTTTAATGATTTTTTTTTCAATTTTTTTTGACTTTTTTCGGAATAAGACTGTACAATGATGTACAAGAATTGGGACTTTTGATGTCATCTCTTCATGTTGGAAACGTGAGGGATGTGTGATGTTGACGATGTTGATCTGCAAGCAAAGCTCGTCTTGGAGAATCGTCATGACCTTTCTTGACTCTTGATTTTGATTCCTCCAGACATCTTAGCCAGGTATTTTCGTATTCCCTACAAGGGATGATGTTGTCCGAGGAGATGTGGATATTAGGGTATGGTTTGTGATATGAAGGTGTGATGGGTGATTGGGAGTTGGGACTAGTAGTTGCACATGCTATTGGAGATGCTTGCTGCGCTATTCTTAATTTGCACCATATGACGAGCTTTTAAGGGATCCAAGGCTTTTGAACTTTTTTGTTCTTTGATCCGAATATTTGGGAAGATTATCGGCGATATTGATATTGCTTATGATGTTGATTTGATTTGAGTTTGATTGCCCCCTAATGTCTTAAAGAAGGTTTTACCAAAGGAAATTGATTTTTGATTTGATTGATGATTTTTTTGACTTTGATGGTCCCCTAGCACCTCAATGAGGTTTTCACTAGGGGAAGATGTTTTTTGACTGGGCCAAGTATTTGAGTTATTGACTTTGACTTGTTGCTGGATCAAAGTTGACATGAGTATCATGCTTGATTGTTTGATTATGGATCGCGACAGATTTGGCATGTGATTTATTTCTTTGAAAAGGGTCCAACAATGCATGCCCCTGTTTGCCCCTTTTGAGGAGTGATGAAGTGACCGTCAAGGGGAAGGAAGGGATTGGCGATGGATGAAGGTGAAGGGAATGGATCAATGAGGTCGATAAATGGAACGTGGGTAACATGATCCTCATAGAGGGTACTAGGAGGCTTAGCTTCAATGTCGAAGAAAGCATCTTGAAGATTCGTAAAAGTGTCACTAAGGGTCATTGTAGGACATGCATCCAAATCCGGGTTATATCCATTCTGATAATCATCAGTTGAGATTTCATCTTGAAGTCCCATAGTAATTGTTATGATATTATTGTCCTAACACAGATCAAGAGACATGCCTTGTTGCTGGTTGAAAATAGAGACGTTCTCAAAAAGGTGGGTGTCAGCATGATCTTTGACATCTGTAATGGATGATGATTCTGATGTGGAATTTGATATGGATTCAGATGTTGATGACGAACTCGATTCTAATGCAGATGACATTGATGCTGTCTTTGACACTGATGTAGACGAGGTTGAGGATGTGATCCTGCTAATAGACGATATTTGGATTGCGGCTGCAAGGAGGGTTTGTTGGGTAACATTATCCACAAGTATCCTCTTCACTTTTCGGTTGGTGATGGAGGCTTTAGGATGAAGGGATTTCCAGAAAGGAGGGATATGATGCGATGGACAGAAGGTGGATGGTTGGTAAATGATGGGTTCTTCTTTGTCGAGGATGGGCTTGTCAAAGACAGGTTTATTGTCTTGGCCTTGGTTTGGAAGTGAAAGGGCTTGATTATGATTGGGAAATGAATCTTGGCATATCTCCTTTTGTTCACCCTTGGATGAGGATCCATTTGATTCAGTCTCGATTTCGATGTCGTCATGGTCAATGAGGTCTTGGACAATTTTTTTGAAATTGCCGTATCTTTTAATAGAATGCCCCTGGGTCCTATGGTATCGATAGTATTGGCCTTCTCTATACCATGACGACTTACGTTTATTCGGATCCAAAGGCCCTGTGTGTGGGTAGACGATCATGTTTGCAGCAGCTAGTTGATGAAAGATGGCTTCCAAGGATATAGGGAGAGTATACCATATCTCTTCACAACATTGTATGGACGTGGAAGCGTTTGACTCTAGATCAGATGATTACTCGAGGTATAGTAGTTCCATGATATAGTGGGACCAAGGTATTTGCCACGGTTTGGGGGGCAAACTGGTATTGGATGAGGTTGCCAAGATAGAATTCCTTTTGCTAGTATGATGGGGAATGTCATGATCGAGACTATGACTAGCGGATGGAAGGTTTGACTGTGACGGGTTGGTACGGAGACTAGGAGTAGACTGATATTGATGGGGAAGGATGGGGGGCTCTTGCCTTTGATGCAATTTTGGTTTTATAGGGTCGAAGTTTGCAGGAAGTCATGTACCCATTTCTAGGAGCCATGAAAGTACTGCCTCCTTGTTGGCAAAGATATATTTTTCAATTAAGGTGACATCCAAATCTGTTTTTTGGAGGCCACGGATTAAAATGGGAGAAAGGATAGATGACGTGATTATGGGGGGTTTAGATAAAATTTGGGTCTTGGACTATTTAATGAAGGCTTGTTTCTAGTTTGGTTTTAAGTTTGACTATGTGATTATGAGACTATGACGAGATGTGATAGGTGTCAAGTGGATGAACTTGAGCAAATTTGATTAGGATGGGAGCTAGCTAAACTTTCAATGATGAGCTAAGACAAGCTCTAGGATTTGAATAAGACGGGGGGCTAGGTCTGACTAGCCAAATAGACGTGACAAGGTTTACTTGACTGGATTTAGACTAGCTCAAGTGATTAAATGATGTGCTCAAGTTGGGATTGAATGACTTGGATGATGAGATTGGACTAAGGGGATGATAAGATTTAATGGGGTGTATGATTCAAACTTGATTAAGTTTAGATGCAAGCAAGCTTATGATGGTGACAATGATGTGAAAAGGGGATGTTGCCAATGTGGACCATGGTAAGTATATTGCAGACTTGACGGGATTAGATATGGTTGGTGATCGGGGATAATTGTAGACTTGACGATAGTAGGGATGATCGGTTGAAGAGTGTGGATAAAGACAAGTCTAGACTATAGGTGATGTTGTTTGATGGGTTAATGATGGGATTGGACTTGGTTTAGGATTTTGACTTGAGGGTTGGACTAAAGACGTTAGTTGATGTGTAATTGGACTAAGGGACGCAAAGGGATGGTATGACTAGGGATGTTAGGTGGATTAGACATTTTGGACTACAATTGAGGTGGAATTATGACTTGTTTGGGATGATGGATGGAATGTTTAGGTCGAGGGATGTTATGTGGATTGATGTGTTGGAAAGATGAATGATAGATTAGGCTTGCTTTTAAGTTGATTAATTCGACATTGAAGATGGTTAGGACTGAGGCAGGGTATGACTTTGGAGTCAAGAGGTATATAAGATTTGTGCTGGTATGATTTGACTAAGATGACAATAGGCTATGACTCCCTAAATTTCGACTAGGGTATGCAAGATTGATTGTTGATATGGATGACGACAAATGCTAGAGTCAAATTGGCAGAATGACGGGTTGCTAGCAAAACGATGACTGTTGCTAGGTTCAAACCAACAGAGTGACATGATAATGATGGTTGCTGAGTTCAAACCAGCAGGGTGATAGGTGCTAGCAAGACGATGATGGGTGTTGAATTTAAACCAACATAGTGACAGGGTGACAAGATTTGACCAAGAGAGGGATCCCTGCTAGTAAATTTTGATAGGGACTAGCTCAAGATAATGACAAGTTTGCTCAAGGTAGATATGGATGGGTTACAAGTGTGTTTTTGATTTGATTACAAGGGTGACTAGGATAGAGATGGTTTTGGACTATGTCAATAGGGATGACTAAGTCTTGGGCGGGTTCAACTAAGAGGGGAATGACTTGATGTTTAGATAGGCTTAGACGAGGGTCTAGGGTGATGATTCAAGGCAAGGTTTAAGATATGGTGAAGGATGATAGGTTTGACAAAGGGGGATTCAGGATAAAATGATGGGTGATGGGGTTGGACTAGGTAAGATGAGATGATGATTAAGGCAAGCTTAGACAAGAGGATGGGATTGGACCAGGATGAGATGAGATGACGATGTTTTGACCAAGGTGAGATAGGACAAGATGATGAAGAGTGATAAGTTTATGACTATGACGATGTGATGAGATGATGATGGTGGATTGGTGAAGATTGAACCGGTGATTAGATATGACCTAGAGTTGGGTTTTGACTAGGTAATTATTTTGTGTAGGGTATAAGGTTCGCAAACAATATTGGCCTCAACAACACACACAAGAGCAAGCAACCCACAAACCTATAATTGGTGATTGACACTGGAGTGCAACTCGACACTTAGCGCATCAAATGACTCGTGATGAGAGGTGACTAGATTGGTCTCCTAACCCTCTTTCACCATCTGTACCTAGTGAGTGATTTCCGGGGATACTATTTCCCCATGCCTTGGATGCCTGTTATGGTCGAGGGGTCTTATTCTAGGTTTGATAGGGTCTCTAAGGGAGTCCCCTAAACACCCTTTGATAGATGGGGTCCGAGTCCATGTAGGCTGCTGTCTGGCCCCTGAGTGTTGGAGCATTAGCTCCTCACCTCATAAAACCTTGCATGGGGAGTTCCGCTTAGCTTAGCGACAACTGTCTCTGATATTTATACTCCACTAGAACATGGAGTGTGGTCTTGTGCACGGTGGTGAAATCCATGTCACAACCCCCCTAAGACTACAAGAAGGGCATGGGTGTCAATTCCATGTCACGTTGCCCCCTAGAAAAGGAAAATGGGAGGTTTCTTGATGGTTTATGTTCCCTAGGAATCACCCTACGGGTGCAAGGGGAGAGCATACATCGTCGTAGTCTCGGGTAGCAAACATACAGTCAAAAAGTATGATAGATTAATTGAAATGCACTCAAACACACAAGTTTATTAAACTCGATTAAGATGTGATAAGAATATATATCAAAATGTTTTCAAAATGCCATGCCTTTGCCAAGCAGCCTGCAAGACAAATTGTTAGTTGTTTTAGATTGGCCTCTTCGGGGGTAAACCTACAAAAAAGGTTAGATCAAAACACAAATTCTCATACAGAACAAAGCTGCTTCTGAACAATACAAAACCGCTTCTGTGTAGAACAAGACAGAATCAGACGGAGGTTAGTTTGACAAAATTGACTACAGTTGCAAAGCCGCTAGTTAGATAGACAAAGTCATTAATTGCGAACAAATGATGGTAGCGAGTTTGTAAAAATAACAGAGACATTTATACTTGATGTCAGACTTGTTTTTAGAAAGCATGAAGCTGGCAATCTCAAGTACAAAGCCGTTGATCACAATGACAAAACCGCTTATCCGTGGGACAAAGCCACTTCTTCACGCTTAGACGGATTTTGGATTTTGTTAAAGAAAAGTTAAATTTTACAAAATTGCTACTACAGTCAACAAAGCCGCTAATGGGATCTACAAAGCCATTTATTTTGAAGAAAAGAGAGTAGCGACTTTTCAAAAATATAAAAGGCTATACTTGACGTCAGGCGCACAAAGCTACTTATCTTAAGACAAAGCCATTAATCATAGTAACAAATCCACCGATCTTGATCTTGCAAACTAGTGACTTTGCAAAAGTCCTGTATAGACAAAAAACGGAGCAAAATGGAGCCAAAAAAGGACTAGACAGATCAGGGATGGGTTAGGAGCAGGTTAACAATCTACCAAGAACAAGTTAGACACAGAAATTGATCAAAACAAAAACTGAACCATGTATGTACAAGGTCACGACTGCAACTAACAAAGCTGCTTATTGTGAAGCAAAGCTAGTGGCGATTTTGTAAGACCATATAAAACAGTTATAAATAGACAAAATTGCTTCTACAGTCTATAGGGTCGCTGATTACGAATAATGTTAGTGACGACTTTGTCAAAATAGGTCAAAACGGTCAAACGGTCTATAAACAGCTAGTGGTCTAGGATGAAGGTTAAGACAAAGCTGCCTCTGTTGGAGACAAAGGCGCGTATCTGATGAATAAAGTCGTGTATATGCAGGTACAAAGCCATTTTTTACCAGCTCAATATGAACCTACTTGGAGCATCCCATACTAGGGCCCCGAAACTTTTGAACCATACAAAATGTAGCTCTACTTACTGCATTGAAGAGGCTCATCGTCTTTGGGATATCCTGGAAATGTATTAAAAAACATTGGCGCTCAAGGATGGAAGGAATATCCCTTGCCAAGACTCAATTGTGAGACAAGCTTCAGAATTAAAAGTTGGTCCAAAAAATTTGACTCCCAAGTAGGTGCAGATAATAATCTCTACTTGATTTTTTTCTTAATAGAAAAATTGTAACCTAGAAGTTTTAGAGACCATAACCTTAGTTTTACTGAGGTTCACCACAAGTTGGTGAAGCTCTTGAAAACGAGCAAGGGCATTAAGTTGTCTTTGTAAACCATCAACAAAAAGAGTGAGGACACATCATCAACAAAAAATAGAATAGCAATGAAGATATGATGTAATATACAACTGTGATCAATGTGAGTATGTTGCCGAAGAAAGTCTTCAAGATCATCTATATAAATACCAAAATGCGAGGAGAGAGGGCATCCTTTATTATAACTCTGATGGTGCTCCTAAAAAAATTATAGAACCCATGAAATGTTCAAAATTGGTCATCCACCATCTTGTAAAGCCTCATGAATGCAATAACAAAAGAATCAAAGATGCCAATAGCACACAACTTCTGGAAAAGAAGATGTCTACAAACCAGCAAAAGATTTTGAGAGACCATTGGCGAGCCTCCTCAATAATAGTGCAAAATGTGAAAATATGATCAATAGTATAGGAGTCATCCTAAAGCGTTGCTTTCCCCATGTCTCTATGATTACCATTTTCTAGGTACTTAAAATGTTTTGAGCACAATGGCATAAATCTGGGCAAATGCATGCCAAATCATGATAGCCTGCAGTTATTTGGGTCAAAGTAGAAGAACCAATGACACCTTTGTCTATCACTGCTAAAGGGCCCAAGCAAGTTTTAAGAATGCTCATAAGTGAATGTTCCAAGGCTAAAGGTGCCAAGTTGGACCATCCGAGTAGGAAGTCAAGTACTTCACCTAGAGCCTCTCCCACTATCTAAGGCCGATGAATGTTAAGGAGTAGAGATAAACTAGTAATTTGTCTCTAGCTCCATGACCCAGGTTGTAGGCAAGGGGAAGGCCCTTGACATCAAAATGGAGTAGGTCCTCTTTGCCTTGAATGAGATTAAGGAGGTTGGGGTGCTGTGGTAGTAATACGCAAAGAGGAATGTCATTTCACTTATCTGCATAGTTACCATGTTCGTTTGAACCTGTTGCAGGTTCGATTCAAACTGAACTTTCTTGCCTGACTGAACAAGTTTTGTCAAATTTGGTTCGCCACTTTTTTTATTTTTTTCTAAAATAAAATTAAAAATAAATAAACGTTACATCGTTAGTTTGTGACCCACTCGCAAATCCTGAAGCGTTAAGAATAAAACATTAAGCAACGTGCAAACCCTAAACTATGTAGCAGTGATCCCAATAGCAAAAGAACAAAACTAAAACACAGTGAAGGCAGAAGTTGAAAAGTGAAAATGCAGGGAAAGTTGAAAGAAAATGAAGGAAAATAAAAGAGAACTCAGAAAACACAGGGAATGTGAAAGTGGAAAGCTTCAACTGGTTGACTTGGCAGTTTGCTGAGAGCTCGCAATTTGAGCTTTCTTGCCATGTGCCCATTCGACCTACCTTGTGACCCATGACTTGCTCTTCTGTGTTGGCATTTGTCGTTTTGGACTTTTTATTCAGTTGGCTTTGAACTTCGACAGTTTCGACCTATTTCTTATGTCTTTGTTATAATATACTTATTTATTTTGTATTTGCAATTTTACGTTACTTGTAATATGTGTTTTATATGCATGCTAAATGATTTTTTTAAAAATCTGTTTATAATAATTAGTTTGTTTTATTTTTATTTAATTTTAAAATTTGTATTACTTTATATTTATAAAAATTATGTTATACTACTAGCTTTATTGTATATAAAATCATATAAATTGGGGATATATTTATTTTTTATAATTTTTTAAATTTATAAAATTGTCCGAACCAAACTTTTTGCAAAATCCTGAACTTCCAAACTTTTTAACCCTTTCGAACACTCTGAACTTTTTGAACATGGTAACTATGTTGGAAATACTGTCATTGATGTCAAAGGTCTAGCATTATTGGTGATTAAGGCCCCATTGCATTTAGTGGTGTTTTTAATATTCATATCTTGGCTAATCTGTGTTAATATTTATTTAATATTAATGAATATATTTTTGGTTGCATATAAGTCAAAAGAGGGCCCATGGAGAAGTCAAAGAGTCACGAGGTAAAAGACAAAAGAGGAATGGGACGCATTTTCTCATGAAGAGTCATCTTGAAAAATTCTAAGAGTCCCCATGTGAAGACAAAAGAGGGTATGGTCTATGTAGATAGAAGACAAATTCTCTTAGAATTCCTCTATATTTTTCATATCTAATTCCTTTTTTGTAGTATCAGGTAGTCCACCTAAATCAGGATTATCCTTCATAATCTTTGGTCTCAACACCATTGATTGACCTCTTGACTGATCTAAGTTAAAGTAAAATACTTTGTTCTTACTTCATTCAATTTATCATTGAATTATGCTATTGACTTTCCTTCTTGACTTAGCACAACACCAATTCCCACAAATGAAGCATCACAATCAACCTTAAACACTTTATTAAAATTTGGTAATGCTAAAATTGGTCTGTCTATAATCTTCTTCAAAAATTCAAAGCTTTATGTGGCTGCTCTAGTCCATATAAATTCTTTCCCTCTCATGCAATATGTTATTAGTCATTCTTCATGCTTAAAATGTTCTTTTAAAAATTTTTTATAGATTTTGCATTCTTGACTTGACTTATATTATTTTTTTATGATGATTAAACCACATGCAGAGCAATTAATGTGAAAGTAGAATGAAAAGAAAAAGAATGAACTCGAAAAGAATGTGTAGCATGGTCATAGTTACACTGAAGTTGAGGTAATATAATAGTTGTTATCAGTTATCTATCCCAATGTTTTGTCATTATTCATGATTAAAATGTTATTTTGGACAAAAATTTATAGCTTTTATATTCTTTAAGTTTTAACTTAATCTATCCCAATGTGATAGATTAAGTTAAAACTTAATCTATCCCAATGTTCTTGGTAGCTATAAATTTCATGTAGGACTGAGTTCTTTCATGTCATGAAGGGATCCATAGAATTGTTATTGATTCATGGTTGGGTGGAAAAGTGCTTGAGCTATATTCTCGTCTCTCGACTCGCAAGAGAACCATTTAGTTCAGGGTGACTAGAGAGTGCATTGATTATTTTATATTATAATAATTACTTGGGATCTAAATATCCTAGAGTTCCTTTCACACCAGTTGAAACATGAGAACCATCTTCATCCATTGTTACTCTCTAGTTTAAGTGGTACCTATTCCATCTACCCTTGCACCTATAATTACCCAAGTTATTGATTACTTGGGATCTAAATATCCTGGAGTTCCTTTTACACCAGTTGAAACATGAGAACCATCTTCATCCATTGTTACTCTCTAGTTTAAGTGGTACCTATTCCATCTACCCTTGCACCTATAATTACCCAAGTTATGACTCACCATTCATCTAGTCTAACCATGCTAATCCTTAATCATAGAAATATTATGATTATAAGTGGTATATAATTCTAGGATAATATACCCCAACAATAAATAAAGGAATGAGGGTATCCTTATCAATAATATCCCTAACTATTGAAGGTTGTTAAGAAAGATCATGAAGATTTGGATAAAAAAATACTAGGGGTTTATGGAGGCCCTAAAATTGAGCCCATGGGGTTTTGCAAGGGTTTTTGACACATTATTTTGTTAGTGATTATTCATAAATCATGGCCCCTAAAAATCTGAACTAATGAATGTAATGTCAAGGTAATGAGGGCCTCCATAAACCCCTAGTATTTTTTTATCCAAATCTTCTTCTCCTGTTAGAACTTGGGATCTAAATATCCTGGATTTCCTTTCACACTAGTTGAAACATGAGAACTATCTTCATCCATTGTTACTCTCTAGTTTAAGTGGTACCTATTCCATCTACCCTTGCACCTATAATTACCCAAGTTATGACTCACCATTCATCTAGTCTAACCATGCTAATCCTTAATCATAGAAATATTATGATTATAAGTGGTATATAATTCTAGGATAATATACCCCAACAATAAATAAAGGAATGAGGGTATCCTTATCAATAATATCCCTAACTATTGAAGGTTGTTAAGAAAGATCATGAAGATTTGGATAAAAAAATACTAGGGGTTTATGGAGGCCCTAAAATTGAGCCCATGGGGTTTTGCAAGGGTTTTTGACACATTATTTTGTTAGTGATTATTCATAAATCATGGCCCCTAAATCTCAACTAATGAATGTAATGTCAAGGTAATGAGGGCCTCTATAAACCACAGTATTTATTGAGGAATACGAAAAGTCACCAGGATAAAGACAAAAGAGAAAATGACGTTTTTGCTTATGAAGGGTCACCATATGACTTTTCAAATGCAAAGATACGAAGGGTCATGCAAGTTTGGTGCTATTTTCCATGAGGATTGAAGTGTCACAAAGGGTGAATGCCAAAGGTCATTTAGAAAGCTATAAATAAATGTTTGAGAAGTCATTTGTAATATGCAAAAGTGTGCGTGGTTTGTATTTGTTTTCAAAGAGAGAAAAACATGAGATATTGTAGAGTTATATCATTTGTTGAGTAAGCAACATTAAGAGATAGTTGTGTTTTATACACAAGAGGGGTTGGTGCTCACAAATAGTTGTGTTGGTGCTCGGCAAAGGGGTTGGTGCTCCAGCAAGTTGGTGCTTGCGAACTTTGTAATTTGAGGTGGTGCTCATTCGTATATTTGAGATTGTTCTTCGTGGTTTTTTTCTAATTTGGATTTTCACGTAAAAATCTGGCGTCTCTCTCTCTCTTGTGTGGTGCATATTATTGTTTCATTTTTATTGCATATCTTGAATATGTGATTAAGTGGTTAAAGAAAAGAAATCGGATTAAGTAAAAGATATATAATATACTGATTCACCTCCTCTCTCAGTATATTTCGTGTTTAACAGTTGGTATTAGAGCAGGTTCTTTTTGAAAAAGTTTTACAGCTTGAAGGTAGATCGGGAAAGCACGATCATTGGGTCACATGAAGTTTTTTCTACAAATAAAACACCTTTGTTTGATGGGACAAATTATGCTTTTTGGAGCATAAGGAGGAAGACTTATTTGATGGCCTTTGGATTCGACATTTGACAAGTAGTGGTGGAGGAATGTGAAGAGCCACATACACTTGTAACTACCTCGACATAAAAGAAGGCAAGTGAAAATAATGCTAAAGCTTTAAATGCTATTTATGTGGTTTATGTGAATCGAAATTTGTTAAAGTTATGCAATGTAAATCTGCTCATGAAACTTGGGTAAAACTTGAGAATATTTACAAAGGTGATGGAAAGGATTAGCAAGCTAAGCTTCAGACTTTCAGAGGACAGTTTGAGAGTTTGAAGATGGAAGAGGAAGAAAATATAGCAAGGTATCTTTTGCGGGTTGATCAAATAGTTAATCAGATTCAAAGTCTTGGAGAAAAGTTAAAAGAATCAATTGTGGTTCAAAAAGTTTTGAAATCTATCATTGAGATATGATGCAAAAGTTTCGGTGATTGAAGAGATGAATTTAGCTAAGTTAAAGATGGATGAACTACATGGTATTCTTATGGCATATGAGATGCAGACTAAACAAGAGAAACTCTCAAAGAGAGAAGCTGCTTTTAAGACATCAAAGAAAGAGAAGGCTAAGATTCAATAATCAAGTGACAGTTCTAGTGATGATGAAGATGACAACAGAGCTTTATTCATTCGCAAGCCGAAAAAGGGCACAGAAAAATATCAAGGAAAATTATTTTTTAAATGTTTTAATTGTGGAAAGATTGGACATTTTGCAGCTAAGTGCCTAGATAAGGGTAATGGTGACAATGAAGAAGGAAAGCCTACATACAAGAAGAATTTCAAAGAAAAATTCAAGAAGGGATTCGAGAAGAAGAGTTTGTATTTTAAAGATCCTAGTTCAGTCGAAGATAGTGGAGTCAGTGATTCAGAAGAAGAGATTCTATTCATGGCCATACATGAAGATGCCTCCGCAAGCAAAAGTACAGATGATCAAGAAGAAAAACATGATGAAGCCGAAGTGAATTTGGAAGAACTCATTTATGCCTTAAAAGAGTTAAAAGCTCTTGAGAAGAAGAATTGAAGATTAAAGGTCCAGATCGAGAAAAATGAAAATGAGTCAAATGAAACAATTGAAGATCTACAAGCACACTTTGAAGAAGCCAAGAAAAATGAAGAAGATCTAATGGCATAGTTGCAAAAAGTAAGTAAAGAATGTGAAATGTTATTGAAATTGCTTCTTTAAAAACAGATCTTGAGAAAACAAATGAAACAATCAATGATAGAGCAGCGAATGATTCAAAATTTGAGAATAACACTAATATGTTGAATAAGATATTAAAAAGTCAAAGATCAATGTCAGATAAGACAGGTATCAGATTTGAAAAAGAAAAAGGGGAGGTCACTACTTTCACAGACAAGGAAAAATGAAATAGCTATGTTGAAGCTCTTACAAAAGAGGAAATCAAAAAAGAAGAAGTTAAAAATACAGAGAATATCTCAAACAAAGAAAGCTGGAAATAACAGAGCTACAAAAGGCAATCAAGGCAGAGATACACAAACAGGGCCTATTGTTATTACTGTTTTTATTATAATGGATATGGTCATAAGAAAATAGAATGTCGAAAAAGGGCTAACAATTTCAGAAATAAAGAGAAGGAAAGCCATGCAGAGTCAAGCAAAAGCCACAACTCTTTTACTCCTCTATCAGGGTTTAATGAAGATGCCATAATATTTTATAAGTGCAACAATTTCAGACACATAGCTCGGTATTGTAGAAGCATGTTCAAGTGAGTCAAGAAGGACCAAAGTTTCAAGGCTCCATTCATCAAGAAGAAAGTTCAGATAGGTTCATGACAAAAAAAAATCTGAAAAATTTATGTTGGTGCAGACAACTTTGCATGCAAGAAATGAAGAAAAGCCATGGTTCATTGATAGTGGATGTTCGAGGCACATGATAGGAGACAAGCAAGTTCATAACCTTGAAGAAGATCAATGGTGACACAGTGAAATTCGGAGATAATGCTACTGCCAAAATTGTCGAAAAAGGTACATTAAGTTTGGATAATGGTAGAACTAAAACTGAAAATGTTTTGTATGTAGGTCTTAATAATCTTTTGAGTGTAAGTCAAATGTGTGATCAGGGGCACACACTAAAGTTTTATGCAGAAAGTTGTGAAATTAAGAGAAAAGATTTAGATGTGTTGGTTGCAGATGCTCAGAGAACATGCAATAATTGTATATGCTATCAGAGATCAAATGTCAAAGATGTTGTTTGAGTCAGATTGAAGAAAGTTGGCTATGGCACAGGAGAATGGGACATAAATTATGACAATCTTGTCAACATTAGCAAGAAGCAAGTAGTCAGAAATCTTTCAAAGATTACAAAGCCATCCGACACGTTTTGTGAACCTTGTCAGCATGGAAAGCAAGTCAGAAGGCGGTTCAAACAAAATAGTACTTGATCATTCAGATGCTAGAGTTTGTTCACACTGATCTGTGTGGACCTATGAGAACTCAAAGTACTCAAGATGAGAAATATTTCATGTTGCTTATTAATGATTTTTCACGTATGACTTGGGTAATGTTTTAAAAAAAATCAGAAGCTTTTAGACATTTCAAAGCATTCAAAGCATTAGTTGAGAATGAAATTAGTTTGAAGATTAAGTGTATAAAATCAAATCGAAGAGGAGAATTCATGTCAGATCAGTTTATTAAGTTTTGTATAGACCATGGAATAAAGAGACATTCAGTAGCTAAAACTCCACAACAAAATGGAGTATTTGAGCAGAGAAACATAACAATTCAGGAGATGGCGAGGACAATGCTAAATGAATCCAAGATACCAGATAAATATTGGAGAGAGGCAGTTGCTACAACAGTGCATATTCAGAACAGAGCATTATTGAAAGTCAATAGTGACAAGACTCTTTATGAGCTATGGAAAGACAAATCAACAATAGTTGATTATTTCAGAGTTTTCGACCTCTGATATTTCATAAAGAGAACTGATGAAAAACTTGGTAAGTTTGAGTCCAGAGCAGAAGGTATATTTCTTGGTTATTCTCGCAAAAGTAAAGCTTATAAATGTTATAACAAAAGAACCAAGAAAATTGTTGAAAGTGCAAGTGTTAGGATAGAAGAAGATGGAACACAAAAAATCAGTGATCTAGTAGACATTTCTGAAATCATTGAAGAGGAAGATTTTGAAGAATCAGATGATGAGAAAAAAGAGAAAAATGACACCAAAACCCCATCTAAATATGTCTAGAGCAATCATAATGAAAGTGACATCATCGGGGACATAAATGAAGAAATTTGCACCAAAAGAATGATGGTAAGTGAATTTGAGCAAGTTAATTTCTTTTTGTTATCCAAAATTCAGCCTAAAACTTTTTCAGAAGCTAGACATGATAAGCGTTGAGTTAAAGCAATGGATGAAAAATTAAATCAGATAGAAAAGAATGATACTTGAAAATTAGTGTCTAGATCAAAAGATCACAACGTGATAGGAACAAAATGGGTTTATAGAAATAAGTTGAATGAAAATAAAGAAGTGACCAGGAATAAAACAAGATTAGTATGTAAAGGATATGCTCAGATTGAGTGAATAGATTTTGAAGAAATTTTTGCACCAGTGGCAAGACTAGAGGCTATTAGAATGTTTCTTGTATATGCAGTGTTTAAAATTTTTAAAGTGTTTCAGATAGATGTCAAATTTGCCTACTTAAACGGGAATCTAGAAGAAGAGGTCTACATTGAGCAACTTGATGGATTTATTCTCTCAAATATTAGTAGCCATGTATGCAGATTGAAGAAAGCATTGTATGGATTGAAACAAGGTCCCAGAGCTTGGTATGCAAGACTTGATAAGTCCCTGCAGAATCAAGGTTTCAAGAGAGGATTTGTTGACAGTAATCTCTACATCAAAATAGAAGGTAAGCATCAGTGGATTGTTGTGGTATATGTTGATGACATCATTTTTGGAGGAAACATTGAAAAAATGACATTTTTTTCTGATAATATGCAAGAAGAATTTGAGATGTCTATGTTTAGAGAATTGTCATTTTTTTTAAGATTGCAAATTTTCTAGTCAGATCAAAGAATTTTCATATCTCAAAGTAAATATGCCAAGAAAATGTTGAAGAAATTTGGCTTTGAAGATTGTGCACCAGTTGACACACCAATGTGTATAAGAAATAAGGTGAGCAAGGATGAAGATTTACTTGTTGCAGATCAATCTTTGTATAGATCTATGATTGGTAGTCTTCTATATTTGACAACATTGAAGCCAGACATTACGCATGCAGTAGGTATGGTTGCAAGATATCAGTCAGTTCCAAAAGATAGTCATGTTCAGTTGGTGAAAAAAATATTCAAATATATCAAGGGGACATTGGATTATGGATTGTGGTATCCAACAAGTAGAGAATTCACTTTAGTTGCTTATACAGATTCAGATTGGGCAGGGTGCTTGGATGATAAAAAAATTACAAGTGGAGGAGCTTTCTTTCTTGGTGATAGCTTAGTATCATGGCTAAGCAAAAAACAAAATTCAGTATCACTTTCTGCAGCTGAAGCAGAATATATTGCAGTGGTATTGTGTTGTACTCAAGTGCTTTGGATGAAGCAAACTTTGAAAGATATTAAGATAAAATATGAACCTATTTCTATTTTTTGTGACAACACGTGCTATTAATATTTTGAAGAATCCAGTGATGCACTCAAGAACAAAACATATTTCTATTAGATATCACTTCTTGAGAGAGCAGGTTGCAGATCAACAAGTTAAGATGGAATATATTAGTACTACAGAGCATATTGCAGAGATTTTCACAAAGGCACTACCAAAAGACACATTTGAGTATCTGCGGGAGTTGGGAGTAATTTCTTTTACTTCTTGCCATTGAGGTTCAGCATCAATTGAGGGGGAGCTAAGTGTTAGCTCCAGGTAGGCCTTTTGCCATGGATGTCAAAGGGGGAGAAGAATAGAAATAGGTACAGATGCAGAAATAGGTACAAGGAACAGGTACATGGTGCTACAGTAAGGGGGAGTTACTATATATTTTTCAGATGGTAGCATGTGCAGGGTTCAGGGTGTGGCAGTTTCAGTTTGAGGTTATTATCAATGACAAAAGGGGAGATTTTTGAAAATATTGTCATTGATGTCAAAGGTCTAGCATTATTGGTGATAAAGGCCCCATTGCATTTAATGGTGTTTTTAATATTCATATCTTTGCTAATGTGTATTAATAATTATTTAATATTAATGATTTTTTTTTTTAATTGCATACAAGTCAAAAGAGGGACCATGAAGAAGTCAAAGAGTTACGAGGTAAAAAACAAAAGAGGAATGTGATGCATTTTCTCATGAAGAGTCATCTTGAGGAATTCTAAGAGTCACCATGTGAAGACAAAAAAGAGTATGTCATATTTTTCCATGAAAGGACACTTGAAGAATACAAAAGTCACCAAGATAAAGACAAAAGAGGAAAAGAGGCTTTTGTTTATGAAGGGTCACCATATGACTTTTCAAATGCAAGGATACGAAGGGTCATGTAAGTTTGGTGTCATTTTTCATGAGGATTGAAGGGTCACAAAGGGTGAATGCCAAAGGTCATTTGGAAAGTTATATATAAAGGCTTGAGAAGCCATTTGTAATATGCAAGAGTGTGCATGGTTTGTCTTTTTGTTTTCGAAGAGATAAAAGCAGGAGATATTGTAGAGTTCTATCATTTGTTGAGTAAGCAACATTAAGAGAGTTGTGTGTTATACACAAGAGGGGTTGGTGCTTCTGTGTGTTGGTGCTCGGCAAAGGGGTTGGTGCTCTTGCAAGTTGGTGCTTGCGAACTTTATAATTTGAATTAGTGTTCATTCATATATTTGAGATTGTTCTCTGTGGTTTTTCCCAATTTGGGTTTCCATGTAAAAATCTGGTGTCTCTTTTTCTCTCTTGTGTGGTGCATATTATTGTTTCAATTTTATTGCATATATTGAATGTGTGATTAAGTGGTTAAAGAAAAGAAATCAGATTAAATAAAAGATATATAATATACTGATTCACCCCCCCTCAGTGTATTTCGTGCTTAACAAACTATGGTAATTTGTATCCCTCTGGGTGTTTATCGATTGCATCTGGGGGTGCTTAGTGCTTCCACTCCCTGTACTGAGATGGGAAATGAAGCGATCAGCTCAACACCTCTAGGGTCACCCTTGAGGATCAACGTTTGAGAATAACAGTTTTTGAAGAAAAAGGGTGAGACACTAATCGAGGTTATTAAAAATGGTGGATAAAGAACTGTTTTGAGTCTTTGTATAGACAACAGTATCTCCATTGGATCTCTTAGTATTTAGGACACTTAAAATGAAAGTGCTCCCTAGTGTCAATCTCTTAGAGGGGCAGAGACGGCAAATCTTGTCATCTAGTGAGATATGGTGTCAGTTTTAATGCATAACTAGTAGGAGCACACCATCTGCTGGCCACTGGGAATCCTTTAGCCATTGGGCTAACGATGTTGGAGATAGTCAGGCTGAATGATGATACCATCTACAATCCGTAAGAAATTCTCAGCATGGAAAGAAGATTCCTGATCTGATCTCCCAAAAAAAGTTCCATACAGACTGGAGATCTAGTCTATTGATCACACATTGTGTTGTGCCTAGACATATCATATTATTAATATCATGTTCACGAGCTATTTCGTTCCTAAGGTCATTATTTTTTTTAACTATTCCTAAGACTTTTTAGTAACATGCATTAAGGCCCGCCACTTTTGTACCGAATTGCCGAATTGCCTAATTATTGTTAAGTATTTAAAATTTGTATCTAAGACTGAGGCATATTGTGTGATTAGGGTTCCTCTCCCTGCTTTGTTATAAATTGGAGGAAACCCTATCTTCTGTAACGAGTCTCTACTTTTATCATTCAAATGATCAAGATTTGTTCTCTTGAGCCCATTTTTTATTGGCAAAACATCAGATTTGCAGGTGTAATCCATTTGGGTTTGCAGGCACCCTCATTATTTTCTGTTGAATCTTTATTTCAGGATTTGCAAGAACTTATAGATTTCAAACTTTTGTCCTGAAAGGTTTTTGATTATTTTACATGTTTTCTATGGCAATCTAGTCTTTCTCAGGAACGGCGCACACATACTATCTTATATCAGTTATTTGGCTTAACAATGCATTATTCATGCTATGTTGGTTATACCCATGTCTCTGTTTGTCATAAGTTGTGCATCAGAGTAGTTGCAGATTTGCAATCATTCGAGACATGCACAGTAAGGGCACTAGTTAAACTGAGATGGACGGATTTGTGGTTTCACCTCATTTTATTTTTCTCAGAGATTTGATCTGTTTCATTGCCGCATGGTACCCTAAAATCCGTCTTAAATGTGTTTGCAAATGGGGCAGAGTAATGCTGTTTGCTCTTTGATTTGGGATTGACCTGATAAAGATCAATGCTTACCCTTTTCCTGTTTGAATCTGATATTTGGCTTCTCAATGGGAATTTATAAATCTTCAGAACTTTAACATAATACAGGTTCAAAAATAATGTTCACTTTGAAATTCTGCAACAAAAATAAAACAAATTAATTTAGTTAGAATATTAATATTAAATTTGAAATTCTGAAACAAGATGAAACAAAATACTTTTTATGATATTGTTTTACTGTTTTGATAACTTTTAGCTGTGATTGAAGATAATTCCAGTCTGTTGGCAAACTGTTAAGCAACCGTTTTTTCTTCATCAAATGCAATTTTAGTAGTGCGGTGGTTTGGGAAGAGCATGAGCCATCTCTTCATGTTTCTAGCTAACAGTTTTTCTTCATTGTTGAATGGAAGAAATGCAATCAGATCTGGGTAATGAAATATGAATCTCAAGAACTGTTTCAGGAAGTTGGGTTCTTATTTCCTCATCCCTGCAGAAATTTTTTCCTCTAAATTTCTAGTAACTTTATCTTTAGTGGACGGAAACTCTGGAAATGTTTATCGCTCAACTGAAAGGTTATGGGGGAGGGGGGAATAACAGGTGTTGTGCTGTTCCTGGGATATATAATGGGGTAGATGGCTTAGACATAAACTCAAGTTCAACTACTTCTTGGCCCTAGACATTACCTTTTTTGAGATTACTTTTCATTTGAGTTTCTAATCGCCCCTTTCTATTAGTTTTGTAACATAGACTGTGAATGATTCAGAAGAGTAAAATGCATTGCTCTTGTTTGAATATTGTTTCTCATTCGAAGTCTCCTGGCAGCTATTATCAATGTTTATCTAAAGGTCTTCTTGTCTGTGCTTTGAACTATATTTTAGTTCACTCATGCTTTGGTAATTCTAATTCTGAACTATGAGCATTCCCAATTGGCGAGAATGAATACGCCTTATAAACGTGTGCGGAGTGATTCATTTCAAGTCTACATGGTTATTTATTTCAATTATTTGTCATCCAAATCCTCATTCAGTTGAATCAATATTTGTATTCAAATTAGTGTATCTCAAGGAAAAACCTTAGGTCCAACTGACTTTTAGGAAAAGGTAACAACATTCTCAAGGAAGAATAAGTGTATTGCTATAACCCCGTAAAACACTTAATAGTGAAAAGAAAAACTTTGGGGCAGAAGGAATTTTTTACAACATTGGCAGAACAAAGATACCATGTGATTGAATAATTGTCCTTTGGTACGATAAACTAGTTTGATTGCCTCAAAATAAATTATAATTGCTCTAGTTCCTAAGAATGGCTTTTTTCATCGTAAAAGGAGATGAATGCAAAAATAATGAAATTGAATGGTTGAGGGCATTATTAAATGCAGTTTTTTCAATTAAACAAGAGAGACAGTGACCTCTAAAAGCATATCAAATGGTATCATGGCTTCTCTCTTTCATGGAAAGGAAATATGACCAAACGGGTGCCTTTTAACCCAGTCATTCTAGTTGATTTTCCATCAGATTCTTTGATTACACCATGTCAGGAGGAAAGATTGAGGCAAAATGATATGTCAATCTATACCTTATAACCAGTTTTGAAACCAATAATTCCATCTTTCAATGCAGAATTTATGGTGACACTGCAGGAAGATTATACCTCATTGACATGGTGATAAAGGGTAAGAGGGGAAAAATGAAACCAAATTGAGATAATCGTGCATGTTCATGAGAGAAGGTTAACGGTTACTTCAGAGACCAAAATTTAAGGAGCAAGTAAAGCTGTTGGTAGGGGTGGATGCCAGCTCGTAGTGAAGTCTTTATTACTTTGTGGACATACTACAGATTGTCACTCTTGTTAGAGAAACAAAGCTTGTTATAGCTTGTTTTGGTTAGTTTTTCCTCTTTTCAGCCATGATCTAAATTTTCAGGAGGACAAGATCAAGACTGACATTGGTGGGTAGACACAAGGAGAAGTTCAAGAAATTTAAAATCCTTAAAATGTGAGAAAACACAGAGTTAGATTCTTCACGTATCTGTGGGAGTAAAATTCAAACCAGGAGCTTTTGGTAAGGATAAGTTAGAGAGGCAAAAGCCTGAAAAGGTGAGAAAATACAGGGTTAGATTGTGGGAAAAAAATTGAAACCAGGAGTTTGAGAGACGATTTGCGAACCTCAGTATTATAAAATGGCTGGATAATGTAAAGCATAAAGACAGGAGTTTGCAAAAGATAAGCAGAAGCATCTTGGGGGAAGGAACATCTAGAGACTCTCCAATTAACGGTTGCAGATTGAATTTGTATGAGGCAGCAACAAACAATGTTGGAGCTTTTTCAGTTCGCATGAATGAATATACTTTCAATATTCAATTGATGCTACAGTTACCAAAGTTTGCAGTTTGAGAGTTTGAAGCTGGGTTAGAGTGTTTGTACATATCAAATTGACATTTTCTGGCAATTCCAAATTGCCTTATTATAAGGTCAATGAGATGAGGAAGAGGCACAACATTAGAAAAATTCATTCAATGGACTGCCAAGATGGAGGAAGGATCCTCTCAATCGAAAAATGGATTTCAGCCATTTGCCCTGATGTCCTCTTTCTTTAGAAGTTAAAATCTAATAGGAGGTTGACAAGTGGTAATTGGCCTAGAGAATTTCTTCTGATGAGCCATGAAGATAGAGATGGGGAAATAATGTGCTGCATCACCTTGTTTGTATCAATTCATCATGAATAAAGAGGAAAGACCCAATGGGTGACTGCTGTTGGATAACAGTAATGCTTAAAAGCACTGTGCAGTGTTTTTTCTTCGGATTTGTTCCAAATGGTGTTGTTTGAATGAAATTATGGGAGTGGATCTTGTTTTTGTGGAAAGGGATTTGTATGGCAATTTCAATGTGTTTGAATGGGATGGTGATAGGATGGGGTTTGTGCCTTTCATTTTAAGGCTAATAAAAAACAAGTTTGGACTCATTGTAAAAGGACCCTGTGAATCTCCAATGTAGTAGGGGCTGAAAGAAACTCTAGCCAAATTGGTTTGATAGATAGAAGCAAGGATAGATTTTAATTGACATTGGATCAGTATTATGCTAATTGACAAGTTCTCATGTTCTTTTTTTGACAAGGTAGATCAGTGCAGGAGGACAATTTAATCATTGGTTCAAATAACCTTTTATATCTATTTTCGTGATTCTAGGCGATGACATTGTTGGAAGCACAACCATTGAGGGGGGGGGGGTGGGGTGAATCAGTGTACACACATTTCTTTCAAATCCATACTTCATTAACCTTTCAAACTAATCTAGTAAACAAGCAATGCATAGAGATGCAATCACATAGACAAGAAGCAAGATATCAACACATGAACACAAGATCTATGTAGGAAACCCTCATGGGGGATAAAACCCACTGTCACACCACTTGGACTACTATCTTATAAGCAATGAAACAACTTTTAGTGAGGCACCAACCCCACGAGCACCAACCCCTCACTAGTTAGGCACCAACCCAACTAGTCCTAGCAAGCTCCAACTTGCAAGGAGGCTCCAACCCCCTAAGTGACTTGGCACCAACCCAGCCACTTCAAGGACACTTCTGCAAGCTCCAACCTGCAAGGCAGCTCCAACTCCCTTTTGACCAAGCACAAACCCAACCAAGACAAGTTCGATCACCTAAAGACACCTTGTTGCTCAACCAACAAATGGTGATTTCTTCTTCAGCTCTCTCTCTTTTCTAATCTACAATCCAATCATTGTCATACACCTGGAACATATCTCTAATGAAGATTTGATGGTCTCTCACACAACAATCAACTCATTCAGCTCACTTTAGCCTTCATCCACTCTCAAACAACATCCTAGGCGTCCTTGCTCAACATGCCTCTTCTAGGCTCATTAGGTCAACTTGACCTTGTCATCCACTTGCAACAATTTTATTAGATAATCATGATTGATCCTGTGCTCCTTGATGGTCTACATGACCTACCTCAGCCCCTCAAAGAGCTCTTTTGTTCGCTTATGCTCACACCCTCTTAACTAGCCCAGATAGGCCTATTTTGCCTTGTATTTAGACCAAACACTAGGTCCTATCCATCTTGGTCGGCCAAACATCTTTCCATACATGGATCACCCTTGAAATAGGTCACATCACACGTTTCATAGGTGAAACAATCATCACATAGGTCGTATCATACCCCTTAAGGACCAAAACCACCATTAGGCCAAAACCACCATTAGGCCTAATTGAGACCTAAACCACCATTAGGCCTAATTGAGACCTAATTCAATTAGGTCTACTCTAAGCACATGTTTCACTTAGACCTCCTTGGAACACTTTGAGCCTCTATCAACACATGAAACACATCAAATATGCCTCCAATAGGCACTTGCTAACATTCATATAGCTTCATACCACCTTTTAGCTTATGTGACCCCTTGAACCACACCATTAGGACTACTTGCAATTAGTCCTTCATACACATAAAAAGTCTGCCTTGAATATCTGAAGCATATGACAAAATCTTCCACACAACCATGTCCTCAAAATACATGGATAAAACCTTTATGACCTCATAGTCACCACCATGTCCATTGGACATCACAAAACATGCCAAAACGCCTCAAACCCATTCTTGCAACATGACCACTTGGAGCTGTCAAACACTGCCAAAGTATAGTCAAGAACATTTGATCACCAACATTTGAATATGCACTTCTCATGAAGACAAACACATTCATATGGACCTCAGAGACTTTTAGAACATCCTCATAAGCAATGGGTTCTTAAACTCTTGGCAAAACACTCCAAACTCACCTCTGCAATATGACTACTCAAAACTGCTTGTAACTCAAAAAACACAGTCATGTAGGAGTTTGTCTTTAGCACTTGAAATGACACTTTCATGACTTCTAATTCACATGAATAGATCCTATATGACTTCTAGATCATCATCAAACATATAGATCACTTGTTCTGATATCAACCATTGGTCTTACAAACCAATTTCTCAAGCCTCTCTCTCACTGTTCTGACATAGCCAGACAAGCCATTTTGGCTTTCATGTTTCATCTTCTTAATTTGTCTTTCGATCTTCTGTCAAGCTTGTATAGATCATTTAGGTCTTAAACAACAATATTTTGTTAGATGCATCAACTCATGTCATAGAGACTCAAACACTTCACTTCACCTAGCACACCTGGAACAATCATTCTGGCTTAAGAACAAGTCATGGTGAACATGACTCTTAACCCCTGTGGGGACGCTTCCTTGATCTTCTAATACGTTTGGATGATCCTTAGACATCCTTAGATCAACTCCAGTCACAAAGGTACAGAGGTCTAATGACAAATATAGAACATATAGATCAAATTCTGAACCTCACTCTTTCACTGTCTTAACTCACTCAGACAGGGCATCTTGTGAACACTATTTTCACTATTTTCAATGAACTCCAAAGCATCTAAGCAACATGGACATGAGGTATAGGTCTTAAACAACAACATATGCTTTAGATACCACAACTCAGAGCAAAAAGCTTTAAGAACACTCTTGCAAGAAGCTTATTCAAATCTACCAGTTCACTGAAAAATATAGTCAACTTTGGCAAGCAATAAGTTCACTTGTACGAACTATCATGAAGAAATTCCACTTGGAGGTTGTTCATCAAGGAGTCTACAACTTTGCTTTTTATACCATGCCAAAATTCTCAATGTTTTGGTCTCTACATGCATTTCTTTGTTCACCAATTTTTTTGGTTTTTACCACAGTCAGAGCCTTTGACTTTGATCTACATTAAATGCACTTGTACGGACAATTAAGACATGCCACCACCTGGAGGATGATCTTCATGGAGTCTACTGCAACTGTCTTTTACACCAACTTGATCTGATCAATATCTTGCTTTCTACAAGCACTTCTTTGCTCACTGGTCCAATGCACACAGTCATTTGAAATCCAACGTTCATATTTTTGAATTTCAACAACTATTTTCCAAGACTAAGGCACGTCATAGTTTGCTAGAGCAACTTTGGAGGCTTATAACTTCAACTAGGGATCTCTTCAAGACACCAAATTTGCAAGGTCCCTTCTTGGCATTATGGACAACCTATCCATGAAAACGTTTGACCAAGGTTGATTTTATGAGTACTTGCAATAAATGCACAAACTTGTTGGGTTATTCATATCTCCATGATGTGTAGTGATGGTCTAGCTTCTCTTAAGCTAGAAGATGCATGTTTCTCTCGCCAAATGATCAAATGACACCAGAACTTCAATGCCTCACAACCTCTTCACTGAGCTGCACATATGCCATATACTTTCCAAACTATCAAACACAACTTCTTTGTCATCTGTGTTGCAGGGATATGCCCCCCGGCTCGATGCCCCCTGTTCGGAGACGCCTCTGACATGGGGACGTCCCGGGTATACTTGAAGGCATCTCGGAGGCGCCTGTCGGCGTGCCGAAAACGTCCGACATGCCGATGGGCACCTCCAGGAGTACCCGGGATGTCCCCGGCGCGTACCCGAAACTTTCCAATGAAAATGCCGAAAAACAATAAAAAAAGAACTAAAAAAAAAGCATTAAAAAAAAGCCCTAAAAACTTAAAGTAAACCCTAAACGCAGAAAATGCCCTAAACGCCTATAAGAGCAGCGTGCCCCTCTTCTTCAAAACACACGAAGCAGGCCGCGACCATTGTTTGCCTTTCGCAGTTTGCAGGTGTAGCGGCAGGGTTCGCTGAAGTTTGAAGACGGTGAAGAGGAGAACGAAAATTCGCCAGGAGGAGATTCAGCTAACAAATTTGCCAGGAGAAGAGTGGACTGTGGTAGTGTGGAGTGAAGCTGCGCCGACGGGGAGAAGTTTGCAATTTGCAGGTATGTTAAATTTTTATTTTTTTATTTAGTATTTAGTTTTAATTTTTTAAACTTTTCAGTTGTATTTACTAAGTATTTAATAAATTAATTTTAAATTTTTCATTTAATATAACTATTAAAATAAAATATAATATTAAAAATTTAAATTAAATACTATTTATTTTTTACATTTTTAATATTATAATTTATATTTTATTTTAAATTTACTATATCCTATATAGTATTTAAATTTTATTTTTAATATTTTTAATTTTAAAATTCTTTTAAATTTAAGTTTATTTATTTATTTTAATTTAAATTTTCTACAATGTTAAAACTTAAAATTTATGAAGTTTATTTATTTATTAAATTTTCATTTTTTTTAAAATTAATATATATATATATATATTTTATTTTAAATTTATTTTAACACTAAAAACTTGAGTAAAAAGTAAAATCTTCCTTATTTTAATTTTCTTATTTTTTGTGAATATTAAATAATATTAAAATTAAATATTAATTTTGTTCGTAAATAATATTAATTAGTAAATTAGTAATTATTAAAAAAAATCAAATGTTTATTTTCTTTGTTTAAAAATTAAAATTAAAAGTTGTAATCGTATTAAAATTTATTTATTTTTATTGTTCTTGTTTCACTTTTCATAAATATTTATTATTTAAAAAAATCATTATCAAATGTATATTTTAAAAAAATATAAGTTTCTAAGTTTTAACTCTAACTTCTGCGTATGCTCTTTTCTCGTGCGTAATTGCGATTTTGAAAATTAGAAACAGAGTTGCATTACATTTATTTTTTATTTTTTCAAGTTTAAATATTTAAAAAAATCAAATGTATATTTTTTATGTTTCTAACCCTAACTTCTGCGTATGCTCTTTTCTCGTGCGTAATTGCGATCGTGAAAATTAGAGACAGTTATTAATTTTAATTTTGTATATTTTTGCTTGGTTCTAGAATCTATTTTGATAATTCATAATTAGGATATCTATGGCATTCAGTTCAATGTCAGGTGGAGGGCATGATGAAGCAAACCACGCTGAAACCTCACTTCAAGTGAAATATGACCCTGCGTCCCCTCGGTGGAAACATATGACGATACTTGAGATCATTGCTGGAGGTGGGACTCTCGTGTGTGGGTATGCAATGATTGTCATTCCACGTTCAAATCCTCGTATACTCGGGTCAAAACTCATTTGACTAGGTATGGGCCATCGGGTATCAGAAAGTGTGATAAAATTTTCAAGCCAAAAATAGTTGAGTTCATGAAAGAGCAAGAAGAAGCCGATGCAACACTTGCTTCAAAAAACCGTTTTAAAACAATACCTCTCCAAAGAGGTAGATCAGGGAGACCACCCATAACACCTGTAGCGGCGAGTCATCCTTTCATTGAAAGTCAAACTCGAGCTCATTCAGTTGCAATATCGGACGCTGATGATGATGCAGATGCCACTTCACGGAAAAAACCAAAAGGACTATTGGAAAAAGTTTTCAATGTCGCACAGAGGGACATTGCTGATGAGTTGATTGCTAGATGCATTTATGCATGTGGGCTGCCCTTCAATGTTTTGAGATCGCCTTATTGACAACAAATGTTGAAAGCGGTCAATGAAGCTCCACAAGGTTACAAAGGCCCTAACTATGAGAAAGTTTGCACCACACTCTTGGCCAAAGAAGTAGAACATATTCACACTTCTTTGCAGCCAAATTAGAGATTCATGGAAGGATTCAGGGGTGTCCATTATTTCAGATGGATGGAAAGATGCTCAAAATAGGCCTTTGATCAATGTTATTGCAGTATGCCCTGAAGGGGCAATGTTCTTGAAGACAGTGGATTGTGACGGCAAAGTGAAAGATGCTCAATTCATTGCAAACATTTTGATAGAAGTTATTGAGTCTGTGGGCCCCCAACATGTTGTCCAAGTCATCACAGACAACGCAAATAATTGCAGAGTAGTAGGGTTGATTATAGAGGGTAGATATGAGCACATATTTTGGACACCCTGTGTTGCCCACTCCCTCAACTTGGTGCTGCAAAAGATTGGTAAAATTCAATGGATAGAGCAAATTCATGCAGAGGCCAGTGACATTCTAACATTTGTCACAAATCATCACATGTCTTAGGCCATCTTCAGGGAATTCTCAAAGTTGGAGTTGTTGAAGGTAAGAAATTCGAGAACAAATTCTTAGTCTTACTTTTAAAGTTCTTAATTTTGAAGTTATAACTTTTTAATAATTAATAATTTAATTCTAGTTGTTTATCAACGTTTACAGTTTGGACAATTAAACTTGGTCTTATTTTTTTTTTGTAGATTGTTGAAACTAGATTTGCCTCTCACACGCTCGTCTTGAGAGGACTTGTGAAGGTGAAAGAGGCACTAAGCAGTATGGTGATAAGCAATGTTTGGGGTGTGTGGAGGCAAGCAAGCACCACTGGTATTGAAAAAACCAATAAGATCAAAGCATTGATCTTTGATGATAACTGGTGGACCAAGATTGAATATGTGCTCAGTTTTACAGAGTCTATTCTATCTATGATCCGATTTACGGATACAGATGCAGCTTGCATGGGAGAGGTTTATGATGGAATTGATTTCATGCTTGAAAGTATGAGAGAGATCATACAAAAGAAAGAGCAAGACCCAGAAGAAATGTTTTATAATTTAATCAAGACATTGGTCATGAAGACGTGGAATAAAATGATCACCCCATTACATCTCCTTGCTTATGCTCTCAATTCGAAGTATTATAGCAATGAAATACTTCAGCTACCCAATAGGCAACCACCATATGATGATGTAGAGGTTGCAAATGGAACTAGGCAAGCATTCAGAAGTCTTTTTCCTAATCCATCTGTAGCTAGTGCGGTCCGCAACGAAATGGCCATGTTTGTAGCTTCAAAGGGCAGCATGGGAGAAATTGAGGCTCTTTTTGACAAATCTAGTTTGTCTCCAATCAAGTGGTGGTATGTACATGGCCATGATGCCAAGTACCTACGACCTATTGCAATCAAGATTCTGTCACAGGTATTCAATTTGAATTAAATAAATTTTTTTTATTAAGTTATTGACATATTTTTTTTTTACATTGTTACAAATTTTAAATTCAAAAATTCTAACAATTAACAACCTTTTTTTGTGATAGGTGGCTAGTAATTCTTCAGTAGAGCGGAATTGGAGTACATATGGATTTATCCATTCTGCTAAAAGAAACAAGTTGGCATCCAAGAAAGCTGAGGATTTGGTATTTGTACATTCCAATTTGCGCCTCCTTTCACACAAGTCTGAGGACTATATGCGAGGGCCTAACAAACTTTCGGATATCCTTCCAGAGAATATAGACTTGGATGCCTCCACATCTACATTTGCCCAAGTTTCATTACTTGGTGTGGATGATGTTGATGACAATGAAGAGAATTCAACACCAGGGGCAGAGAGTGGAGCTAGTGGGAGTTGTCCAAGTGGAGCTAGTGGGAGTAACATTCATAATTACTAATTATGAATGAGGACAATCTAGATGAATTATGAGTCTATGATTTATTCTACATTTGCATTTTGAAAATTTTAATGTATTTGCAATGTATACTTTGAACATTTTGAAATTTGACGCAATGAATGAACAAACACTATGTATTTACTATTTTCAAGTGTTTTACAAAAAAATTGAGTAATATGCATATATATATAAATAAATATATATATATATATAGAGACGTACCCACGGCATATCCAAATCAAGGTTTTTGAAAAATGACGTACTCGCGTACCCAAATCGTACCCGTACCCGTATCCAAACAACGTAGTTTGTCATTAATGCACTAGTACCTCATGCTCTTCTTGACATCAATGACAACCTAAGACATCAATGACCATGCTCAATAGACATTAATGTCTCCATGCCAGATTTCTATGAGTTTGTGATGGCTATCAAGAAAAATTGAATTCTAGTTCCTAGATCACTTGGTGACATGGGTTAGTTCTTGTGGTGGGACGATGCTATATTGTGTTTTGTTAAATGTCTGAGTGGCTAGGGTCACAAAACAAGAGGGCTAATGAAAAGTGGCTTAATGACCCATTGAGCCAAATCTGAGGAGGAACTTGAAGCATTGTCTCTTCAACTTTGACAAACAACAAAGGCATCATGATTTAGAGAGTCGACTCCAAAGATGTGGAGGAGTTAGAATTAGGGCTTGAGCTACATGGCAGAAGGAGGGGGATGGTCCTTGTAATTTTTTTTGACAAATTTTAAATAAGAAGCATAAATGTGAGCGAATTATTGTACTCAAAAGCTAGGCAGGGGAATGTTACAAGATGAAACCTAAATTAGGGAAATCTTATAGGATCCCACTAAAAGCTTATCTTTTCATCTTCTTGATGTGATGTTGGTAGGGAGGGTGCTAAATTGATTCTTTGGTAGGTTCTAAGAAAGTGAAATTGTTAAGAGAGTTCCTTTTTAGGGCCTTGGAGTTGAATGAATTAGAGGTTGTTATGAATGATATAGAAAATGACAAATCTGCTAGACCAAATGGTCATTAATAAAAAGAAGTGCCTAGAAACACTGTGGAAAGTGGGTGATTTAATTAATGCTAGCCTTATAAATTTAATTTCCAAAAGTTATAGATCCAACATGGTAGGAGGATAGAGGCTCATTGCTTTCATAAGTTTTATACTATTCTGCCCCAAGTTTCTTTCCAAACTTGTTATATTTTTCGTGGCTTGGATTTTAAGACTTGATTATCCCTCCTCTCATTTGGGATGGGAGACACTAACCAGTTGAAGAGCCAATTATAGGCTGTTATACACACAGATGTGTGTGTGTGTGCACTCAAATTTATTGAAGTGTATGTGTGCGCGTGTGCGTGCACACTCAATTTTGTTGAAAAGTTTGTGTTGTGTGTGCACTCAAATTCATTGAAGCTGAAGTGTGCAAACATCTGATTTAAAAATATATTTGTACACTGTACAGAGCATAGGATTCCAAATTCTAGCCTCAACTTGTGAATCTCTTTCTACCACCTTCATAAGCTATATGTACACATATAATACAAAGTAATATGAATTGAGCTCGATTTTATGTTTTTTGGGATGATGATAACAAGTTTTACAATTGTTATGGTTACACAGGGCATGTCTTATGAGACTATGGTTTCTTCTTTGTTTATTTATCTGAGCTTCTTCGTTTCCTTGTTTGTTGACATGTTCTTCCACTGCTAACATTTTTACTTGTGGAAGTTTTTTTGAATCAATTTTCAGATCTTGATTAGTCTTACCCCATTAACAAGAAATGGTCGCTATTGCTGCTTCATCTAGATGGGAAAATCTTGTGTTTAGCTCATTTAATTTAATTTTTTTCCCTTTATAAGGTATTTGCCTTGCCTTTGCAACTTGAACAAAAGAATTACTGGTGTTTTTATATGCCTGAGATAGTGATCACTTGTGTCCTCTTTCAGAGGAGTTTGATGGTCTGAATAAACTTCAGTATTAGGAATTACTTTTTTCCCTTTATAAGGTATTTGCCTTGCCTTTACAACTTGAACAGAAGAATTACCGGTGTTTTGATATGCCTGAGATAGTGATCACCAATTGTGTCCTCTTTCAGACGAGTTTGAAGGTCTGAATAAACTTCAGCATGTGCCTTCAACAAGATGAATCTTAGCAATTAACACAATCTCCATCTGAAAAATTGCAAATTGGCAAAAGGACTGATGATTCAAGTGCAACCAGGCACCTACATGCTAGCACTGCCAGCATTAAAGTGCAAAGCAACTCACGCGCTGAACCAGTATCAACGCGACATATCTACAGTACATCTGCGCACCAAAGGGACCAACATGTGTGGGAAAGACAAACTGTCACCTGCTTCCACCAAGGAAGATGATTCTTCAACTGTTACAGAACCAAACCATTTTGTAACTGATCATTTTTTTAGTTGTATACATACTTGCATTTGGCCTTGAGGAAGTGAGTTGTTTGATGTCCTTTGGTCCACCATAGTTGTTCCTTTCCAGTTAGACAAATCAGCGAGGATTTTCATCCGTAGCTCTATAGGAGTTCTCATTTTCAGTCTTCTGGTTATTTGTACACATATGCACCAGATCTGCTCATAGTGAATAGAAGAGCATTATTTTACTATCTCAGTACTTTCATGAATAGAAGGGCACCGCAATTTTTTTCCGAATTTGTGGATTATCACAACTAGCTTCCAGTAAATTATGGCCTCTGAATCTGCTAGAATGAGGGTGATCTTCAATGCAGACCAACCAACTATCAAATCTGATTTCAGCCCACTAGCGTGTAAAATAACAAGTATTTGCAGCCCTATTAATTTTGGAATCCATTTGGGTGACGATTGGAATTTATCTGAATGATGTCTCTTGGATGATCTGCAGGAGAGTTGCTTTCATTCTCAACTGTATACCTGTGCATGTTAACTAATGACCTTGTATAGGTTATCACACTGCTTTCCAATGATCATTGTGTTGAAATGGAGAATGTAACATTTCCTTTGCCATGCCTTTAGAGCGGTCTCTTTAATCCTTTATCTCATTAGTCTCTTATTGTTTTCCTTTTCATATTCGTTTTCTCTCCCTTTTTCAAATCCCATTTTGACTTGACCAACAAATGTATATTGACCCACCCTTTTCTCTTTACCTATGTTTTAATCTATAAGCTTAACTATTACATATCCATTGAAGGTTTAGGGGAACTTACTTTGGACTTATTACCAAAAACTAGAGTTGTAAAAATTGGGCTTTGAATCCAAGACCACCTTGAAATTAACAATAGAACAATAAACCTTAAAATAACTTATTCTGGGCTCCTCAGTGGTAGCATCAGAGTAAAGATTCGATCCATTGTTTTATAATCCATTTTTAATTACACTTGACATCTGGCCCTAAAATTTCCACTCTTCAACAAGCCAGAAATGTCCATGTCAATAGTTGTAGCATAAGCTCAAAATAAGTGATCTTAACCATTATCATCTGACAGTTGTTGAGAATCGAAATCATATTTGTCTTGACTTGTAAATCAGATGAATATTTTGCTGAGACCAAAGAGGAGGAAATTGATACACTCTGTCAACAGACTATCTCATTGTAGGTAAATTTCATGGGATCTGCAAGAGAACTTGAGAGATACTTGAGCAGGAACATTTAATTCCACAATCTTTTTGATTCTCTATCTCAGGGGTGCTTTGTCAAGTTGTGTAACATGTATCTACCTTCCAAAAGCTTCAATCTCCGCTCCTAATAAGTCAAATTACATTACTGAAATTCAAAATATTTAAACTTTTCTACAGTCAATCCCTAATGCAGATGATAAGATTTATGAGCACATCTACAGATGATATTGACCTTTTTTTGGTGTAATTTTACTTAAGTGAGCAGAAATTCACTAAAGATGCATTGAGTTATCTTGGAACTAAGGGTTGTTTGTGTTCCATTCAATCAAATCTCGAGCATGACTACTTGGGCCTTGAATTCAAAATGGACATTTATTTAATTTAGCAAAGGAGAAGACTCGGTCAATTTTAAGCTAGGGTATTTTCTTTCATCTGCTACATTAAGTGGACATTGAAATTAATTAATTGTCTTATTATTCATAGAAATCACGATGGAAAAATTATTTGCTTACTGTGTTATTACTCTTTGCTGAATAAGTTTGACAATTGTTACATTACTTTTATTGCAGGGTAATGTCAAATGTAAGTTTGATGAGACCGTTGAAGCACATGCTCTTTTGTCTGTAAATGCAAAACGAAGTGATCAGGTTTAGTGCTCTTATGTTTATCTTTTACATTCCTTTCATGTTATAACAACAATGATGTTACAACATACATTAATGTTGATATATTTATGCTTTTAAGACTGTAGAGTGTGATCCCATCAAAGGGAAAACATTAACTACATTTTGCTAGTTTAGATATGCAGTGCACGGAAGGTTGTACAACATCAAATATAAGAATCCCAATGGATTCTCGTTTAATGCACTTAACATTTAAGATCACAAATGAGAGTTTAAGTATAGAAAAGAGCCCAGGTCTCATAGGAGAAGTAAAATAGGAGGAGCCTTCCATGAGTTTATTGAGGACAAATTTAACTCCAATTTCTGGAAAAAGAGAGGGCTCCCCTCACACGATGCAATCCAAATGCCACAATAGAAATGAAAATCTTGGAGGCCAAATTTTGCAGCATTAACCTTGCTACACCAAGTCTGACTTCCTATATTTGCAAATTGACCAGGGGACAGATTATTTTTTCAACTTGTCAAGGTATTTAGATTATTTGCTTGATTTTTTTAATGGTTCATGGTAATGACCGTAGTTTGACTCTGTATTTTACTTCTAATGTGAAATTTCTGATTGTTGCACCTGCACGGTTGTTATTAACTAAACTAGTACATATATCTTAAATATATTTATCTGAAAAGTGCTGAGATGTATAAATCTTGAGGCACCTGTCTTGGATTTGTGACATATTATTTGCCTTTGAAGGGTTCCACCTTATTTGACAACTCCATCACCTTTTCCAAAACATTTCCACTGGATGGTGACAGATGGCCTCAATCTAGCTCCTCCATTGTGTTGGGCACAAAAAAATATATCCAGTTAAAGAACAACGAACTCCAAATTCCACGGTATGCCCAAAATATCGTGATTTTCTGTTGCATTCTCCAGGAAAGAAGAAAAACTACCCTATGATGGTCAAATGATCGTCAACTTTAAGGTCATCGATTTTTTTTTGACATCTCACACTATTACACTCCACCACCACCCCAACTGCCATTGTAGGTTATGCCTATTGGTGTAACTAGTACAGATATCTTAAATATATTTATCTGAAAAGTGTCGATATGTATTAATCTTGAAGTGCCTATTATGGATTTGTCACATAGTTTCAGCCATTGAGGGGTTCCATGTTGATCAACAAATCCATCACCTTCCCCAGAAATTTCCTGCTGTCTGGGGTTGGATGGTCTCAATCTACCTGTACCACTGTGTTGGGCTCCAAAAAAGCTTTCTGGGGAAATAAGACAGTGTCCAAATACCATTGTATGTCCCAGAAATTGCAATTTTTCAGTTGCCTTCTCCAAGCAAGAAGGAAAATTGTTGTATTACGATCAAATGAATCTCAAATTTAAGATGGGTCATTTTTATTGACATCTCACACTATTACACTCACTCCCACCCCCTCTGGCTGCCATTGTAGGTTACGCCCATCAGTATAAATATTTAGTGTTGAGTACATTAGACAACCATTCCTAGTTAGGGTAGTTGATGATGACCATGTTTAATGGATGGCCCATGAGCTAACCAATCCTGGTTAGGATGGTTGATTATGCTCACGAAGCCAACCACTCCTAGTTAGGGTGGTTCATAATGCATACATTCATTATATAACTTATAAGCCAACCAATTCAGGCTAGGTTATTGATGATTCCCACGTTTGTTGGATGACTTATGAACCAAAACAATCCTGGTTATGGTGATCGATGATTACTTGATGATTGAGCTGGCCAATCCTTGTTAGGTGATTCATGATGCCCATGTTTAGTGGATTAATTATTAGCCGTCCAAACCCTGGTTAGGGTAGTTGATGATGTTCATGTTTAGGGTAAAAGCTACGAGTCAACCGAATCAGTTGGGGTCCAAAATTAATGATGCCTTACTGCAAAACAACAAGGAACTCTTGTCCAAAGGATACCGTTTGGTGAGGGTATCTACCTATATCAGACCAATCTCGTTTTGGGTTACTAAGCTTAGCTTGTGGCCTTGCAGTTTGTTAGTGGGTGCAGGTTTTAGTTGGATGGTCCATAATAACAAAATTTAGAGATGCATTTTTCATGGGTACTGTGAAGGCTGAAAAACTGGCAGGTACATGATTCGAAGAATAATAAGATACTAACCAGCAGGGATGTCATTTTTGATGGGGAGCATGATGTCTCTGGCATTAGTAAGTCACAGAAAGTTGTTGAAGAAGATTTACACATTGAGGAAGAAGGTGTATGTTCAGATGTTCCGATTATGATTATGGAGATAAATGGGCAGAATAAAGTATCAAAGTGGTATATCAAGGCAATTCAAGATGCGAAGGTGCCAATGGACACCAATTTTGAGAGGAAAACAGCCAGATCAGGATCAAGGGCATAACCTGAAGTAAGTTATGCTTATGATGACAGGTGTACTGAATAAATGATCAGATCACATAGGAGGATGCAATTAGTAAGACAAAGTTGGAAGATGCTACATGGAGTGAGTACGAGGCACTGATGAGTAATCCAAACACAAAACCATAGGAAAACAAGCAATTGGAGGCATGCTAGGATACAAGGCTAAGTGTAATGTCCCCTTTTAACCCACAGGACTGAGTATGCGCTTTGTCTACAGTTAGAATAAAAGATTGAGTCTTCAATCAGATTAAAGCAGCTTTGTTTTTCTGCATTTAGAATAAAATTAGTTGGTAAATTACTCCATAAAATAAGGCAGAGATAAATTGTTTGTCTCAGTCATTTAGCATCACAATTAGAGGGAGTTGTTGTTCAGTTAGTTGCCTACGTTTGAGGAAGTTAATCATTGGTTAGCTGCCTACGTTTTGGGAAATTAATTATCAGTTAGCTGCCTACATTTGGGGAAATTAATTATCAGTTACCTGCCACCCTTTATGGACTGACTTCCTATGATTTAGGATCGCCGAGAGCTGGGCTATAAAACAATGCATAAGGTAGAAAGAAATATCTTTTTGAATATTAATAAAACTCAACTTCAGCTACAGGTAGGTGATGCTGCTACAACAACTTGCTTGGTGCTTGAGGACGAAACCCTTCAGGGGTGAACCTAATCCTCTTGGGAACAACAACCCTCAGGGGAATACATGGTGCGGAATATTTCAGATTTGCACAGAGACTCAAGGATCAACAAATTGAACAATTGTATGGTTGCATGTGTGTTAAGGACATTTCAGAGTTCAGAATTGTATGCTGGGCATTTTCCCAATGTGTTGTGTTATTTTAGTTGCTTTCCATTTGTATGTATGTGTTTCATGAAAATAATTAAAAATCTCTGTTGTTAGAGACTTTCTAAGTCAGATTACTTGTATGCATTTAGTTTAGGACATTTTAGTGGTATCAGAGTTGTGATCTTGCTAGCTTTGGAAAACACAAAAAAAAAAAAAAAAAAAAAATCTATACTGCATGTTAGAGAGTGATAGGGAAATGATATATCAACAGAGGCATACAAGGGAAGCAAAAAATGGCACATGAGGATACAGAAAGGAAGATGACAGAAGTTGAAAGGGCAGATCTTTTCAAGATACCCTGAGAGGAATTCAACAGGGACAAGAAAGAATGACAGAACTAATGGCACAAATGTTACACATCCAAAGTAACATGCAAAATCCAGATCATACTGAGGCATCCCAGAGAGAGGGAAGTTCAGCTTCGCATGACCGATCAATGGTCAGTCAAATGAATCTCCTTCAAAAACCTGCTAAACCCATGTTTATATGGAAAAATGAAAAAATAGTTGCTGAGACAATTACTCAAGGGGAGTTAGACACTTTTTATGGATTATCAAGAGAAATCGGAATATTTCAAGGCTATAATAACTTTTGTTAACTATTTGGAGATACTTGGGAAAAAGGCTTAGTGGGGCAGAATGCATAGTAGCAACCAAAATGATGAAAGGAGAGACTTGCAACAAAATCTAAACAAATTAAATGCTCCTACCTTTGATGGCAGCAATAAAATATCTGCCCGGGCATGGTTGCAAACGCTGCAAACCTACTTTACACTCAGCTCTATGGTGGAGGAAGATGCCATTCAATTTGCCACATTGCATTTGGAGGGTGTTGCGTAGGATTGGTGTCACCATGGTTTGGTCTTTCAAGGGCATAGTCATGTAAATAATTTTGATGATTTCAGTCAGATTGTTGGACCACTTTGAGTGAAAGGATGAGGACGAGTACTTTAGGGAGCTTGCTAGAATCAGACAACAAACCTCAATGGATTTATATTTTGCTGAATTTTAGTGAGTTGTGGTTATGGTACCTGATGTAAATGAAAATAGAATCACTTTTCTCTTTATTAAGTTTTATTTGAGCCCCTCAAAGGTCTAGTTAAGGCCTTTGCACCCCCATCACTGTAAGAGGCTATTAGGAGGGATTTGACACTTGAGCCATTTGTACTAAGGAGCAAAATTTTCATCTCTGCCTAAAGCACCTACTGCAAGACAACAAAAGGATAATTTTTAGAAAAGAGGATTTAACTTGTACCCTCAAAGATCTACACTTTAGCCCATTGTAGCAAAAAATATTGATGAACAAACTAGAAATGAGCTTGGAAGGAAGTTGTTTTGTGTTTACAAAGAGCCTTGGGAGCCTGGTCATAGATGTTTGGGCAAGGGCCAAGTCCATTACATTGAAGTAATTTTTTATGAGGATATTGGTTATGAGACCGATAAATCAAAACAATAACAAGCAATAGAAGAACCCTTTGCAGGGCATGAGCCTGAGCAGTTGGCGGGAAATAATACCGACACTAGAGAAGGGACATTTGCAGTGCTTTTGGGAGCGCCATGGTATCACCTATTCCGAACTTGTGGGGAGTTATTTGGACAACGGATTATTGTGCTTATTGATAGTGGGGCCACCCACAATTTTATTGATGAAGGCCATGTGGCTAAGAGGAGATTGAAGGGAGAGGACTTCTCAGGATTCAATGTCATTGTTGCTGATGGTTTCACTATCCCATGCACCAAGGTAATTTGACAACTCAAGTTATCCTTTGGAGATTATAATGTATGTGATGATTTCTATGTTGTGGGACTAGGGGAAGCACACATAGTTTTGGGTATACAATGGTTGCATTCCCTTGGGGAATTCTCCCAAAATTATCAATCCATGGAGCTGAAATTCAAATCTCAAGGGAAGGGCATGGTGCTTAGGGGTATCCCTAATGGGTCACCTCATGTGGTCACAACTAAGAGTATGGAAAGGACTTTTTGCAAGGGACAGGTCTCATGCGTAGCCAGTTGCTTTTTGATAAAAGGCAATCCTTATACTTTGCCTTCGGATAAGCACCACACTTATCACGCTGACATTGATATTATTTTGGATAAGCATAGTATTGTGTTCAATGATATGCCTCCAGGTCTGCCATCGGATAAGGGATTCCAACACATCATAGAGTTGGATGAGGGTTCTAAGCCTGCCATGATAACTCCCTATTGCCATCCGCGGATAAATAGAGAGGAAATGGAAAAGGCCATCAAAGAACTGTTGGAGATGGGTATCATCAGACCTAGTTCTAGTCCATTTGCATCATCAATAGTATTTGTAAAAAGAAGGGATGGTACGATGTGGATGTGTATAAATTACAGGGCCCTGAACAAGAAGACAATAAAAAACAGATTTCCCATTCCTAGGGTCGATGAGCTTATTGATGAATTACACGGAGCTGTCTATTTTTCAAAAATTGACTTGAGGTTCGGCTACCATCAGATCCGTATGTGTGATGAGGACGTACACAAGACAAATTTTGACGCCATTGTGGATACTACGAGTTCTTGGTCATGCCATTTGGGCTAAAAAATGCTCCAACTACTTTTCAATCAACTATGAACCAATTATTCACTGCTTAATTGAAAAAATTTGTTTTGGTATTCTTTGATGATATAGTTATCTATAGTAAAACTTTGGAAGATCACTTGAGACACTTGGATACAATACTTGGGATATTGCAGCAACAGGGTTTTGTTGCAAAAGAATCTAAGTGTGATTTTGGAGTTACAGAGATTTTATACTTGGGTCACATCATTAGTGCTCTAGGTGTTCTGGTGGATCAACAAAAGATTGAAGCTATTATGGATTGGCCAACCCCTACTACATTAACTCATTTGAGAGGCTTCTTTGTTGGAGATTTGTTAAGGGTTTCTCATAGTTGACAACATCCCTGACTGACATGACTAAGAAGGGAGCCTTCTTATGGAATGACACAACTCAAGAAGCTTTTGAGAAGCTCAAGAAGGTAATGAGCTCATGCCCTATAATTCCATACCCAATTTCTCACAACCATTTGTTGTTGAGTGTGATGCTTCAGGGGAAGGTCTTGGAGCTCTGCTAATGCAAAAGGGGCATCCATAGCATTTGAGAGTAGAAAATTGAAAACTTCAAAAAGGGTATTTTCTATTTATGACAAGAAAATGCTTGCTATCATGCATGCTTTGACTAAGTTCAGGGAATACTTAGGATGTGGCAAATTTCTGGTAAGAATGGATTACAACAGTCTGAAATTTTTCCTTGGCCAGTGTGATTTGAATGATCGACAACAAAATTGGGTGAGTAAGCTTCAAGCTTACAATTTTGACATAGAATATGTGAAGGTAAAAGAATATGGTTGCGGATGCTTTTTCCCGAATGCCTACGTTCTGCTCCATGTCTTTTATTGCTGCTGATTGGAAGGCTGCTATCATGGCAGAATATGCTAAAAACACTTATGCTACTAATATTTTAAATGGAAGTGTGAAAGATGACAAGTATATAGTGGCAAAAGGTCTTATCTTGTATAAGAACATAATTTTCCATGTAGCCGAGTCCAAGATGAGGGAGAAAATTATGAGGACTTTGCATGATGCACCTATGGCTGGTCACCCAAGTTTCTATAAGACTTATAGGCAGTGAGGGAGAGATTTACATGGAAGGGCCTCAAGGAAGATGTTCTCAAGCATGCTAGAGAATTTACTACTTGCCAACAGAGTAAGGTAGAGCATGCTTTTCCAACATGTTTACTACAGCCTTTGCCCATTCCCAACCAAAAATGGGAAACTATATCTGTGGATTTCATCACAAGATTTCCTAAGGTAAATGGAAAGGACTGCATTTTTGTTGTAATGGATCAGTTAACTAAATATGCACATTTTTTTGCTATCCTTACTGAGTTCAGAGCACAACAGGTAGTTGTCTTGTTTTTTAGAGAGGTATTTCGGTCATATGGTTTGCCTAAGACTATTGTCAACGATAGGGACAACAAATTTCTGAGCTCCTTTTGGCAGGAGTTATTGCGTTTGATAGGCATTGAGCTCACTCCTAGTACCACCTATCACTCCCAAACCGATGGATAGATATAGATAGTAAATAAGTGGGCTGAAGGGTACTTTAGGAACTATGTTATAGATCAACAAACATTGATTAAGTTGCTGCATCTTGGAGAGTATTGTGATAACACCACTTATCATATGTCCATTGGCATGACACCATTTATGGCATTATATGGATATGATGCACTAACTTTCATTGATGTGGTGTTCACTGATAGTAGGGTACCAACAGCTGGTGACTTGGTGGAACATAGCCGAGACATTTTGAAGTCACTCAAAGATCATTTGCAGTGGGCCCAAAATCAACAAAAGCTTTATGCAAATCGACACCACATTGAGAGATCCTTTGAGGTTGGAGATATGGTCTTTCTACACTTGCAACTTTATAGGCAAGCTTCCATTAAGAGAAGTGAGGCTGAAAAGCTCAAACCCCTCTTCTATGGAGTATGGACCATATAGAGTCTTGAGGAGAGTTGGTGAGGTGGCCTATGAGTTAGAGTTGCTGACCAACAGCTGGATTCGCAATGTTTTCCATGTATCTTGCACCAAAAAGTCACTTGGCCAACATGTTGCACCATCAATTGATTTGCCACCCTTGGATGATGAGGGGAAACTCATATTGGTTCGAGAGGCCATCATTGACATATGGGAGAAGAAATTGAGGGACATAACTGTCATAGAGTTCTTGGCCCGTTGGAAGACCCTACCTGTTGAGGATGCTACTTGGGAGGGGCTAGAGATCGTCGAACATTTAACATTGCATTGCTTGTGGGCAAGCCATTTTGGGAAGGGCAGACTTGCAATATCCCCTTTTAACCCGCAACATTGAGTAAGTGTTTTGTCTACAGTTAGAATAAAAGATGGAGTCTTCAATCGGAATAAAGCAACTTAGTTTGTTTGTAGTTAGGATAAAATTAATTGGGAGATTACTCCATAAAATAAGGCAGAGAGAAATTGTTTGTCTCAGTCAGTTAGCATCACAATTAGAGGGAGTTGTTTTTCAGTTAGTTGCCTATGTTTGAGGAAGTTAATTATCAGTTAGCTGCCTACGGTTTGAGAAATTAATTATCAATTAGCTGCCACCCTTTATGGACTAACTCTCTATGATTTAGGATTGTTGGCAGCTGGGATAAGCATAAGTTAGAAAGAAAATATCCTTTTGAATATTAACAAAACTCAACTTCAGCTACAGGAAGGTGATGCTGCTACAGCAGCTTGCTTGGCGCTTGAGGAGGAAACCCTTTAGGGTGAACCTAATCCTCTCGGGGATGACAACCCTTAGGGGAATACGCGATGCAGGACATTTTAGATTTGCTTAGAGGCTTGAGGATCAGCTGAATGAACAATTGCGTGGTTGCATGTGTTAAGGACATTTCAGAGTTCAGAACTATATGTTGGGAATTTTCCCTAGGAGTTGTATTATTTTAGTTGCACTCCATTTGCATGTATGTGTTTCATGAAAATAATAAAAAAACTCTGTTGTTAGAGACTTTCTAGGTCTGATTACTTGTATGCATTTAGTTTAGGACATTTCACTAGGCACAAAGCAAATGACACACTGACCAGTACAAAGCTAGATTCATTGCAACAGATTATGCACTAAAGGAATGAATTTTCTTTAGCAATACTTTTGATCTAGTTACAAAGATGGACGCTGGTTGATTATTTCACTTAAAGAAAAGGTGATCCAAATAGAGTGAGATCCAATTTTTTTCTGGTTAAGAGTGACAAGTCCAAAGATATAGGTTGTGTCGATGCATATGAATTGATTGCAATTGGAATCAACTCGAGTTTGAAGATAAAATTGGCATATATATTTGATGTGATAGATCTTGGCCTCTTGAAATATTTCTTGGAGTCTGAAGTTTGATAACATATACACAAAACGTTCTTTATAAATTCAAGATGTAGGTTTGTGAGGTGAAAGCTACACCAATTGAAGTTGGAGCAAAGTTGTGAGCATTTGATGATTTTAAATCAGTTGACCTAAAATAATAGGGAGCTTGATCTACTTGATGATTGCGAAACCAGAGATTAGTTATACAGTTGGGATTTATTCATATTTAATATTTATGGAAACACAAAAGGTGACACATCTGTTGGCAGCAAAGGGGATTTTGAGATAATCAAAGGTACAACCAATAATGGTTTGGATTATAAAGGGTCACATATTTAGCTTGGTTGGTTACTGCATTCAAATTGGGCAGATTGTATGGAAGAGAAGCGATCATCAACAGTATATACTTCCAAGATGGGATGAAAAATTATTTTCTGGACAAGTACGGAGCAGTAAACTACTTCATTGTCATCAACAAAGGTGTACAAAGAAATAGTTGGAGTAACATGTGAAATAGTGTGATTTAGTGGAGTTCCTGACGATTCTCAAATAGGTAATACTCAATGACACCATTTTATGGCAACAATCAAAGCACAACTCATTTGTCCAAGACACCTGTACTTCACACAAGCATTAAGCACATTGATCTGCATCTTCAATGCACTGCAGAGTAGTTGCAGAATTAGAGTTTTGAATGGATTTATTACAGGAATGAAGACTATGTTAAATATTTCACTAAAGCTTTGAGCAAAGAGAACATAAAAAAGTTCAATGACATGTGTTGTAGATAATAAAATGCTGAAGGGGCTTTAGAAATTAGGATATATGATTGTTTTCTTCGTTCCCAAGGTTTTCTTCATTTCTAAGATGTCATAGTGTAAATAATAAATATGATGATTTCATTTAAGTATGGAAGAATGTTAAGTACAATTGGTATGAAAATTAGGTACAATGCATAATTCAAACTTGGAGCCGGACAAGATGTGTGCACAATGTTTGTTTGCTTAATTCTGAAGGGCCTTTGGAGACTTTGTATGTCATCCAGATATGATCTTGATAGATTGCTTCTACTTTAATTTTATTAAGCTTATTCTTGTTCTGCAAGACATGAAAGGCATCATTGTAGAACGTGTGATGCTCTCTTCACATTTAGCCATGACCAATTTCTTAAGTAATATTGAACTGTGATTGACTATCACGAATATTAGATGAGTTTCTTTTTTCATCCTTATATCTGATGCCAAGATGTCCAATGATTGATAATGTCCCTCTTAATTGGGAGCAGTTATATGCTAAAGGTTCAATTGTCATTTGAACCTTCTCCATTCTATCTCAAACAAGTTTCTTGGAATAATGGATTGGCTTTTTCTTACTCTTTGTTATTTGTAGAATGTTTGTCTTTCTTCTAAACCATTTTTTCTAAATGTTATAATGGTACGCCACTCTGCACATAATCTGAGTTGCTGAAGCATTAATTATATGCTTAGAAGCACACTTTGCCAACAAACGTTATCATCATACTTCCACAATTGTCTCTCTGTTCTAAGGGTTCATAAACGTATTTCTTTTTATTGTTTCTGGGACGGTGAGATTTTCCAGTTCTGTTATTGGTGCTGATGTCAATTTCCATTCATATTGTAGATGGTTCGAGGTGGAACTGCCCTTCCACATGGCATTGGCAAGGTATCCTTCACACGTGGTATCTTATTTTACATTTGTGTTCAGTTCACTTCAAATAATATGATGTACATATTAGAGCGGAGCTAACGAGTTTCACATTATGCAGCCTATTAGAGTGGCAGTATTTGCAGATGGTGCAGCTGCAAATGAAGCTAGAGCTGCTGGAGCTGATGTAGTAGGAGGTGATGAATTGATCAATGAGATTAAGGAAGGTAAAGTAATGATCTTCAAGTTTAAAAGGGGAATTTTAAATTTACATCTCAATCTGATTTGTTTATAAAGGTAGAGTTTTTATTCTCTTTTTTGTATGGTTTCGCTGGCCAGGATTTATCACCATCTCATATAATAATTTGACAAAAATTGCGTTTTTGATATTTGCTCATGATATCTTTGTAGATTCTACTATGTTCAGCTCTTGACAATGGGTCTAATTTTGTAGTTGGCCTCAAGGGCAATTTTGATAAGTGCATTGCAACTCCAGCATTTATGCCACGTCTGGGAAAGGTTTTTATTATAACATATTCTACATGTTTAACTTCATTAAATGAAGTCTTGCAGAGAATTCTTACTGTTTTTGTTTGCTAAATTGACCAGATAGGAAAGGTTTTGGGCCCTCGAGGGTTGATGCCGAATCCCAAAGTGAGTGCCTGTCACTGTGCCCATATAGAGATTTTGGGCTTTGAAGTGGTTTCATGTAATGGTTAAAATGATTGAGATGGTTTCTTATTTGGGAGGAATGTAGGCTGGCACTGTGACAAATGATGTTGGAGTGGCCATCAGGGAGGCAAAGAAAGGTCGAGTTGACTTCAAGATGGACAAGTGTGGTATCGTGCATGTGGGACTTGGGAAGGTGGGCTAAGCAATCCTCTATAATCTTTAGAATAGTGCATATGAATTCCAGTAATGTTTTTTTTTTCTGCTGTCAATGCATTCTGCTTGGCAGGTAAGGATTATATGTATTTATAAACATCATTTTTGTTGCTGGATAGTTTATTGGACATTCTCCTTGTTTTCCACTGCATTTTCCTCTGATTAGATAGCATCTTGATCTTACTTTGCACGTCTTGTCTAGCTAAAATTCTGCAAACAACATAAGAACCTCTTGCTGGAGGAATTTCTGCAAATCAAACCATAGCAACGGATATTCATGTAATGGACCACTGTTTAGATCAGTTTTTATGTTTCCAGGATTACTGACATGAGAGTGTGCAGCTGTGCATCACTATCAATCACTGAGTGCTCACAACCAGAAATATTGACATTTGAAGTGTGGGTATATTGATTAATGCAGGATGCATGTGTTAACAGGGATTACTTATCAATGGAACTAGCCATATCTGCCCGAGTAAGATAAATTGTAAATACTAATTTTGATCGGAGTCTCTTCATTTGCATTGATAAATGCTTATTGCTCTTCCAAGATTGTCATTGATGAATGAAGTAATCAAAATCGAGAAATGAAAGCAAACAACTGTAAAAGTGATCTAATTTAACTAAACAATAAATACCCAATTCAATGCAAAACTTCTCTGTGGAGCACTAACTGTTCTTATCCCCAAAAGGCTAGGTTGCCGATATGGATACCCCACGTCAGATACTTTCACTTCTGTTTCCTCTGCCACTTCATATTGTTGCGCTTTGTGGAACTCATACAAATCTGCCACATTGAGTATGGGCAATATGTCCATCTATTCTGGCAACTCAGTCGCATATGCATTTATTGAGAATTTGGGTAACACTTTACATGGCCCTATCTTATTCATCCTTAACTTATATATGTTCCCTGCGGGAACCTCTCCTTGCGCAAATGTGCCAACATAAGGTCTCCTACCTTTGAACTACTTGTTTCGGCCTTTCTCATCCACATGCTCCTTATATTGCTAATTACTCTGCTCTGGGCTTCTTCGCACCTCTTGGTGTAACTCATGCATATACTTCACATAGTGTTCAGCTTTTGCGCTCCTTCCATGCGCCTCATTGATGTCACTCAACTTCACAACTCGCCTTGGATTTCTTCCATTTACCACCTGGAAAGGTGTTTTCTTAGTGCTGCTATTCATGGAATTGTTGTATGCGAACTCTGCTTGCACAAACATCATATCCCACTACTTGGACTTATCTCCAAGGCTTATGTCACCACCTTAGTTTCTCCGTCCGTCTGGATGAAATGTTGAACTAGAACTCAACCTCGTCCCCGAATTCTTCCATAGTGTATGCCAAAAATGGCCTACAAATCTCGTATCTCTATCTAATACTATGTTGCACGACAAACCATGCAACTTCACCATCTCTTTGAAGAACAAGTTGGCTATGTTCGTCGCATCACTTGTTTTCTTGCATGCGATAGAATGCATCGTTTTCGAGAATCTATCCACCACATCAAAGATGGAATCATTTCCTCTTTGCATTCTTGGCAATCCTAGCACAAAATCCATGCTTTTGTCATCCCATGGATCTTTTGGAATAGTTAGTGGTTGATAAACCCGTGATTTGACTCTTCCCCTTTGCCAACTGGGAAACTCAGCATCTTTGCACATGTTCAAGCACATATGTGCCCATCCTTAGCCAGTAGTATGCTTCAGCTAATAGTGACAATGTCTTGTTGCAACCAAAATGTCTTGCTAAGCCTCCACTGTGCTTCTCCTTGATTAGGTTTTTGCGCATTGACCCTTGGGTATGCATAACTGCGCTTTCTTGAACAACATTACCTCCTGTATGTGGTGTCCAACCACGATGTTCTATCCAAAATTGTGGGCTTTGTGCACGCTTTCCATGCATCACAAAAATATTTATCATTGGCATATAGCTCCTTCATGGTGTTAAAATCCATGACCCCCAATTGCATCTTGTTTAACACTAGCACTCTCCTGGTTAGCAACCTTGTGTGATCCCCGGCTTCGATGCTTCAATGCAAATTTGTAGCTTTGCAGGAACTCTACCCTCTTCATGTGTCTTTGGTTTAACTTCCCTTGCCTATTGATGAAATGTAGCGCTTGATGGTTTGTGTACAACATAAAGTACTTTGGCAACGGATAGTGTCTCCACTTCTTCAATTCTTGCACAATGGCATAAAACTTCTGGTCGTAGACTGAGTATTTCTTCTTCACATCGTTAACTTCTTGCTGAAGTATGTGATGAATCTTCCTTCTTGGTTCAACACTGCTCCAATTGCTGCACTGCTCGCATCATGACCCCCTCGGAACACCTTGTTGAAGTTTTGGCAGCTCTAATATCGGCTTCTTCGGCACCTAGTTCAACTCTTGGAAATTGTGCTTAGCTTCCTTTGTCCATGCAAATGCCTTGCGATCTCCTCTCAACACCTCTATGATCAATGCGCATATCCTGCTAAAGTTCTTGATGAACTTACTATAAAACCTTATGAGACCATCAAAACTTTGCTTCTCAAATGCACTCTTTCCATGCATCACAAAAATATTTCTCATTGGCATATAGCTCCTTCATGGTGTTAAAATCCATGACTCCCACTTGCATCTTGTTTAACACTAGCACTCTTCTGGTTAGCAACCTTGTGTGATCCTTGGCTTCGATGCTTCAATGCAAATTTGTAGCTTTGCAGGAACTATACCCTCTTCATGTGTCTTTGGTTTAACTTCCCTTGCCTATTGATGAAATGTAGCGCTTGATGGTCTGTGTACAACATAAAGTACTTTGGCAACGGATAGTGTCTCCACTTCTTCAATTTTTGCACAATGGCATAAAACTCCTGGTCATAGACCGAGTATTTCTTCTTCACATTGTTTAACTTCTCGCTGAAGTATGCGATGAATCTTCCTTCTTGGTTCAACACCGCTCCAATTGCTGCACTGCTTGCATCATGATCCCCTCGGAACACCTTGTTGAAGTTTTGGTAGCGCTAATATCGGCTTCTCCGGCACCTAGTTCAACTCTAAATTGTGCTTAGCTTCCTTTGTCCATGTAAATGCCTTGCGATCTCCTCTCAACACCTCTATGATCAATGTGCATATCCTACTAAAGTTCTTGATGAACTTACTATAAAACCTTATGAGACCATCAAAACTTTGCTTGTCAAATGCACTTCTTGGCGATGGCCACTCCATTATTACCGGCACCTTCTTTGGGTCCATCTATAGACCTTCTTGGGATATCACAAAATCCAAGTATATTAACTCCATCTTCATAAAGCTGCATTTCTTCACATTGATCAACAACTTCTCTTTGCGCAACATTTGCAACACATTCCATAGATGTGCTAGGTGTTCCTCCATCTTGCTGAACACCAGAATATCATCCAAATATACAACATACTTTCCCAGAAATGGCTTTAACACTTCATTCATTAACCTCATGAATGTACTTGGTGCATTTGTCAAATCAAACGACATCACTAGCCATTCATACAGTCCATCTTGGAAATCGTCTTCTATTCATCTCCTTCCCTTAGCCTGATTTGATGGTAACCACTTTTTAGATCGATCTTGGAGAAATACTTCACCCCACTCAGGGAATCTGTCAAGTCATCCATGCACGACAATGAAAATCTATACTTGATCGTGATCTTGTTGATGGCCTTTGAATATGTGCACATGTGCCATTCAACTCCCTTCTTCAGCGCCAATATTGCAGGGACTGCACATGGGCTTAGGCCTTCTCTAATCAACCCTTAATTTAATAACTTGTGTACTTGCCTTTGCACTTCTTTGCTCTACTGAGCTATCATCCGGTATGTGGTTTAATTTGGCATTCTTGCTCTGGTTATTAGATCCATGTGATGACTGATACTTCTCATCGGCGACAATTCTTCCGGTAGGTTGCTCAAAACAATTTTGGCGAACTCGTCTAACAAATCCACTTCGCACGAAAGTTCTTCCTTTTCTTTCTTGACCCCTGTGTGCTCCTCTTGTGTCGACTTTGGTATGATCTTAAAACATACCTTCTCACTTTCCACCTCTTGCAAAAATTCCTTCCCTGACACCATCAGTACTCGTGTGCAATCACTGTTGAACCCTCCTCCTTTCTTGTCCTTCAACAAACTTAGTGTGAACTTCTTGCCATCATTTTCTAAGTGATAGATATTTGCTTTTTTGTCATGCAAAACCTTTTGGTCATGTTGCCAAGTCCTTCCCAAAAGTACATGATAGACGTCCATTGGCATTACATTGCACCATACCTCATCTAGGTGTGCGCCAATTTGGAATTTCACTAAGCATTGCTCGTTCATCAACACCTAATGGTCCTTTTGTAGCCATGACACCTTATATGGGTTTGGATGTGCCACCATCTTTAAACCTAGTTTCTTCACCATCTCGCATGAGACTAGATTGTCTATGTTGCCATTGTCCACAATCACTCTACAACACTTGCCTCCCGACTTGCACATTGTTTAGAATAGGTTCTTCCTTTGCATTGGTTCACTATCCTCCTTCAGTGGCTTGAACAATATCCTTTATATCATGAGGTTTTCTTTGCATTTTGGCTCCTCAAAGTGCTCGATAGATCCAATGGACTCTATGTCTTTGTGCGTAATGTGCCCCTCAGCTTTAGACCTACTACTTCCCCTTGAACTTGTAGACATTCGTATGCTCTATGTCTATGCTGGCCTCATTTGAAGCATGTTCCTGGGAATCCTCTTCCCCTTCTTGGCCTAAATCTTCCTCGACCACTGGACGAGTATGATGTACTCATGCTTGAGTTCTCTTGCTCATTTCTATGTGTTTCACCTTGTTCGTGTGTGTGCACATTGCACGTAGTGCTATTCTCTCCTTGTCTCTACATGTTCCTTGTTGCGCCACTCCATCCTATGCGTGTGAACCTTTATCTTCCTCGCATGTTATTCAGTTATCTGTGAGACAACTTCTCTTCAGCCTTCAATGCGAATCAATAGGCTTCTACTATTTGGATTCGAGTCATATTCAACTCCTATTGGATACCAAACCTCAATCCATTTAGGTATCTTGTGACCTGTAATGTCTCTATTTCCACATCATGATTAAACAGGTATTGAAGACCTTTAATCTATTTTTCCATAGACTAAAGGAGCCCTTTTTGGGGATTATATTTTATTAGTTATTTATTAATTGTTGAAATTGTGTTTTTTATCATAAGGCAATTATTATTTAATTAATAGAATATTTAAAAAGTGATTTTTTACCATTAAAGTGTTTAAATGAATTAATTATTAATTTATTTGCTTTAAAGTAATTTTAATTACTATTTTAAAATTAAGGCAACCAATTAATATATTATTCAAAAAGGAGATGTCGGCATGGGAGCTAAATCAAGGTAAAAGAAAGGTGTTTTATTTTCTCAAAGTGGTTCACCCTCTTTGGAAGTTATAAATACACGACGAAAGCTACAATGGAGAATATGCTCAATTTCGATAAAATTGTTCTTCATGCTTGAAGAAACTATTGGGATGTATTCCCAATAGAGGTTCGCTACTGTTGGTGATTGATCAATTTAAAAAGGTGTCTTTTGACACCACCTTTTGGTAAAGATCTTGTTCTTGTCCTAAGGAGTGGGGTGAATTGCTTTGGAGGGTTTGTGTGGATTTTTGTGAGGGCTTCGTGGTCTTTTCCTTGCATGTTAAGCTTGCTAATTAATTATATTATTTTTGCAAGTGGAGCGAACCATTTGGGGAGCTTGGATCTAGGGTTTGGAGGCTTCATTTGATCTAAAATTTACAAATTAAATAATATGATTTTATTTGCTAATTTTTTGATTATTGGTGTGAAGTTTTGGATGAATTTGTTAAGGGTTTGAAGGAGAAAATTAAATAATAATTTACAAAATTATTATTTAATTATTTGACAGGTTTTTGAAGGTTTCTCCATTTGTGGAAGGCAAGGATTCATTTTATAATTTTCTACTATTTTTCCCTACATTTGGGAAGTGGAACAATTGGTTTGGAGAGGCTAATTTGGCGATTTCTATGCCCAAAATAGGTTGCTGTAATTTCTTGGTATTTTTCAGGGATTCGTGGCTATTTTTGGCAAGGGTTTGAAGAGGGAAATCACTTAGAACAGTTGCTATAATTTTTGATAATTAATCAGAATTTTTTGCCATAAAAAATAGCGTTTAAGCTTAAAAAATTGAATAAAAAGGTATTTGTTTTGTGCAAATTAAATTCTGATTTTTTCCTACAATTTTTCAGTTATTTTGGAATAAATTATTGATTGGAATTTACCCATAAAACCCTACTATTTTGGTGTCCAAGGTTTCTAGGGCTTAATAAGGGTTTGGTGAGCTTGTTTTGCAAACTAGGGTTTGCTGATTGCATTTTCAGATTTGTGAATTTTGGGGAAAGTCTCTTTTGCATGAAATCCTCCCATTTGGGGAAATTACACGACCTCGCGATCTACTTCACCATGCCTTGGTCTGATGATAATTTTGTAGAATTCTGTGTACTCCTTGATAGATAGCTATTTTTGGCACAAGGTCTGCAGTCTCTTGAACAACTGCATCCAATAGTCTCCAGGCAAAAACTTACCCTTCATCTTCACAACCCATCTGGTCCCATCAGGGTATCTTCTCTTTACCTCTCCTTTCATTCTGAACTTCCTTCCACCATAGCACTTCATGACCCTTGAACTTGGTATGCGCAATCTTCACATGTTGTGGGTCACCAATATCTTCAAACTCTGTGTTTTTCCATGTCCATGAGCCAATCAATGAGATCTTTTGGATTTAAACTTCCTGAGAAGCATGATAGGTCCACCTTGGTGCCTTGTCCAATCTGTGAAATAGCTCTCAAGAGCCTACCTTCCCCTGCATCCATTTGCTCTTTGTCATCTTTGTCACCTCTGGTGCCTTCTACGCACTGCCCTTCCTCCTCAACGTTGCTTTGGTCATCTCTTGGCATGAACCCATGTTGTCTGTCCTCCTCAACTACATCTAAATGCGTTTGCACAACACGCAACACGCCTAAGACTTCTTCAAGTCTTCTAGTCATGTTGGCTGCAACTGCGCCTCTTCCAACAGCGCTTTTGGGTGACATCTTTATTCTCACCTCCTTGTCCTCTATCCACCTTTTCACGGTGGAGAACAACACTCAACTAGCTGCTTGAACCTGGCTAAGAGCTTGTTTTTATCATGAGAGTTTCTTCTATTATTATTATTATTTGCCTGAATGGTATATTAGAAGCAAATTAAGAAGATTTTGCTTGAGAAAGTAGTACTTTATCTGATTTTTTAATTTGTTTCTGCGTGGCGTGTGAAAGTTTAGCTAGGAGCTTTGAAGCTTGTTTGGAGGGTGTTAAATAATTGTTGGAGCATGTGAAGTCCTTGGTTGGAGCATTAAAAATCATCATGAAGCTTTACAATCCTAGCGAAGGTGTTGGAATGCTAGAATAACTTCCCTGGAGGGTGTTTGAGCCTAGAAACGTATCAAAAATCAGATAAATGCATTGGAAATCAACCTAAATTAGATAAAAGGCATTTTTTGACTCTTAAATAAAAACAAACTCTACCAAAAGTGTGAGACAATGGAAGTGCTTAGGGCATTGGTATATGAAACCGTTGAAATGTTCTACAAAATTGCCATTTAGTAGTACAAAACCGCTATTCCACATGACAAAATCGTTGTTTCACAGGTGACTATACAACTCAGAATTTTCCAAAAATGCACTTGAAACTGTAACTAACACCCTTTCAAACCAATATCAAATAGATATACCCCTTAAAATAGCTCAAAAATGACTGAAAAATCCTAAGGAATGCAATTATGATGAACATGATGTGGGAAATGTCCCACCGAGCATGCAAAGACAATTCCAAGTGTCCTTTTGTCTACCCTTAAGGCAAATATAACATCTCCAGTTTTTTTTTATAACAAATGACTCAATTTTTTATTACTTGGTTGAGAGGTGTTTCTTCTTGTAACGCATAGAGCTGAAGAAAAGAGTCTCTCTGTTGCATTCTTGTAAATTTGCAGCTACTCAATAATTGCATCTCTAGTGTCATTATCAGGGATCATCCTCTTTATGCATGTATTGAGGCCATCCATAACCTCCTTAGCGGCCTTAAATGAATCGAAATAGAAAAACTTAGGATTCAAGTAGTAGCTCGCAGCATGAATATGTCGGTGGAGCGTCTTGTTCCATCTCCAATCAATTATGTGCTAAATCCATATTTTCTTTGATTTTGCCCATAATATTTGGCTATGGCCTCTTTGACTACGTCCATAACTTCATATAAATAACACATTGGATTTCTCTCCGCATCCATCAACCGTAGAACTTGACCCAAAGGCTTTGACACCCAAAACAAAATAATGCACAATTCAAAATCAAAATCAAGATTTTTTTTAATAACAAACAAATGACATAAAAAAAATAGTAAATATAAGATTACCTTAAGGATTAAGGATTTCCTCCATGCGCTTCGCAAATACATCATAAAAAATGGTCTTCATGACTATTTTCTTGTTGGCCTTCCTAGCATAGGAAGACTCCAATCTCCAGTAACTCACAAACATAAGGGACGTTAGTGAAGCTGTGATGCTCGACAATGTGATAGAGTTTGTGGTGGATTGTGTGACTCCTGATCGCACAAACACCTTTCCATTGGTTTTTCTCTCATCAAGTTTAGCACCCAAGTGTGATTGTAGATGAACTTGATGATATTTCTTGCCCCTTCAACCATATTTTTCACCCATGAGTTCTTTCCTATGTCTTCGACTAGGAGATAAATGCAATAGGTTGGTTGCACAAGAGGTCCAAAAAGAGTAGGGTGCCCCCTAAAGAAGTCTCCCTGTTGTTATATATGTTGTCATGTTGTCTGTCACAACTTGGATGACATTCTGCATACCCACTTCCATCACCACCTCATCCAACATATCACACAAAGTATTTGCATTTTTTACTTGTTGGGAGGCATCAATTGACTTCAAGAAGACCGGTTGTTCACTTGAAGCCGCTAGAAAGTTAATCAACGTGCTATTTTTTTCCATCCATCCACCCATCAGATAAAACGGTGCAGCGTTTTTTATTATTTTTATTTGCTCTTCTACAATAGCTTGCATATTTTGACGAAATCTTTCAACAATAGGTCACTCAAATCATGAGTAGGAGATTGGATCCCCTTCTTGGCAACAATCAATGTAGTGACCGAATTCTTCCAATACGAGCTTTTTGCCACATTGAAAGGAATGACGGTTTAATACCAAAAGTTTGCCGCAACTATCCTTGCTTCATTGTGCACTTCTCGGTTCCAGGTGGTACCTTTGAGTGAAGGTAGTGACTCAGTACTACTTTGAGGAACCAAAAAAATAGCCAAACTATCTTTTGTGGATGAGCCCCGTCCCCATCCTTGACTCCCTAGGGTTAGGGCAATAGAAGAGGCCTCAATGTCATAATCATCCCTCGTTTCCCTCCTATTCGCTAAGGCTGCAAGTGCATCAGCGTTCTATTTTTTTCCTCCGCATAAGCCACAAGGCAAGTAGCCATCTCTTTTTGAACCCTAAGTGGTGTTTATGTGCACAATACCACATCATTCCTTGGTAGTTGTGCAATGTGGTATTCAAGGCGATAGACACCTCCACTCATCTTTATCCCGCAATAATTGCATATAACACAATTACCCTCTGTTGCCGGTTCACAATGCTTCCAAGAAGGGTCATTGGACCTAGGCTTACGACGGGCAACTAAATGTGATGCCGATGCTATTCTTAACCAACAAGCTTGAACCCTAATATTGAAAAAAAAAAAAAAAAAAAAAGTTTTAGAATCTAACCGAAGCTGCCAATGAAAGGAAGAAGTAGAACTAGATATCATGATTCATATTAGAAAGAAAATGAAAAATAAAATAAATACCTGTAAGCTGTAGGCTGTTTGACTGTGTATTCCTTGGGACTTAAAAGTGGAGTATGTATTAAAAAGCAGTAGGCAACTGTAGGCTGTGTGACTGTGTATACTATATACCCTTGGGCCTTGTTCAATGTTAATCACTATATCAGTATGTATTCCTTGAGGCAGCTTTGAAGTAACAATGAAAACCGTAGGCTCCACTGACTGTATCAGTCTGTAGCCTATGTACCACTGTCAATCACTCAGTCTGATTATGAACAATACAGCCAATATTTAGCAAAATAGATCAACATAAATTTGAAAGTTAGAGGAAGAGTGATATTGCAAAGATAGGAATCCATATTTTTGTCCTCAAACCTCAAGTATTAAATCTGGGTTAAAACAGGGCCCTTGTTCCTACTGTTGTATGCAAACTAGATTCACAAATCGCAAACCCCTAGCTCCAATGACTGTGCACTATATTCATGAATCACAAGGAAAAATCACAGAGAAAAAACACAGAAGTAATGATAAAATATATTTTTTCCGATCTGTGCTTTTATTCCATCCTTGGGGGCGAGTCGTGGTGATAAAGTCACGATTTTTGCATTTTTGCTAATTGCTGTAAGTCGGCAAAAATTGCTGATTTATAGGTGAAAAACTTCTGGTGATCTGTCAGAAGATTTATCGTTTCAAGGTTGAATCTTGATTTCTTGGCAATTTATGGCAAGTTTTGAATATATGGTTCGAAGGTCGTCCCAATGCCTTAAGGTGAATAAAACAACTGTTTAAGGTTCCTGGAACATAGTAGAAACAGATAACAGTCTGCGACTCCGCACAATGGCAAAACTGCCAGCTGTAGTGGGGTGGTGGTTCCATTTGTGTTATAGTGGTTTCCCATGTGTCATGGTGATTTTGCCTGTGTTAGACAGAAAAGAAGAGTAACGGAAGGAGAACAATGTTGCTTCATGTTTGTTGCCATTTTGGAATGACTGTTAAGTTCATTCTTGCCGAACTGAGTTATGTATGACCTTTAGGGTCATTGTAATTCATTCTTTCTTTCTTTCATTTATTGATGAATTGATTGAGTCTCTAGGAAGTTGAGTGCAGTAGGAGAGAGTGTGAACTTGAAGCAAGTTGTAGAGCATGGAAATCTGTAAGGATGCTGTTGATATGTTGGTGGTGTCTTTGGAGGCCTCAAGAAGACAGTAAGCTTTGTAATATTGCAAAGAGATGGTGGCAAGAGAAGGCAAGGCCTTACACTTTCGGAGTTTCCCACATTGGGTTTCAATAGGGTAATCTCTTGTGTTGTGTGCTCTATTTTTTGTGATGTTTCAGTTCATGTTTTGTCTCATTTCATGCAGACAATGGTCTACCTTATTTACGGTACATAAACAATCTATTTTTTTCTCAAGCAAATCCTAAGGGAACAGTCATTCAATCAAGTTGCTTATTGATGAGAAAAGATTCTTGTTAATGAATTAGATATGTGCCAAGTATGGATCTAAGTTAATAACCATCTCTCTATACTCTAGTGTTCATTGCTTTAGTTAACCTCAAATCTCAGATTTTCCTTCCAAGTGCTTCCACTAAAGCATGGAAAAAATCACATCCAGGTATCTTCCAATTTCTCTTTTAAAATCCAAGAAGCAGACCGATTACTTTTGAAAACTTATTACATTTTAGACCTCAATAATTCAACTTCAGGGAAGAAAAATTGGGGCTTTAATCATCCTTATTTAGAAGGATCATCTTTTATACTTCTTTGATGTCAAAGCTTTAATTTAAAAGATTACAATCTTCAAGAATCAAAATAGTTTCTTTAAATCTTTCTTTAGGATCTCCATGATGAACTGCCTGCAGTGTGTCTCAAAAATTATTGTTGCAGTTTGATTTTTCCTCCAGTGGAACTTGTTTGATTTATGCCCAAGTTACATCTAAGATAAATCTTGTAACAAAATGTGGCCCTTGTTTGACGGATAAGAGAGAAACACACGGACGGAATTAAAACAGGCAGGTAATCAAAGGGAATATCTGTATGGAAAATAGAAGCTCCAGAACCTAGAGTTCATTTTTTAACATCTTCTTAATGTCTAATCAATTACTGTCAAGGACGTCTTCTCTTCGGATCAGTCGATGCACCTTGTTTGTGTGAAGTGCTGGAAACTGTACAAGAATAAAGGAATGTTTGTTTATCTTAGCTGGGGTCTCAAGAGCCTAAATATTAAGTCCATGTAACCTCATGCCTTATTTTTCCTGCCATTATAAAATGCTTGAATGAATACATGCTTTCTGATATTGATGGTACCGAATAAGTGTGTTATTTGAATTTTTTTTGAGCCACTAACGAAAGTAGTGTATGATTGGAACTGAAGCATGATAAGTTGTAGGTGGTAGGTGTGGATATAATCATCTTGAGGAAGACATCTACATACACAGTTGTCCATTGCAATAACATAAAGTTTGATTCTGATGCTAGCTGATAATAAGTATACAAAGGGAATGATTGTATTGGATAGTTTATGTTTGAGCATGTTGAAGGTCATCCGATGTTATTTATACTTAATGGGCTCCTGAAGTTCTGTTGGCTGAGGTTAATGTTGATTTTATATAACAGGCTAGCTTTCAAGAGGAAGCATTGCGTGAAAATATTGCAGCATTTTTGAATGCTCTTCTTGCTGCCAAGCCAGTAGGCCTAAAAAAATGTAAGTTCAGTACCCTGCTATTTATTATTATAATCACACTTTATCTGCGTTTGTGTTTTGTGTTTTGGATATTTGGTAGTTAATATGAATTTTTAATCCATTCATCTTAAATATCCACCTTTTGTATTGGAATTCTCAGAAGTTCAAAGGTTGTGGTATATACTACACTCTATGGGTGCTGGATTATAGTTATCATGTTTTGTTATTCCAGTTTGTTCAGAACATTTTATGATTTCTCTCGTTACATTTTTGTAAATTTATCCTCTTTTTGGTGCAGCCTCCAAATATGCAGGATACGTAAAAACCTTTACATTAACTAGCACTGTAAGCTGATTACAATATTTATTCACCTATTATGTCTTTTCATTGATATCTATACTGTGTAGTTCTATTTTCACAATTGTTGTAGATTCTGGTGGAATGAATGAATTTTGATATTGGGCTTTTTCATTGGGTGCAGATGGGGCCAGGTTTTCGTGTTTCAATTCAATCCTTATCAAACATTGCCGATCAGTATATGAAATTGAGAGTGCAGTAAGATAGAATAATTTTTGATGGAAGGTTTTTCGGATTTAATCACATAATTTTGTTGAGTATATTCTATATTAACCTCTCCTTCATGGTTCTATTATAATTTTGAAAGTGGATTTTCAAGTTACAACTTTGTGGAGTTGTGTTATGGGAAGTTTGTTGTGCTAAGCTGAAGTGAATAATTTTGTGGAATAAATTTGCTCCGTTACTTGTTTGAACCTGATTTGCATTCCAACTTACCCGACAGACTCGTGACAGTTATGTGCTCTCCTATCTGAATCTGTAATGTACTTGTTTCACCCCATCATGAACCAGGGCTTCTGAATTGTGGTTATATAATGTCTTGGTGATCAACATGATACACAGTACAACCATTTGTGACATCAATCATTGTGCAGAACTGTAATTTTATCAGCTGCTAAGTTGCATAGTATCTCTCCCATGTATTGGCTTTAGAGACACAGGTGTTCACTAGATACTGGGATACAAACACATGGCACCAGAAGTGGGTGCACTGGCCGAGCTTCTTTAGAATGTTTCTGTTCCATAGGTGCACTTTTATTCTGCATTTAGTTGAAATGCAACAGCTTGGGGAGAGGAATTTCAGCAAAAAATTGCTATACAATATTGTTATGATATTAGATAAATGGTCTCTCCATGTGACGATTTAATCAATCTGATCAATTCATTCATTTAGTTTTTCTGTGCTAGTTATCTGTTTCTTCAATCTATCTGTTCTTGGAGGCATCAAGATTGATTAGAATAAACTTTTAAGTGGTTTATGCATCAGGCACTTATGAGTCCTTTTGTTATACATATGTCATAATCCATACAGAGAAGAGCACGACAATTTTTTTTGAAAGGGGCAATTTAAAATTTATAAAGTTATAAAGCCTGCCAAAGTAGAGTTTTAGAACTGTACATGGACATATATAACGAAATCAAGCATATATAAAGCAGGTGTTGGTTTGGGTCAATAACTCAAAAATGAAGCTCACAATTGTTTTTGGGAAACAAAACTCTCTTTCGTTTTCAGGCACCAATGCATGATAAACACATGGCAAGGCATGCTTTCTGTTAGACTCCTAAGTTGTCAGTCACATCTTCACACTTCGGGCTATTATTGAAGAAGCCCGTCACAGGTCTTCTAGAGTCTTTTTTTGTCTTGTCGACTTCAAGAAAGCCTTTGATTTGATTTCGAGACACCTGCGTTTCAAGAAGTTAAGAGATATTGGTATTCCAGACTCTTTGATTACCGCTACGTGGAGGCTTTATGAGACAGTTCTTGGGCAGTTTCATACTTCACACGATTTTTATGACTTTGTGAAGAGTACCATTGGGGTCAAGCAAGGATGTCTCTTCAGCATCTATAGTGACGAGTTGGAGGAGTTTCTTTGGCAGCATACCCATATGGATGATGGCCATCCTTCTTTTTGTCGACGATGTTGTCCTCCTCTCACACTTTGTTGACGGCTTACAATGACAACTTGATGCTCTTGCTCATTTTTGTGAACTTCGACAGCTTGTGGTCAACCTTAGTAAAACTAAGCTCACAATATTCAATACCTCCAAGTGCTATCTCTCCAGATTCCAGTTTTTCTACAAAAGGGTGACTTCTAGATATTACATCGACCTACACTTACTTGGGGGCCCAATTTTTTGGTCCATGCTTTAACACGAAGTCTACCTCTCACCCTCGTCTTTGCAAGGGGTATGCCTCTCTTTCTGTCGTAGAATGTTAGTGTTTCCAAATCCACTTCTAGGACATTCCTTCCAAGTTATGCCTTTTGATGCAATCATCAAAGCTACAATTCATATGGTTTAGAGGTGTGGGGACCTAGCTTGGGGGTCATTGATTGGGCCCTTATTGAGAAGGGCCGGACTCTCATTTTACATTGCATGATCCATGGTAAGTAGATAGTTCCTAAGTGCATTGTCCAAGCTGAATTTGCTGCCCAACCACTACACCTTGAGACCATCTTCAGGGTTACTTTCTACATCCATAGACTCAGGGCCTTAATTGACTCTAGTCGTGAGAGATATCCATACTTAGCACTTTGCTCCGGATTGCTTCATTGTTCCCCACCAAACGTCAACACTGTTGGTACTTTGAGGCTAGGTTATTCCTTTCCATTGGCATCTCTATGGATCGGCTACCCCCTTCATGTATTCCCTAGACGCCCATCCCAAGCTACTTCTCATAGAGGATGTCATCACTAGAGTTGCGAGAGTGGACATCTACAGATAGTTTATCCAGGCCACCTAGATCTCCCCCTTGAGTCGCTCAGCGCCAAGCTTGCTTTCTACTCCGAGCATTTATTACAGGCTAAGTCACAAGGTACGATGATTTTTCAGATAAAATTCAAATTTCATCGATTTTTATTCTTCCTTTAAAAAAACAGAAAAAACGTTTTTTAAGGTTTGCATTTTTTCGTGATTGTATTTCTCTGTCTGCATTTTTGTGTCTTAAATTTCTACTGAGGCCCTCGCAACTCCTCCGTTGCCCTTGCACGAATTTCATCTCGGATACAAAACCCTTACGGCCCTACGGGTATAAAACTTACCTGCAACACCTAATGGGACTTGAATACACTTCACTCAGTCTGCGGCTTCGCTACATGCTCAAAATTACTCCTCGTCGCTGCCTCTGCAAACAAAAATTCAGTCCAATGTCTTTGCATTACTTGACAATCCTATACACCAAAGGGTAATATTGATGTCTGTATGCTTCACTTGAAGAAAGGCCATTGGCAGGGGAAGCAGGGTCGAAGCAAATGAGGTCAACACAGCAGGTCGACGGTGGATGGTTTGTTATTAGGTTTTAGGTTTTAACTAGTTTTGTTTTAATTTAATTTATTTTATTTTATGTTTTCATTTTTAATTTTGATTATAATTTTGAATTTATTTTTATTTTACTTTATGTTTTGTTTATATTTATAATTTTGTTTCAATTTTATAATTTATTTTTGTGGCTTTTTAAGTTTTTAATTATATATTTTAATTCTTTTATAATTAATTTTTAATGTTTTTTTACGTTTCAAATTTAATTTTTTATAATTATGTTTTTATTTTTTATATTTTATTAATTATGTTTTTTTTTATAATTATGTTTTTATTTTTTATAATTTTTTTAATTATGCTTTTGTTTTTTTACGTTTCAAATTTAATGGCAAATTTTTTCGATTTTTATCTAAACTTGAACTCGAACCGAATTTTATCCTCGTCGAACTCAAATTCGAACTCAAACCTTGTGACTTAGATTATAGGGAGTGGATAGTATTATTTGTTGCCCTCACTATCTCAAGTGCCATGGGTCCCACAGCTCGAGGTTCCCATTGGCCAGAATAGATTGTGTTCTCATAACTACAGGTTGAAACAGATCACCACATTTTCTCTCTGGATTGGATTTGCGGTCTTTGCCCCCTCTAGGAGGTGGAGACCGATGAACACTTCATTTTCAAATGCCCCATTTACTTTGAGATCCTGGCAATATATCATTTCCTATATAGGTACTCAGTGAACACTCTTAACTACTTTCTTTAGATATCTAGACCAGTCGTGCTTGGCCCTTTATCTTCGCGAGGCCATCACCCTTCGGCACAGATCCCTACAAGAGGAGCCTAGATGCTTTAGAGCCCCCATGTTGATCACATCTTTCTTCCAACCCATCAAGGTGATTGATAACGCTAAATGGCCTTTGGATACTAGTACATCACACATCAGAGTTGATAGATCAATTAGGCTGCCCTTCTCTTAGCATATCATTACTACTAAGATTACTCAGATTCCCCAGTCCAATCTCCCTCGACATTGTGGCTCTGCTTCTTCCCGTCGTCTGCCCCTTTATGACAACATGGTTCTACCACTTATTGGCCGCCCCCAAGACCACAGGGGTATACTCACATTACGAGTTTTTTTTGTCTCATGAGAAGTATGGCCTTGGATGTTAGGGGAGATTATAGAGGAAATTCTTTGCTTCCCCCTAGGATCTCCCAACCAGGCCCCTCCGACATTGGGTACTCCCCGACGAACCTATTGGATCTTTTCACAGTGATTGATGATGGGTCAAACGGCCCCTCCACTTTAGGCACAAACAAAGGCTTTCAATGAGGTCTTATAGTCATCCTCGACACTTAATTTTTGGGGCTTCTTGTTTGCCTCCCTTTGCTATTTGTATTGATTCCATTATTGCCTTTGGTCGTGACACACTGCTTTGCTTTGTCGTTTGTACTTTAGCTTATTGGATTCTCTTTCCTTGAACTTTCTATTATTAACGGTTGTATCCTCGAGTCCCATTGATCTACCTTTGGTCGTCCGTGGACATTAATATAATTTATTTTTCTTTCTTTTGGTCTTTCTGTTTATGAATTGCTAGTAGCAACTGTAGTTGGATGAGCTTGTTGCTCATCTATCTTGTTTGCATTCTTCAGGATTTATGCATCAGGCACTTACGAGTCCTTGTGTTAGACATCAGGCACTTATGAGTCCTTTTGTTATACTTGTCATAATCCATACAGAGAAGAGCACGGCATTTTCTTTTGAAAGGGGCAATGTAAAATTTATAAAGTTATAACATCTGCCAAAGTAGAGTTTTAGAACTGCAGGTGTGGGTTTGTGCCAATAACTCAAAATTGAAGCTCATAGAGAAACAAAACTCTCTTTGGTTTTAAGGCTTCAATCCATGATAGACACTGCCAGGCATGCTTTCTGTTAAACTCCTATGTTGTCAGTCTCTCTGTTTATGAATTGCTAGTATCGACTGTAGTTGGACAAGCTTGTAAAATGAATAGCTTGTTGTTCATCTATCTTGTTTGCATAAAACTTATTCAGGATTTATGAGAATTCATGTTTTTTCTTGATATCAAATGTCATTTTGTGAACATTGAGAAACTGAGTTTGTTGGCAAAGGACACAACAAAGTAGATTTGTTACCTACGGCTGGAGCCCCTTCAGCATCAGGATATAAAAGTGCTAAAGACTCTTATCTTTACTCAGATTTAGTTACTATGGGATAGCATTTGCAGAACAAGGATTTGGATAAAAGGTTGAACTTGAAATGTTTCCAGTGATGAAATGCTTTTGATGACTGAGAAGACATTTCAGACGATACATCAAAATGTTCTAGATTTAAAAATGTATTTTTTTGTGGAGAACTCTTGCTTTAGATTTGATGTGCCTCTTCTGTGACATATCTCAAATTTTTTCAATAATTGTTACTTAGAAATACTAAAACAAAGCCTTTGACAAAACATCAGAGAAAAAACTTGAAAGAATTTGTAATATATGTTGTGCAATTCTCATAGCATACACTACCAATTGATATTTTCTATATTTTAGGAGCAGGTTTGTTGTTGCAAGTACTTTATGCACAATTTTCTGATTGATAGTTTCTTATCAAAACAATTAGTTAGCTATTTGTTTGACTTCAAGAAGAGCTTTTCAACATTCTGCAAAATTGAGACACCTGATCATCTACATCATGCAATTTGTTTCTGTTTTAAGGTGCAAGAAGCTCATGTGTATTGATGGACAGAGTCTTTTGTTTGGAGGACAAAAAGGAACATGTTTACCTGTTTGAGTCGGATGTCTACCTATAACTAGAGCATGGCTTGTGTATGATACCTATCTGCTAACCTGCTTATGGTTTTAGTGCATATTTTGTATGCAAGGAAAAACAATCTCAAAAGTTGCCATCCAAGCCACTAAAATTTGTGCCTCTCCACAGGTTCTCCAAGTCTCTGGCACCTTATGTATGGAAAATTTGAGAGAGCTTTATGAGGATAGTCGTGAAGTGTGTTTTCCTCCACAATTTTTTGTAATAATTCTCCTAGCATGTATGTAAAGGGACTTTGCCGGTCCACATCTTCTCAGCAGATAGACTTCATTACATGGAGTGTTCTTAGGACTCTTTTCAACATTAGATGTATTCCCAACTTTCTCTGAGATCAAGTTGTACAGTTATCATGTGTGGTGGACTTGTAAGGTTTTGTTTACAAGTTTTTAGCAATAACTTGAGAATTTGCAGGATCCACTCTAGATCCAATGCACTGTACCTGACAGTTTGCACGACTCAGATATCTATCACTTTTGTAGTAAGCATTGTTGCCTTAAAAATTTCACAACGGGAAATGTTAACACCCAAGGCTATTGTATTTAAATATTTACAAGGATTCCATCTTTTGTTTGCATGCATCTACGATGATCTAGCTGCAAGTACTCTTTAACAAAATTTCCCAAAGGGAAATGTTAACACCCAAGGCTCTTGTATTTAAATATTTATAAGGATTCCATCTTTTGTTTGCATGCATCTACGGCAATCTAGCTGCAAGTACTTTTTAACTCTTCTTATAACGTCTAGCATTATTAATATAATATGATTTTGTGCTTATCAGAAAAATTATATTTTCAAAGGATTCTTAATGAAGGATGCAAATACCCCTTCAATAATGCTATCGAGATGTGATCGGTACTCTGTGCTTTATGATCGAAAATAACTGCCTTGCTTTCTGATTCACAGCAGCTCATATTGGGGAGGAAGTGATTTGTAGATTCACAGGTCGATACACGGGCTGGATTATGAAAAATGAGAAACTGGTGAAAAAGGAAACATGAAGATCATGATAGGAGCTAGGGTTTAATTCATGCTCCTCCTTGCTTAACATGAAGACAGAGAATCGGCAAGGCTGACCACTGTTCATGAATAAAGTAAGACTGCACAATATTGGTCTCCTGGCCTCAATCCTATGAAGTATCAAATCTCGAATATGGACAAGGATCTCTTAAATGCAATTGGTCCTTGAGAATGTCAGTGCTCCAGCATAGATTTTGCACAAATCAGATATGGTTGAATTTGTGTCAATATTGATGGGGAAGAGTCGGAAGACAATTATGGATGAGATCAATCCTAGAATGTTGGGACCTGTTGTATCCCGTATCATGCCCTGGAATATTCATTGAAGCAATATTACAGATGTCCTCGAAAGAGAGTCTTACAAACTTAGAAGCCCCTTTCAATGTTTTTGTAAATGACTGCAGAATAGGTTTTGAAACAAAAATTCTCACCAATGATTGGTTTTTCCCCACTGACCATTTATTCCATCAAGTGGATCGATAAATCTCAAATGACATCCATAGATCTCAGGTCATCTTATCAATTAGCATAAATCTCAGATATTTTTCTCACACCTTTCAGGAGAAAAAGGGCTCTTCCGATCTTGGGAATGGCAGAATGCTTTCTTCCTACCATCTATCTTGGATATCCGCCACATTTTAAATTTGCATTAAATGTGGATGTACTTATTAGACAGGGTTCGCAAACATTGCAATCATTGGATGCACAGATGGCTTTTTTGGCAGGCCATTGGCAGTTAATTCAAGTTATGCTGCAAGTAATGCCGATGTATTTTCTTTCTATGCTACCACTGCCACATACAGTTCACCTGGATCTGATCTCAATGCACCAATTCTTTCTCCAATAAGATACCGAGGAAATCCAAATTTCTACTGATTTTGTTGCACTTTATCACATCCTCTAATTGAACGGGGTGGCTGAATCTCAAAGACCACCTCCTTTTTAACCAAGAAGCTAGACTGATCTCTTTATCTAAACCCGCACCATTAGGGGTCTCATTGTCAAGCACAAATACACACGTCACATGACTACAGAGGATATTGTCAGTTCTAGGTGGCATCTCATAGGTTATATTATTTGGAAACACATCTGCAATGGTCTCTCCCCTTAAATCACACATCATGTTGCAGGTAACTCAGGGAACTCGACGTCATTCTTGAGAGAGCAGTTGGAATGGATTTTCTCCTCTCACATCCATTCTAGAACTACACATAGTTCAATAGCATGCATAATTACAGGGCCTTTGTAAGGTTAGACACTTTATGGATATTGGTCAGAACCTGACCCTGTCTTGGAATTGGATTGTAATTCACAGAGCCCAAATCCAATATCCAACAGCGGGACAACATCTGGGATCCATAGTTCCACGGGGTTTCGAGGATGGGGGGACGGGTTTCGAGGATGGGGGGACGATGTTTGGGAACAGGGGGATGGCGAGGGGATAATGGCGGAGGGGGGGAGGAAGCGGCGAGGGAACGGGGCAAATACATATAGTTTTAAAAAGATGTATAAGGAATAAGTATATTGCATTGAACATAGACAATTTAAGTTTTAACTTTTTAACAATGAAGTTTCGAGTTTGAATCAATGAACATTGAACATTGAACATTGAAAATGAAAATATCGAATTCAATTTTTTTAAAATTTCATAATGATTCATGATTACAATCAAGTATCAACAATGTTCAAAAACAAAACACTAAACACTGATGAGTCAATGGCTAATCATCCCTAAAGTTCTCGCCAAACTCCTCATCACTAGAATTGTTGGGCTCTACATGCTCAAGCTCCTCCAAACCAATACCAACCAACGCTATTTGTGTAACATCTTGTATAGGTGTAAGTCTCCCAGGGCTCTGCACATACCACTTCGGGTTCAATTCATAAGTAGCCATGTCCAAGGGAGTGTTGAGTTTCTCCCATCTTTGATGAATGATCGGTTGAATATGCTCTGTATAGAATTGCAATGTGGGGTCTTTTCGTACAACCACCTTAATTTGATCAAGCATAGTATCAATGCACTCATACGCTTCTCTAAGGGTAGGTGCATTAGCATCCCCATATCTAATCACTGCGAAGACTAGAGTAATGAATATCCAGACCTCCAACAATTGTAATGGTGTGATGTCTTGTAATCCCTTTGGCAATATTATTTGTGGTATGACAAGGCATACACTTTTTGGCGTCCCCTGCATGGGGGATGCCTAGGCGTTTCTTAGGGGGTCGAGGGACTTTTGGACGTCCCAGAGTCCCCAAGATGTCCCCTTTTTGAAGGGACGCCTTAGAGACGTCCCTTGTCAAAGGGAAACGTCTTGGGGATGGCGTAGGTTGGTGGTGGAGTTGGCGTGACGACTGGGGGACGGCCCCTTGACATATCTCAAAAACATGGGTTTTTTTTGAGGGCGGAGAGGGGGCGACGTGTCCCCGTGGAACACTACGGGGATTTTAACTCTACATTAGACACTTGCTAGTGCTACCCAATAAAACTGATGCTATATAGCGATGGAGCCCATCTACCTTAGGTCAGTGCTCTGCCAAACTGGGTTATGCATTAGTGGCAGTTTCCCACAATCCCATCAATTTTCCTTCGCTCAGGTTATGAGATCTACATAGTGGCCTAAAATGAAAACTTTCTTACGGTTCAAAACAATTCATCCCATCACCAAGTCTTCTAGGGTTCAACTCCAATATTAGCTTTAAAAGGTTGACCTTTGTTCCTCCCCACCTCTTTTCCACTGATAAAATGCAAAAGATTTGGCATTGCATTGGTATTCTCGCATATGAAACAGATACAGGGCCTAGCCTTTGAGGTCCAACTTACGAGTCAGTAGCCACATGCACGGGGCAATGAAAGCATCATGCATGGGTTTTGCACACAGTAGTTTATTATCATTTTCCCTAATGCCTCCACTGACTGCTCACGTGGTGATGGTAAGCGATACATTCATACCACATTAGAATTGGTGCTTCCCCACAGTGCTTGGCCTTAGCCCTTTTGTCCTCTACGTGCCTCCTGAAGATATCAACCAAGAGTAATTGGATTCTTTTGCACATTCAAGAGGAGCATCACAATTTGGAAACATTTGCTTCTAATGTCCGTATTTAACAACAATTTCTATTTATATGGTTTCTTTCTACTATGACAGTTTTTGAGTTTTTTCCAGTATTATCATATAAAAAGGTGGTTCCATGGAGGGGGTAACTGCAATTATTTCGCAGTTGTAAGTGGTTCTATGCAACTTTAAATTTCTTTAATTGCAAAAAATTAAATTTTTTTCTAAAAAATAGGAGCAGTGACTGCAAATGAAAGAAATTTTTAGAGATGGGTAGATGCTAGGGGCAAAAATTTGCAGCAACCGGAAAGAAAATTTAGGCACAAAAAAAGTACTTTTACAACCAATAAAAATTTATGTTATAATTTTTTTTTTTAATATTCAAACTTCCTAAATTTCATATGCATGGATAATTTTCGCAGTTTTAAAAATCTATGAGAACGCTTTAGTGCGTAATTTCTTTTAAATAATTTCTGCAACACCCACTTAATGTTTTTGCAGTGGGAGTACCATGGGACAAGTAACCATGTTGGTTGTTTTTTATTGGAGAAATTTGAAATTCATCACATTTCAACAAACCCTATCTAATTCATTCAAATTCGTGATTAAATTTGTACGAATTTAATCGGGAATTTAAAACACGAATATAATAAAAAAAGTGTGATAAAATTTGCCTAAGTTTGTTGAGATTTGTAATTTTAGGGTTGATTTTTCGTTTTGTTGTTTGTTGTTGCCAGTCAGTGTTCATTATGTAAATGCAAAGTGTAGACAAAATGCGTTGCCGTTTCTTTGTTGTTTGAAGGCAAAGCAACAAACATGATATTAGAATAATTAATGTTATAAGCTTAATTAGCTTATTGTTGTTATTGGTTATATTGTTATAACCATATTCTTTTAATTATTTCACGGGTAAGTCTATTATTACTTCTCATTAGTTTATTTCATCTACCTTCTTGTTTGTAGGTGCTTGTTATTTGCCTATATATTAGGCTATCTTCATGTTGAATAAGCGTTATGTATTCTTAGCTTCATCCCCGTGTATCAATTTATTCTTTATGGTTTCAGAGCTCATGGTTGAGGGAGCTTGGGAGAACTTGTGAGGGAGTGAGGAAAAGAGAGATTTTGTCAGGGAGGAACTACCTGGTGGAAATCTTGTTGAAGCACGTGGTGGAAGAAAGAGGATAAAGAGAGGAAGACAATCATTTTTCCCTGTGACTAGCTAGAAACCCAATCAAGCAGAGAAAAGTCAAATAAAAAAAGGACTAAGACGATCGAGAAAAAGTGAAATGGGGCAGCAGAAGAGGCTCCCACGCCTCACATTTTTTTCCTTGCTCACCCACGCTACGTCGTACGGTGCTTGGAGGGGAGGCGAAAAGTTCATTTGGTGATGGTTTCTCTTGTTTTTTAAGTCTATAAAATTCTTTGGCCTCCGAGATGTCTGTTAGATCTGACGGAATCAAATTTGGTTGAGATATGGGTCCAAAAACCTTTGAAGTTTGCTGATTGATAAAATCCATATGGTTTGGGGACGAGACCGGATTTTCATTCAGGGATTATTTTTGACGTGTGATGAGTCTAATTTTTTTTCTGTTCTAAGAGATCACAAGAGTTGACGGAATTGGATTTAGTGAAGAATTATATCCGAAATGTGCATATAAAATTTTGCAGATTGACCAATTTGCACTAATCATTTTTGATTGGTTGGTTATTTTTATGCATCCTTTTACGCTGAGTTTTATTCCATCAATCAGAAATTAGTTGCATTTTTTAAATAAAAAAATGAAAAAATCATATTTTTAGAACTTAAAAAAAACTTGATTTTTTACTCAAAATTTGCTTGAAAAATCACGATTAATTCCGTTGGAAGCAAATTGTAGATCAGAGTCTTTTAAAAATTTGCCTAAATTTAATTTTTTTTGTCCTCTTCTACACGGAAAAAGAATTATTGAAAACGGATTTGTAAACCTCAAGATTTAGTCGTTTTTATTTTTTTGTTGCAATTTTTTAAAAGATGGAAACTTTAAAATCTCACTCTATAAAGTAGTTTTTGTTGAAAATTGGAAACTTAGATTAGTTTCAGTGTCCAAAAACAATCCTTGTAAATGTTATAATTTTTTCAATTTAATTGTTTTCATGAAAAACTAGGTAAAAATAGTTAGTTTGCAACATCTGTTTTTCCTAGATTCTAAAAAACTAGATGACAAAAACTTTAACTTATGGAGTCATATGATACTTATGATAAGTGCTTATAGGGACATTGACCAGATTGTTCTTGGTAAAGAGTCTAGCCCACTTGACCAACCAGATGATTATGACAAATGTCATCGTGAGGCCCTCATGTTTTTAGAATTGTGGTAGACAATTTAATCACAAAAGTTAAAAATGCTATTAATGCCCTAAATTTGTGGACACACCTTGACAAAATATTAGGTATCTGAAGCCGATAGAATTTTGTACTTGAAAAATCTTTTATTTTTCACTAGAATGTAAGAAGGCGGTTTTATTTCTGAATATTTGTTGCAATTGAAGGACATTTGTAATCAATTGAATGCAATAAAAAAATCTGTAGATGAGCAAAATCTCATTGCTCTGGGTATGCAAAATTTACCATCTTCTTATGATGCTTTTGTAGAATCATTACACATGATTCATGAAACTTAGATATTGGACTTTGAGTAGTTGTCCACTTTTCTCGTATAGAAGGAATGATGATAGGAACAGTCCATAGCTTCAACCTCTACATCTACAGGGAGTGCTTTTGTAGCAAAGACAAAAAACAAGGGTCAACGGTTGGCAAACATAGATTCTTTAGAGAACAATGTAAGTAATTCAAAAAAAACCAAGTGGAAATGTTTTTATTGCAAGAACCTAGGTCATTTTAATAAAGATTGTAGAAAGAAAAAAGTCGATATGACTAATTCAAACAAGAAATATAGATAAACTAATATTGTAGAAGAAGTCGAAGAAGAGACATCTACTGAATTTGCTTTTACAGCAACACAAAGCCAATCAAGTGAGTCATGAATATGGTATTTTGACTCGAGAGCTTCACGACACTACACGTGTCACCGTGATTGGTATGTAAATTTTATTGAGGATAATAGTAGTAATGAAATTGATTCCTTGGGTGATGGATGGACACAAAACATTAAGGGTTGTGGGGATGTACAAATTATTTTGAATAATGAGTACAAATATACATTTACTAATGTCAGATATGTATCAGATATGAATAAAAACCTTTTGTCTATTAGTGAAATTGTCAAAAATAAACAATTGGTAGTTAAGTTTGAGGAAAACAAATGTAATGTTACTAAACTTAGTGATAAGCTTGTTGCTATTGGTATAAGGGAAATGAGTCTATATAAACTTGTAGATCTTAAATCAGTAGAACAATTTGCTTTAGCAACGATTGAGCAGTTTAACACTCTCTGGCATGAGAGGTATGGTCATTTGAGTTATCAATATTTAAACACTTTGAGTAAAAATAAAATGGTGCATGGACTCTCGTCTATTCAGGGAAATCAAAATGTTTGTGAAGGTTGTCAGTTGGGTAAACAGGTCAGGGAACCATTTCCTATTGGTAAAACATGGAGGGCAGAATGTGTGTTAGATTTGGTACATGCACATTTTCATGGTCCTATGAAAACTAACACTGTATCTGATGCCCTTTATTTTTTTGTTGATAGTTGATTTTTTTCGCATAATATGTGCGTACTTTTTAAAGAACTCTGAGTGTTTTGCTAATTTTGTGGCATGGAAAACACTGTTTGAGAATCATACAAGTACAAAGGTCAAGACCTTTGAATCAAACAATGGTGAAGAATGTCTCAAAGAAGTTTAATGCATATTGCACAAAGGAATGTATACATAAGTAGTATACTACTCTTTACACTCTATAACATAGTGGAGTAGTGGAAAGGAGGAATAGGACTATTATGGAGATCCCATGGTGTATGGTGCAAAGCATGAATGTACTCTTTCGGTATTGGGCAAAAGCTATCAACACTACAATGTTCATCTTGAACAAGAGTCCTTATAAAGTTGTGTAGAATATTACTCCAGAAGAAACATGGTCAGGAATAAAACTTGATGTAAGTGATTTTTGCATTTTTAGTTGTACTGCTTTTACATTAATCCCTAAAGAGAAAAAAGTGGTTTAGATGCCAAAAGTAAAAAGTACATGTTTGTTGGATATAGTGAGAATTTCAAAGTATATAGGTTACTAGATATCTCTTCAAATCAAGTAATTGTGCATAGAGATGTCAAAATGGATGAGAAAATTCCCTATTTCTCAAAAGATGGTAAACCTACAGATACTAGTAATCTTTGGATTCTTAATGAGTAATGTGAATCAAGTTCTAGTACTAAAATAGAATAAGACTTAAAAAGACAAACACTAGAATAGTCTAGCTTTATGGTAGGTCGTAGTGGCACAACAGGGGATTCCACGAATCAACACAAACGACTGAAATGGTACTATAGCACAATGCAAGGTATTCAGCAAGAGGATCTTCCAGTTTCTTTGCAAGGTAGATCCACAAGGTTAGGGAAACAAGTACTACATAATTTTGAGTAGGTAAATTTTGCTCTCAATACCAATGTTTCACAAATTTTTGAGCCTAATACTTATACAAATGCTAAAAGAAAGTTAGAATGAGAATTTGCCATGAAATTGAAGTATGGTGCACTTATCAAGAATGGTACTTGGGTTTTGTCTAAGCTATCCCAAGGTAAGAAATCCATTGGTTGCAAATGGATTTATAAAGTAAAATGTAAATTAGATGGTTCTTTAAACAAATATAAAGCTCATCTTGTTGAAAAATGGTATGCACAAGAAGAGGAAATAGATTATGAAGAAACATTTACTCCTATAGCTAAAGTAGTAACATTCAGAATAGTTATATCTATTGCTACTTAGTTTGGTTGGCAGGTCTTTCAAATGGATGTGAAAAGTACTTTTCTGAGTCGAGACTTAGATGAGGAAGTGTTTATGGAATAGCCACAAGGATTTCAAATTTTTAGTAAAGAACATCTAGTTTGCAGGGTAGTGAAGTCCTTGTATGGACTTAAGCAGGGTCATCGAGTTTGGTATTTCAAAATTGACAAATATCTTAGACTCTGGTTTTAAAAGATGTGATGTAGAGTCTACTCTCTATGTTAAGACAATTGTTGATGACATAATAATTATAGTTGTATATGTTGATGATCTTTCCATCACTAGAAGCAACAATGATTTGATTAAACAGGGGAACACTGACATCTGTACTGTGTCTGAAATGACTGATCTTAGCATGCTTCAATATTGTCTAGGCATGAAGTTTTTGCAGTATTACAATTATGGGCACTTTACTTTTGTATCTCAAACAAAATATGCCAAATCTTTGTTAGAAAAATTTAGAATGAATGGTTGTAATCCAACAGCTACACCTATGCAAGTTGAGACAAATCTCTTAACTAACACTGATTCACTACTGGTCAATGAAACAATGTATCGACAATTAGTAGGTAGTTTGATTTATCTTACTACTACTAGACTAGATTTATGTTTTGCAGTAAGTTATCTCTCGCGCTTCATGGTTAAACCACATGAAGAACATTGACGAGTTACAAAGCATGTTTCTAAATATGTCAAAGGTATTGTTGACTTTGACATTATGTATAAGCAATTTGTTGACTTTTCTTTAACAAGGTATACTGATTCAGATTGGGGAGGATCAATTGATTCTAAAAAGTCTACAACAAGCTATATATTCACTCTTACTTCAGGATTCTTTTCATGACAGAGTAAGCTTCAAAATACAGTAACATTGTCTTCTACTAAAGCGAAATATAAAGAAGTTAGTGCAAGTAGAGAATTGATGTGGATTCAGTCAGTATTGGAGGATATTCAACTTGATTCATCAACACCTACACCTATCTACTGTGATAACCAAAGTGTTCTAAAGATGATGAAAAATCCAATATTTTAGGCTAGAACAAAGCATATTGAAGTTCACCATCACTACATCCGACAATTGGTTTCTAATGAAGACACATATCTTTATTATTGTCCTACCTATGAGCAACCAATTGATATAATGACTAAACCTTTATGTAAAGAAAAAATTGTTAAATTCTGAGATAAGTTTCGAGTTGTTTCAGGTTCAGTCATTTAGGGAGGGTATTAGAATAATTAATGTTATAAGCTTAATTGGCTTATTGTTAAGAGTGGTTATATTGTTGTAACCACATTCTTTTAATTATTTCACAGGTAAATCTATTATTACTTCTTGTTAGTTTGTTTCACCTGCCTCCTTGTTTGTAGGTGCTTGTTATTTGCCTATATATTAGGCTATCTTCATGTTGAATAAACATCATGTATTTTTGGCTTCATTCTTGTGTATCAATTTATTCTTTACGTGAACTTTGTGTTGTGTCTACAATGGGCTAAGTGCATGTTTGAAGAATAGAGTGACTACAGTGTGCGTCCACAACTCCACACTGCCTCTAAGTGTGTCCACAACTCCATGCTCAGAGCATAGTCGATGAATTGTGAACATGCAAAGAACCAAAGACTAATAGTTGGTGAATTGCAAAGAATAAAGACTAACCGATGACAAACACTTAGGCGTCATGAAGACTAACAATTGGTTTTATTACTAGATTATTATATATATAAAGTTATGAATTAATAACTTTATATAATAATGCATAATTTATGTTTTTTTATATATTTAGGTTAAAGACATTTAAAATTTACTTTATTTTTTTATATATATTTTTAAATTGTATAAGTTATTTTTTAATTTTAGATATTTAATATTATAATTTTTCTAATGTATGATAGTAAGAAAATTTATTTTATTTTTTAAATTTTTGTAATATATAATGTTAGTTTTTGTAGAAACATGTTCCTAAAGGCTACTGTAGTTTGGCATCCCAAAAATCATCAACAAAAAAATGAAAATATATGAAATGTGAGAGTCAAACTAATATTGTCACATGCATTTTATGTGAACACTCTTTTGGTATTGTTATAAAAATAAAACTTTCGTATTTTTACAAACGATTTCTATATTTATTTTACATCTTATTCAAGGTTGGATAGTTCTTAGAATCGTTGTAAATCTTGATATGCTATAGGAAATCCTTGTTTAATCTTTATTCTAAATTGTTAGTCTTTTGAATCCTATAGTTGTAGGTCTAATAAGGGTGATTTGTAAATTAGAAATAAAGTATTCAATTTGAATCGATTTAGTCCTAGATGTGTAACAAATTATTATTTGTAAGACAAGTTTTCGTAACCCAAAGAACGTAATTTTGACAGATAAAATTAGAAGAACCATAGATTTATATAGCTAGATTTATCACTCCGTCGAAATAATGTAACAATAATGACGTGAAACGTTAAATTAGGAATTACCTTGGGCACTAAATCATGAATTGAATTCATTGCTATTGAAAACATAACAATTAGATCAAGCTTATTAACTTGAAAATTCGTTGAAGTTAGTTGAACTCTGATTTAGATAAACAACTGTTCTAGTCGATTTGCATAAACAAAATCTTGAAACCCTTATCTCTATCCTAATATAATTTGATTTAATGAATTTTATCAATCTACCTCATTTGTTAGTTCTTTGTTGTAACCATTTCTAGGGGCACCTGTCGAAAGCAATCTCTAGCTGATTTATTTTAGTTTTCAGATCCCTTTCAGAAGAGTGATAGTATCACAAATTCGAGGGTTGATAGCATTTTATTTTATGTTTAAACTAACACGGGCAACTTGAAGTAACCAAAACATGATCGTATATTAATATTAATTAGTCTTTTTCGAATAAAATTTATGCATAAAATTTCTTTTGTTTTTATTTTTTGTTTGCAAAGTCACTCCAGAAATGGGTTTGAATTAATAGAACTTGAGATTTTTTGAAACTAAATTTTTTAGGCTCTAGAATTATATCACATTAATTAAAATTTACAACCATAAATTTTATACCTCTTCCGATACCTTCTAGTAGATCCAACTCCAAAGACAATTGATGATTTTTTGCGACTGATTTCTTTTATAGCCTACGAAGTCATTTCAAATTTGAGTTATCGAATATAACTATAATAATATTTAAGTGAAACTGATAGTTTTTAGTGATTATTTTTATCTTTAATTAATATATAAACTTTTATTTAATAAATTTGGATTTTTTTACTATTTTTAGTGAATCAATTCCAAAGCTAGTTTATTCGAGAAATTACTTAGCAAAATAGTTTTTTGCATTAAAACCCGTTTAAAATTTTGAGTTATTTTATCATTTAAATTAATTAATATTATTTTTTTAGGTTCCTAGTAGTAGATTGTAGCTAATAAAATATAGATTAACTTCTAGAGATACTTTTCACCTCGTGTGGGTATTTTATCTATTGCCATTTGATAGACAATTTAACAAAATTGTAACTTGATTATGAGGTGAGCTAGTCAAGTTTGGATGTACTATAGTTGGGTAATTCCATTTTGACATGAATGATTAACTTTGAATAGTGTATCATGAGTAGTGCGGTGATTGTATTTGAGATTGAATTAATTAGAAGTTTGGTTGCTTACTCAGTTTTATTATGCTTACAGTTGTAGTTATAGAAAACAAGGTGTCAATAAACCGTTGACGGATCACGTTCCATACCATTTGGGATGAGTTTTAGTTTTGGTTTCATTAGTCTAAGCTAACCTTGATAACCTTGAGTATGAAATTCGAGTGTAGTATTGTACACTGATTCTGGTGTAGTTGACACAACTTAGTTACTTCTAGATTGTTGGTCGCCTTTATGTATTTTGTTTTCAAAATAGAAGTCAAGCATCTACGTAGCATATAACATAACTTAATTATGTTTGTATAACTTTAAGGTTTCCTTCACTTGTGGATGTGGATTTAGAAGATGCATTTAGTTAATGCACACATTAGTATATTTGTGTTAATGAAGTGTTACTTGTGCGGAGTTAGTGTTGCACAAGAGAATAAAAAACAATTAGTAGTGTTTTTATGGGCAATATTTGGGTGTTAAATTATTGTTTGGCCCAACTAATTTATTCTTAATAATGTTGGAGGGAACTTCATCTGTGGAGGGTTTAGGGCAATTGTTGATGTTATTATTTTTGGTGTTGTCTTTCTTCTTGCCCAAAGCAACTTTGACTACTATGGACTGAAACTATGGATGCCAACCCTTGATTGCCTCAATCCTTGTTACACTATTGTGTTTTCCTCTCTTTTGTTGTGCTTCAATCGTAAATGTAGATCAAAATTATGTATTCTCTTCCACCACTGCTTCCTATGGATCTTTTTTCGTTCCCAATAACATTTCTTAAAACACTTGTGTTTCACCTCTATGAATCTATTACAATCAAGGAAATGGAATCTATCACTCCGAGATGCATGGATTTTAACACAACCCTTTGGCATAATAAATTTATTGTAGTAAACTGAAATAAATAGGTCAATAGAATTTGCCCAATAGTTTAGTTGCTACCAAATATATTGAACTTGATAGGCTTGTGTTAATGAAAGCACATGTTTTATTATCCACTAGAGGGATGATGCGGCAGTCAAGTGGCTATTAAAATTACGATGTGTCAAATACAATTGTAAAAATTGATCAATTTGTGTTTAGTGCTAATTATTTTTTTGACATAATTATGCATAATAGATATCCCTTCAAGGCCCTTCAATAATTTATGAAGTTATGTGAACAAGGGATCAAGAACACTTGGTATGCTCAATGTGCATTTTTCCTACAGAGAATTGGTATTAATATCATTTAGGTGCTTCCTAATACCATTTCCATCAATGCTCCTTACATGTTGGAAAGATATATTGAAAGAGGGATTGGATATGATATTTCCATTTCCTACATAAAATCAACTTGGGCAAAACCATTAGAAAAATTGTAAGAAAAAATGCATCACTACTCATAAAACACTATTTCATGATAGAAGATGAAGGTAATATTACTCTTAAGTATTCCTGTCTCTCTTTTGGTTTGAGATTTCCTTTGGGTCAATTGTGGGTATGTTCTCCCTAGCTTTGCGTCGAGTCAATACTCTTTCTTTTGCATCGTCAACACATATGTAAACTTTGCAATAAATAATAAGAATCAGAGAAACATTTTGTATTTAGGTGTCCAATGTATTATAAGATCCATGGTAGGTTGTACTACCTCTTTAGATTAAACCAAGGCTCTTTACAAGGTCTTATTTGTTATGAGGATCAAATATGTGTATCTTTATTCATAAGAGAGATTACCCAACTTAGAGTTGTTGCTATCATGAGTGGTCAACACAACTCTTTGTTTCATAGTTCAATTTGAAACTCTTTTCTTCAATCTTAATTTTAAGAGTACAAACAAACCCACTATTCTATTGAGCAAACACAACTTATTAGATAAAAGATCTCAACAACTTAACTCTTCCATTTTATATTTTATCTTTTTGAAAAAAAAAAAAAATTATTTGAAATATACTTCTCTTACACTCTTATTAACATTTTACGGTTCCAATTCAATATATATAAATAATTTGACAAAGACCTCCAACTTTATATTTTTAATTAATAAAAAAATATATTAAATAAATTCAATTAATGTTAGATAACACCCTTAAAACATTTTAAGATTTTTTTTTTTTGGTAAAACCTTTCCATTTTAATTCATAATAAACATAAACGCCCTACCATATTAACTCACAACTTTGTATGGATGATAAAGCCTTGCCATTTCAAATAAATCAATATTCACTATAAACTTATTTCAAACAAATCAATATTTATATTAATATGTAATTTTGTTATTTGTATGATAAAATATATTAAAACATTTCAATAATAAATTAGAATTTTCTCTCAATAAATATAAAATATAATTAAACTTATATTATTAATATAAATATATTAATATTTCCAAAACTATTAAAAAAAGGAGGTTCGAATAAAGAAAGTGGAAATCGAAGAGATGGCTCAACTTATCGACTAATCTCTGTTAGGTCGTAAACTCATCTCAGCCGTCGATCAGTTAGCATCATGCACTGGCCAATGAAAGCATTATGCATGGGTCTTGCATCCAGCAGTTTATTATCATTTTCCTTAATGCCTCCACTGACTGCTCACGCAGGAATGGTTAGCGATACATCCATACCACATCAACATTGCTGCTTCCACACTTCTTGGCTATAGTCCTTTTGTCCTCTACGTACCTCCTGAAGACATCAACCAAGAGTCACTGGATTCTTTAGCACATTCAAGAGGAGCATCACAATTTGGAAACATTCGCTTCTAATGTCCGTACATAACAGTAATTTCTATTTATATGGTTTCTTTCTACCGTGACAGTTTTTGAGTTTTTTCAGGGATTATCATCTAAGTAACCATGTTCGCCGCATTTTATTGGTGAAGTTAGAAATTCGAAATTCATCTTATTTCAAGAAATTCTAGTTAATTCATTCAAATTTGTGATTAAATTTGTATGGATTTGATCAGTTATTTTTTTGGTAGTATGTTTTTACAGACAGCGTTCACATGGAATCACTGAATTGCATAGAATGTCGGCCTCCCAGCCTATATTTCAAAAATAAATATATAACAAATTACAATGATGAGTAAGCGTACATCTAAATTAATGAGCTCTTTTGGCTAAGCAGCCATGATTAAAGGGCATCCACGTCGTCAAAATCACCCGGCCTTAACCGCTTGACTCTCTGTGTCGAGTACCTGACGAATTTGTACCTTGGTGGATGGATATAAGCAACCATCATCTTCATCAATCCAACTACAAAATTAAAAAAGTGATAAAATTTGTCTAAATTTGTTGAGATTTGTAATTTTTTAGTTGATTTTTCGTTTTGTTGTTCGTTGTTGCCCGTCAGTCTTCATTGTGTAAATGCAAAGTGTAGACAAACCTTGCTGTTGTTTCTCTGTTGTGTGAAGACAAAGCAACAAACATGAACCTTGTGTTGTGTCTACAATGGGCTAAGTGCATGTTTGAATTGCGTCTACATTGCCTCTAAGTGCGTCCACAACTCCATGCTCAGAACACAGTTGGCGAATTACGAATGTGCAAAGAATCCAAGACTAAAGGTCGATGAATTGCGAAGAATTAAGACTTAACCGACGACGGACTTAGACATCAGGGAGACTAAGATTTGTTTTTAATACTAGATTATTATACATATGGAGTTATGAATTAATAACTTTATATAATAATGCATAATGTATGATTTTTTATGTTTTAATTTTTTTAAATATTTAGGTTAAAAATATTTATTTAAAATTTAGTTTATTTTTTATTTTATATATATTTTAATTATATAGGATAGTTTTTAATTTTAGATATTTAATATTCTAGTTTTCCTAATGTATGTTAACAAGAATTTATTTTATTTTTTAAATTTTTGTAATATATAATATCAATTTTTTTTTTTGGGTAGAAACATGTTTCTAAAGGTTACTTCACTTTGTCACCTTAAAAATTATTAACAAAAAGATGAAAACATATGAATTGTGAGAGTGGAACTAATAGTATCACATGCATTTTATGTTTGCACTCTTTTACGTCCACGTTAACAAGGGTAATGGACCATCTTCTTGGCATGTAAGGGGGTAAAGGAGGTGGTGTTTGAAGCTTTTTTGAAAATCACACTTGAAATAAAAGTAATATTTGAGAAAAATTACAATAGTTCATTAATAATAACTTAGAAAATGACAAAAAAAAAAAGAATCCAAGAGAAACTTTCTAGGTTCAAATTTCACATATTTTACTCCACTGACATGTCCACAAGCTTAGTAATGCTATAAAAAATTAGTGGGCTAGCAACACTAAAAGGTTTATGAACTTGTAGAAAAGAAGCATGTTGATGATGCATGCTTTGATTTCTTTTATGAATCAACTATTTTATTTAATGTTATCCGGAGTTCTTAATTTAAAAATGCTATTTTACAAACAATTTCATTTCGCAAATGGTACATAAGAAGTTCAGAAACTTCAAGAACAACTCTTTTGAAGAGATCAAAATATCGGGTCATTGAAAAATTGGCAAACATTAAAGACTCTTAGAAGGCAACAGGGTGCACCATTTAGAGTGAAGGTTGGACAAATATATACAAAAAACCATTAGTCATTGTGTTGGTCTATTGCTTTAAAGACGACGCATTTCTTAAGGTAATTGATGTCATGGAACATACAATTTTTTTTGAATATATCTTCAACATTTAGGATGAGGCAATTCTTGAAGTTGGTGAATAAAAGGTGGTCCACGTTTTTATTGATAGTGGCAACAATTATGTTGGTGTAGGAAAGTTGTTAGTAGAAAAATATCCACATATTTATTGGAGCCCTTGTGTAGTGCATTGCATTGATTTATTACTCTATGATTTAGCCAAATTTCCTTGGGTATGTGAGGCAATGCAAAGATGAAAAATAATTGTTAATTTCATAAAAAATCATTGCCTCACATTAAACATATATGAGAGGCATGCATCCAAGGAGTTGTTGAAATCGTGTGAGAAAAGTTTTTTTTAAATCGCTTTAAAAAGAGTGGTTGAGAAGAAATAAAGTCTTCGATCTGCTGTTTATAACAAAGAGTGATAAGAGTTCATTTTTGTAAAAGGTTCTAAAATTAATCATGTAGAACATATCATCATAAGCCATGACCTATGAAGGTTTTGAAAATGTGTGTACCCATAATTCGCATGCTTTACAAGTTTGATGTTGACATCCATTGTATTGACATGGTTTATTAGCGTATGGACCATTGTAAAGAAGCCATCCAAAAGACTTTCAATAATGTGGAAGCAAAAACAATGAAATATGAGATATTTGTAATGGAAGATGGAAGATGATGCATACTCATTTGCATGCAACATGTTATTTTGAACCAACATTATATTACATAGAAAGAGAAAGTGATTGTGAAGTCATATGTGAGATTAATATAGCAATTAAAAGTACTTTTATGATCAAAATATTGCAAAACATGATATTAACTTAGGGCATACAAGAGTGGAGATGAGTTATTTGGAACCTATTTAACGATAAATGATAGGGAGGACATAAATGGAGATGAATGGTGACAATTTTATGGAGTAGATATTCATGAATTACAACATTTTGAAGTTCAAGCCTTGAGTCAATAAGTAAGTGCATCAGCTTGTAAGATGCACTTAAGCAACTTTGACCGTGTTCAATAAAAGAAAATGAATAAGCTATTATTAATAACGTTAGGGACCTTGCTTATGTTTGCAACAATTAGTGACTGACCATGAGAAAAGTGACAAAATGCATGTACTTCTAAGAAAAAGAGACTTCCAACATTTTATAGAAGACTCTTTTTATGAAGATGACCTTGATTTTATTTTTGCTAAACTTGAGGGTGAGAATGAAACTAATTATGTTGGTAATGATATTGATGATGCTAGTGATGATAACATTAAGCCAAGCCAAGCACTCTTGATGATGTAGAGTATTTTTTGATGTAATAGTAGGTTGTAACCTATAGAGAAGTTTAAGAATATGATCTATAAATTTTTTAAGTGTTTTAAATATTGTTACTCAACATGTTTTTCAAAGTTTTTTATTTCAATCAATCAATGATAGCCAATTGTTTTAAAGTTACTTTGACATGTTTGCTTAAATGAAATGTGATTTTTATTTAATTATGGGTTGAATTTTGATAATTTATTGTTGTGAATTTAATAAAGAATTTTATCTCAAATTTTTTAGCAATATTTTTTTTCTGAATTTTATCCTAAACGAATTAACAGATTTGAATGCAGTGACTTAGATGATCATCAATCTCTATTTATGAAACATTTACATGTATCAATTCTTCCTAGCAACAATTATGATTTTGTACCATTCTTCTTTTATTAATACGAAGGCTTCTTAATTATAAGAATAAATGTCATATGTGACAATTTTTTTCAAACAATTGAACAAAAACATCCACACAAAATAATTCGATCAATGATTCTTCACCATTAAATTAGATCTGTTTGGTTACAATTGAATTTTGAGATAATAATAACCAACATTATCTCAAATTACAAACATATGGGAATACGATTTCCAACTTCCTCCTTTCTACGTACTAATCCAAAAAATCAAAGAAACAAGAGGAGATTAGGTCAGGAAGCTCTTTGGTTTCAGCTCTATAGACATAAGTTGAAATTAGCGAAAGAGAATTAGAACAACTAGCATAACTCTCTTAGATAAATCTATGTAAAATACACCGAGAGATATCATTCTTGAGGTGTCTATTCCACATATGTCAAAAATTTAATATAATATAGGTGCTTCGAGAATGATATATTTTGTCATCTTTTACATAAATTTATCTAAGGTATGCTAGTAGCATCTATGCATTTTACGTATTTATTTAACATACAATATGATTTTTTCATAAAATTTTAAGTATATAATATACATCACATTAAATCAACTAAAAGTGCATTATACATTACATTAACTCACCCAAAACTGAAATATACATAAGATAAATTTTTTAAACTAAATAATTATTTAATACTCATCAAAATGTGCCATACAGATCACATAAAATGTCAAATAATGAATAAGTACATGAAATTTGTGATAAGTACATGGAATTATTTATCCTTTAAGAGTTTCAATCTCTCTTCCTCAGCATTCCATTTGGAAAGTTTTCCCTTTTTCTACTTTTCATAGCAGTCATATGTGAACGACGGTGATATTTTTAGTCCTTCCAAGGGCTTTACACGGGATACAATGATAAATGTTAATCATGTTCTTTCTTTTTTACCTATATCAATTGTGGATTTTGAATGACCCAAACTTTGTGATTTGTGTATTGTTAATGCCCAAGCCAACCATAAGGGTAGTTGTTTTGTGCCTTCCCTTTGTATTGGCACAATTGGAATTGTACATGGAACTTCATCTTCATAACATAACATATGTCGATGGTTTTGGTGGGGCAATCTTAGGATTGTATATTATAATTTTAATATACCTTAGAGATCTATTTACAAACTTGCTTCTATCCAAAGATTGGAAGTTAACATGACCCTTGCATCCATAGAAATTAATAATTCCATATCAAGTTCATCATTTGTACCTCCTACTCGTGCATTGACACTTCCTCCTTTGGTTGCAATGCTAAGTGCAACAAGTATTTTCAATGAATATAATTTTTTTCTATTGTGGTTATGCACATTATCATTTGTGGAAAATAAATGAATACAATTGTTAAACTCTTCATTGGTGGCTTTTTCTTTTCCAACATTGGTTTTTGTCATCAATAGCTTCTAATCATCAATTGTCAGATTTGCATCTCTTAGATCTGTGAGAAGTCGATGAAACCTTTGTTGGTCGTCACTTTGTCCTTCTTGTCTAAAGATCTTATCCAAAGTAACAATTATTTTGACTTCCTCTCATAATAGTTTTGTATGTCTGTTACTATATTATTGTGGTCTATCACTAACAAGAGGACGCTGAATAAAATATCCAACCAAAATCATAGATATACCACCATAACTCATATTTGCATTTACAAGAATTGTTTGATGGAGTATAGAGTCTATTTTATAGCAAATGTTTCCCAATGAAGCTCATTTCATTAATTAATATGTATTTTATGTGGTGGATATCCTCTTGGAATGTTGTAAGTCTTGTTCCTTCTAATTTATCAAAATCCATGATTATGATTCAAATTTGTGCATGGATAGTTGAGGCACCAATATTGGATGTTTCCACTCTAGTTGGTGCAAAGAATAGAAGTGGAGAACACTCTGGGAATCTTGTATCTTGAAGAGCTCGATCAATGACACCAATTAAATACAATTTTCTTGTTCCTGGTGTTCTTTGGACTATCATGCGTAATGACAAAGTATTCTAGCCTGCATGATAATGTGTCATAATTATATCAAGTGCTTATTTTTTTATTAGTACTCAAGGTTCATAATTCATATTTGGTGTTATATCATCATCTATAACAAACCCATTATCTTTCATATTGCTTATGGTTTTTATTATTTTATTTGTGTATTATTTACCTCGATATTTGTTATTCCATAACACTTGTTTGTCAATATCTCGTCTTACCAACATATCTATCTCACTAATTTCCATAACTTGGCCACGTTGTAGCCTAGATATGATTTCCCATTCATGTTCAACTGTGTTTTGTTGAATATGTTGATTATCCTCATCTTTAGAAACACTATAACTTTAAACATCTTCTAGAATTGTTCCTCTCGACATGCCAATAATTACAATTGAATGAATCCCAATTTGATTTTATTGCTTCATCATCAATTCCAATATCTCTTTATATATCACAAAATGGATTGTAAAGTAGTAAATCTAACAAACAAAAATCAATCCATTTATTTGATTCATGTGCAGAGATGAAGGAAAACATTAGGAATACTCTTACAATAGTTTCAATACTCCTTGCCTCCCATTTGTTTATCTCTTTTTTGCCTTGGATTATATGTTCAAGATCTAACTACCTCAATAAGTGAAGTGATTTCCATGGAAAAAGCCCTGTTCTTGTATCCATTAGTGAAAGAATTTGTATATTCGTTATGATCATCTTAATCTTTTTTGTCTATGGGTTTGAACACCTGACATGAAAAATTCAAGTTGACAAATACTCTACTGCTCTCTACTAACGGAAGCTCCAACAACATGTGATAAGTTTCTTGTGCCCCAATGTCTCTTATGATATTTTAGTTATAAGTCTTTTATATGCCCATCCTACTAATTCGTCAAGGTTTTCAATGTTTCAAGCCACATCAACATTTGATGCTAAGTTTCATAACTCTTCTTTTCCCTTGCTGCATACTTGGAAATGCATTTGATCATAATATGTTTAGAAAGAATAGGCTATCAATCTATGTTTGATCTCTATAGCTATAATATGTAGCGATTGTGTGTATTTACTCTATCATCATTTCTTACGGACTCAAACATTTTATCTCCTATCTTTGAGTCTTGATATAATTTTGATCCATAAGATTCAATGGCCACGGTGCACCATACCTATAAGAAATAATAACTCGATTGTTAGTTATTACACAAATATTATGTATAATTTTTATACAACTATTTAAATGATTGAAAATCTTACCGACAGACCATTTTTCTTATTTTCTTACATAGATAGGTAACCTTTCTACACATTGTATGTCGTTCTATGTAATTGAGTAGTTCTTCATAGTCACACTCCATATTGACCTATGTAAGTTGTCTTGTATTTCGAAGACATGGATGTTGCATAAAATTTTGTAATGCCTAAAATTCATGATGTATAATAATTTTTTAGTTACATTGAGAAAATAAAATTATTGTATAAAACATAGATTAGGTGAGGATTGATAACATCCCTGTATGTTTCGTTGGTGTGGATCTTCTTAATGATCCATCACATAATTTATGATAAAAGGGTATCCAATTTTATTTATTAGATAAATTGAATTTTTTTATAATCTTTTTTATTACTACATGCATGTTATCTTATGCATTGTTTTTTTTTATAGTTTTTTATTATTGCACGCATTATATTCTATCTCAAAATTTCTAACCAAAATATTTCACTTTATTTAACTTAATATACATGAAACTAAGAAATATCAATCACAATAAAATACACATCACTTAATTGAATGTACAAGCAATTATTTTTCTATTTAAAAATAAATAGAACATTTAATATATTTTATAAAACATCGTTTATAATGTTAGTGTTAATTAATAATATTTATAACTTTTATGGCCTCTATTTACCCAATAATTGTATTCATAAATAAGTTCTCGAAGCATATTTAATTGTCTTTGGCGAATTGGATAGGAATATTTAATTAGATTTAGTCTATGGTAAATAATGGATTGATAAATATAATGGAATACTGGTAAAAATTTAACCTTAGTAATTCTGTTATTTCAAATAATTTAAGCATATTAAAAAGTGGGTAATTTAAAAATTAACTGTAAATACCTAAAAATAATTTATAGTGAATATTTATAAAAATTTACACACAAATAGGATTTTATTTTACTGTGAATACTTAAAAATTATTTATTACGAATAATCAAAAATAATTTACACACATGGGATTTTAATTTACTACAAGTACCTAAAAATAATTTATCACAAATACCTAAATATTTTATTTTTTTTAAATTTTAAAAAAGGGGTAAAAACTTTATTATACTCATAAAAATAGATTACAAAACATCAAGAGGCCAAAGCCCCAGAAACCAAAGAAAACCCTAAAAAAATTCCACCAAAAACCGTCATGCCCCAACACCATTTCTGTCCTCTCTAAGAATCCTCTCCAGGTTCTGACACACCTCATTGGGCAACAACGCCCATTCATCCACCTTCTGGCCCTCAATATCCTCTGAAGCCCACTTCGCCAGACAATCGACTGCCTTGTTCCATTCCCTTGGAACGTGTGCAAAAGACACTGAATCCATAAGAGAACTAATCTGAAATATCTGTTGCACTATCAAGGATAGTTGCTAGCTCACATCAGTAATCTTCCTCTCAAAGAGCATATTAATCAGGATTTGCGAGTCTGCTTCACACATCACCCTTCTCTAGCCTAACTCATAAGCTCTTCTCAAGGCATACAGAACAACTAATCCTTCCATCCTGTTAACAGTCTGCTCCCCCATATGAGCCAAAAAAATAAAAACAACAGATCTGGAGGAGTCCTTACCAATCCCACTGATCTCAGCCAGGCCAAGATTACTCCTGGAGGAACCATCCGTATTAATTTTCAAAAGACCCTCAGGAGGGGGGGGCGTCCATTTCCCACTCCTTTGAATTTTTTGCTTCCCACATCAACCTCTCTTGATGCAAGCTGAGGCCAGAGAAATACTCTGTATGCCTAACCTGTCCACCATCTCTGTGTCTCCCTTCTCCAGAGGCAAAATGACCTCACTCTTAGCTTCTACAGTCTCCTGGATCATTCCTATAATTCTGCTCCATACCTGGTGAATCGCCAATTTTTCATCTTTAAAAATTCTACGGTTCCTTTCCAGCCATACTTGCCACAATAGAAAAATAGGTCCAGCATACCAAGCTTCTTGCAAGAAGTGAGCAATAGAGGGCGGTCTGCCCAATCTCGACCAAAAATCAGCAAGGGAGGAGGCATGCAAACACTGACTCCACATGTCCCACCAGGCATGCCATAGTTGGAAAGTGAAAGGGCATCTAAAAAATAAATGTGGCGAATCCTCCTCCTCCCCCTACACAGAACACATCATGAAGGACCAACAAATCCCCTCCTAATATTCTCCCAAGTCAAGCATCAGTTCCAGGCCAACGTCCAAGTAAAACAATTGCACTTCGGCCAAGAAAAATTGCTCCAAACTCTTTTCCACCAAGGAACTTCCCCCTCTTCATCACATTGCTACACAATCAACTCCTGATACCCAGATGAAACCATGTATTTCCCCTTGGGGTGAGGGGACCAAGCCAACACATCGCTCCCCCTAAGTGTGCAGCAGTTGCGACCAGCAAGGATGTTGTACAACTTTGCACACTCAGCCTCCATACCAATAATCAGCCACTCCTCTGGAGTCTTCCATCTCGCTTCCATCAACTGGCCATGAAGAAAGAGAGATTTGTATTCGCACACCCTATTCCACCCTGCTTTGCTAAATCTCTGTGCTAGAACATACAGATGTGGATACTGAGTAACTAAAGGGGGAAAGCCATCCCAAGAACCATGCCAAAATTATGCCTCTGTCCCCCCTTGCAAATCTAGAATAGACCTCTCTTGATCAAATCAACTCCTTTTTTTAGAGTAGCCCAGATCACTGATCCACTCCCTGACAAACTGTACCTTGGGATATCTTTCAGGGGGACCCCAAAAAAATACTTATGAGATAAGATCCTGGCCCACACTTGCTCTTGAGCCTCACACCATCTCCAATACAATTTGGCTACCAGGGCCGTACCTGCAAGTATTGACTATCGTAATCCCAGGCCCCCAAACCTTTTTGGGCTGCAAACAACCTCCCACCTAATAAGGCTCTACTTCATCGAAGACAGGTTACCCGCCCATAAGAACTATTTTGCCAAGGAATCAAGGTCCTTAAAAAAACCCACCAGTGCCACCTGTAGCATGCACCTGTAGAGAGGAAGAGCCTGCACCACAGACTGGATCAGTTGGACCCAACCGGCAAAGGATAGCCACCTATTGGTCCAGTGATTCACCTTAGCCCAGAACTTGTTCAAAATCTCCTGCCATGGTTCCTTGGGCTGTTTCCCTACAGATATAGGGATCTCGAGATATAATACCAAAAGGCTTCCAATTTGGAACCAGAGAATATTAGCCACTCTTCGTTGAATGAGTGGTGGAGTGTTGAAGAAAAAAATGGATGACTTATCCTCATTAATTACCTGACCTGAGGTAGCTAGGTAAGCATCTAATCCACTGTGAATATTGGCTGCCTCCCTTATAGTAGCTGTGCCCATCAAAGCCACATCATCCACAAACTATAGGTGAGATAGAACTGGAAGGCCACCTCCCCATCTCTAGCCCTGAATAACACCTTCACTAGTATTCTTTCTAATCAGCCATCCTAGACCTTCTGCCAAAAGGAGAAACAGGTAGGGAGATTAAGGATCACCTTGTCGCAAGCCATGCGAGGCCCCAAAGAGATTAGAGTGCTCCCCATTAACCATGACAGAGAATGAAGTCAAATTCACACAGCTCATTACCCACTTGATCCAATCTTCCTCGAACCCAAAGGCTTCCAAAACCTTCTAGAGAAAGGACCACCAAACCCTGTCATATGCCTTGGACATGTCCAGCTTAATAAACATAGCCTTCTCCCTGGACTTGGTCATGGAGTGGATAGCCTCAGTAGCCACCACTGTCCCATCCAAAATTTGATGACCCTCCACAAAGCTGCTTTGCTCCTCTGAGATCAGCACAACCAACCACTTTTTAAACCTTTCTGCAATCAGCTTAGATATAATTTTATAAACTATATTGCAGAGGGAAATGGGCCAAAATTGACTTAAGTGATCAGCCCCTTCCCCCTTGGGAATGAGAGCCAAAAATGTCAAGTTCAGGGCTTGGAGCATTTGCTTGCTATTCTGGGATTCTTGAACCACTGCCAATAAATCTAATTTGATAATTTCCCAAAATTCCTAAAAAAATTCAATCAAAAAGCCATTTGGGCCTGGCACCTTACCTTTTTTCATCATGAAAACAATCTTCTTGAGTTCCTCTATGGCTATTGGTCGCATCAGCTGCTCCTTCCTATCCTGAGATACTAGAGAGGGAATATAGGAGAGTATTTGATCCTCAGTAGCCGCTTCCCCCTGCCATTATTCTTTGAATAAAGAAGCAAAATACTGCACAGCTTCATTACAGATATCCCTCATAGAAGAGATAACCTCTCCCCTATCCGACACCAAAGAAGTTATCATATTACCATGTTGTCTGGCTTTAACCGAGTTGAAGAAGAAGGCTGTGTTCTTGTCCCCCTCTTGTAGCCACTCGATCCTAGCTTTCTGCTTCCAAAATATTTCCTCTCTCAACTCCCATTCCTCCAACGTCTTCACAGCCCTCGCTTCCTCCCTCAGCAAAAACTTGGACAACCCCTCCTCTCTAATCAATCTGGTAATGTTATTCAGCTCCATTTGTGCCTCTTTTTTTTGCTGGAAGATGTTCTCAAAGCTCAGAGTATTCCACCGTTTGAGCTGATACTTCACGAACTAGAGAAGTTTGGTGAAAATATACATTACTGTACCAACAATAGGCCTCCCTATTCTCCACCACTTAGCAACTCATCCAAATAGGTCTAGGTCCCTGAACCACATGAGTTGAAACTTGAAAGGCAGCTTCCTATACAGACGAGTAAAAGAAATGTTAAGCTTAATGGGCCAATGATCCGAGCCTCTCCAATCTAGGATCTCAAAACTCAAAGACCACAAGCCACCCACCCAACAACAAGATGTCATGAATCTGTCAATGCGCTCAGCAATACAGCTATCACCCATTCTCCTGTTGTTCCAAGTGAACTGCCCATTGCATGGCTTAATATCCACCAGGTTTAGGTCCAAAATCTTGTCTCGAAGCAAAAAAGAAGATGGCTCCAATCTTGAATTACCTCCCCTTTTTTTTGTTAGGTCCATGATAGCATTAAAATCACCAGCCATAATCCATGGCAGATATGAAAAACCTCTGCAAACCAAATGAATATTATTCCAAACAAGAAGCTTACCTTGGAAATCATTAGGGGCATAGACATTCAAAATAAGAACATACTCCCCTGACTCAATGCATAAGGAGACCATAGAAAGTGAAGATCTGAAGGTGATCCAGGACACCGACTAAACCTTACGTGGATTCCAGAGACAAGCCACGCCTCCCGCAGACCCCTGGGCACCTATGCATTGACATAAACCTTGCCTCCATAGCTTAGGTGCAACACCCATCATATACTCCATGAAAACCTTAGTTTCTTGAAGAAAGAGAATATCTAGATAGTGATTCCTAACCTATTCCCGAATAGCTTTTTGTCTAGGGCCACTGTTCAAGCCCTTTACATTCCAAGAAATAATAATCATTTCAAAGGAGACAAGAAGTGGGAATCTAAGGTCTTGATTGACCCTGACTCAACCAAATTTTTCCCAATCATCTTTATCCTCTCCATGTCCTTTTTCCACCTCAGTTTAACACTTTTCTCGAAAGCCCCCTTCTTGCCATCTTTCTAAAGAATTCCCAGGTGAGGATGAGCCTTACCTCTCTTCTCTGCCTCTATCACCCCTATTTATGTTGGTAGATCCCCAACCTCTACTTCCTGAACCAGATCAACATTTGATTCAAGAGTATTTTACTCCCCCACCTGCCTGTCCATGATCATAGGTAAGACAGCTTCATCTGGAAGCGTTAGGTGATCCATGGAAGAAATTCTGGCCATTCCAGACCCCCCCAAGCTGCTCCACACTAATTAGGCCTGGGTTAACTTCTTGCTGGCCTAATTCATCCAGAACCTCAAACCTATTAACTGAATCCTCATCCTGACACTCCATTAGGGACCTCTTATGACCTCCATTTCGGCTTCGAGCCTTAACCTGCAAAAAACCTTCAAGATCCTTGCCAACACCCGCTCCAACCTTCTTCCCTTTATCAACAACAATGGCACTACTCGGTGGAGGTGGGGGTGAAGGTTGCTGATCGTCCAATTTTGCCTTCGGGCACCTTCTCACTAGGCGACCATACTCGTGACAAAGGCGACATATGAATGGGAAGGTCTCATAGTCCAATTGTTGCACCCATGAGTATGAACCCACACACATCTCCACTGCGTCTGGCAAAGGTCTACTTAAATCAATTTCCATGCAAATTCATGCAAAGGTCATGATTTTCTTACCTAAAGTTTGTGTGGACGACCCCACTAGTTTTCCTAGCATTGAAGCTATCATCTGAAGAACATCCTCATGGCAGCATTCAATAGGCATTCTGGGTAAACGAACCCACACTAGGACCCTGTTTGGTAGTTCTTCAGTAGGGTTAAATCCAACATGCCATGGTTTCACAAAGAGCCCAACCTGATTATAAAAATAAGGATCGCCTTCAAAAAGCCTATTTCTATCAGCCAAGTAAATGAATGTGACCATGAAGAAATTGTTGGCCAGCAGCGTAACCTCCATCTCACCCTCTGGCTCCCACACTCTTTGAGCCCAACTCTCCAAAAAAGGGAGGGAGATGCACAATCCCAAAAATTTGCAGTATAGTGAGTGCTTGGAGTAATACTCCACATCTTCAGCTATCATATCGAACGAGATTACCAGCTTTGGTGAGTGCTTTAGGTAGCCATTAACCTTTGTAATCTGTGATCCCCCTGCTGAGCTTATGTCAAACGATCCTGGAGTATGGCTAAAAACAATATTTTCCACCATCTTGGCATGTAGCCCCTGCTTATTCCTGCCTACTACTTCAATAAAACTCCTATCCATCCTGGCCTGAGTCGGCTCCTTCAGAGCCATAGTCGCACCCCTCCTGATCCACACCTCTGCTTATGTGACCCCCTCCCTTTGCCTTCCTATGCCGAACCATCAACCCTTCCCTTCGCAGCCCTAGGATATACAGAAACAAGCTAGGGCACGCCTGCCCTAGCTTGGCAACGAGTTACATAACTCATCCATGCACGTCTATTCTAAAAAATACCTCTATAGAGTGAAAAATTCCTAAATATAATTTACAATGTATACCTATTTTATAATTAATTTAAAATGAATACCTATTCAAAAAATAATATACAACGAATAACAAAACATACATATTCAAAGTTTTATGAGATGAATAATTCTTCTTTTTCTTCTCTACATCTTTTTTTCGTGATTGTTTCTCTTCAATTTTTGATTTTATGTTTTGTTTTTTCCATTTATTTTTTATATATAAATATCTTTCATTTTTAAATAATGTGTTGATTATTATGTCAGTCCTATTGTTTTATTATTTTGACAGTATATTATATTTCTAATAATGTCTATTTTATTATTTTATTATTTTGATAAATTATATTATATTTTTAATAATATTAACGATTATTTTTATTTCATGAACATAACATTATGCTCTTTTCTTCCCACTTATTAACATTGTAAAATACCTCTCGACATAATTAAAAAAATAATCATAACTTACAATGACAACCAACCCCTAATAAAATTTAATAATAAATAATTATAAACATGTAAAACCACAAAGTAAAAAAACACCTCTAAGTGATGTTTAAATGGCAAGTGCCTCCTTATGCATATGTTAAACTCAAAACAAATGAAGCATCCTTATATTAATTGAGTTAATGGACATTTTTCAAATCATTTTGAAACAATGAATGACAAGTTATATTTTTATATGAGTAAAATTATCAAATTTAAATGGACATTTTTCAAATCAGTTTGAAACAATGAGTGACAAGTTATATATTCATAGGAGTAAAATTATCAAATTTAAAATTGGAATAGTAGATTATTCTCCCTTTTATTGTTGAGGCAAGATCAAAGATTAATAAAAGATGCTAGAAGATACAACCATATGTTGGAGAAAAGTTAAGTTATGATCAACATATGATAGGCTTGGGGTTGCAACATATGTTTGGCAAATGACCACCTCATATTATTTCATGTCAATGTGGATGACAATGAGACATGTGTAAAGAATGTACTACATGTATAGTTGGGTGAGGGATATTATAAAGAGTTGGAGATACTTTAAATTAGCATCATTAATGGTAAGTTATAGTATCCGTAGCCTTTTATACATGTGATGATGTTGTCATTGGAAGTGGTCAAGTGGAAATAAATGTTTTGGGAGATTATGAATGCTTTGAGGATACTGATAACATTGAATGTCATGTACATTAATAATTATAATTATGTATAAATGTAAGGAGTGATAGTTGTGCATTAGGTTTGGTCTATAATTCATATTTTTGATTTTGAAGGTGATATCTAAGTGAAGTTGTTGAATTATATATTTAATGTTAATATTAGATACAATTTTTAGAAAGATGTATGCAAAAAAGCTAAGTAATACTTAATGTTTTGGTCTTAAATTTTAGACTTGTTAAGAGAAGATATGATTTGAAGTTTGATTGTAAAAAGAAAAGAAAATTATGAACTACTCATAAAAGTGATTTAATTTATCTATTAAATGCTTATTAGATATTTATAAATTAATTTTTAATTCTAATATTCTAAAAATATTAACTATATAAAAGAAAGGGACATAATACTACAATATATGTCATATTTATTAATGCTCAAATTAATTAATTAAATTAAATAAAATTAATTTGTTAAAAAAAAATAATTAATCCATTCATTTATAAATTAGTCAAGGATTGAAGTAAATAATTAGTTTTAATTCAAAAATAAAATAAAAAATTTGGTGAGTCTATTGCTAAGCCCCCCTAAATTTAGCTTAAAACCCAGTTGTAGTATCTATTGAAGTTGTTTCAATGCCTAGTAATCTTGAGTGACTTATATATTTTCTTTTTAATGTTATATTTTAAGTAGAGATTAACATTATTTATGAAGATTTGGTGCTTTACTCTATTAGATTACTATTCCAAGGTCAATTTTGTTGTGTGATTTTTTTTTGATGTTTGCATTGTATTCTTCCATTCGAGCTTTCTATGTACTCCATGTTTCCTATGTAGAAATTATCAAATTTATCTGATTGAAAATTAAAAAAATACAAAATAAGTCTCGGTCTGACACTTATTGCTCATTAAAGCTTGCATTACATTTTTGGTGCTACAAACAACACATGGTGCACCGTGCAACTATTGTGTTCCCAAATTTTTATTAATATTTGGTAGTTCATATCACTAGATCCACATGCCATCACACACGAATAAAAATAGTGAAGATTGTGTGCAGTGTTATCTAAGCAACTTAATTACACTAATAAAAGAAAAACTAATTCAAAATTTAAGGTTCAGTCCTCAGTGTGTTGAGGATTCCTCATATCACATCGTTATTTGTAACATGATGTAGATGCATAAAATCTTGGTGTACAGTGGATCATACAAGTAAAAAATTAGAGAGGTGTGCATACATGACCTTCCAAAGTCTATCAAGGTGGTATTGGTGTGTCCATGTCCTCTAAAATCCTTATAGAACACACACACCCACACACACCCACACACAAACACATATGGATTAATGATAACTAGGGAAGGGTCCTAGACCCACAAAATGAGAATGATAGTTCCAACCCAAAAATATCTACACCTCGTGTTCATAAGTTTAAAAACATTTTATCATGCAATAATATCAAAACTTGAGCCATGGCCCCTTAACAAATATTGATAATGAGTCTTTATCCTTCTTTTCTAACCTGGGAGCAATCTGCCAAGCAACTACAAAAAAATGTGATAACCTTATGATTAGTGGTTACTAAACCATATTTGGGTTGCTAAAAGACCACACAGTTTCTTTTAGTGCTATAAATTATAGCAATCATCTTTCCCTTCATGAGCGATTGCATGTGAGTGATTTATACCTTATTAGTGCAAAGTGAAAAGAAGTGTGGTTCATGCTTATTTCATGTACAACCAACATGTTTTACCCTAAAATTGATCTATAGGTTAAAATTAATCTAATTAAGATAGAATATTAAAATGGAATTTAGATAAATAGATATGGCATTCAATCATACATTTAAATGTAAAAGACTAAGATTGATTCTTCTGATTTGATAAGGGCATATGTTAAATATGGAAAGTACTAAAGAGATCATGATTCTTAGCTTTTTAGTTGACTGTTTGACCATAACTGTATTCTATAAGTGAAAATTAGAGATAAGCACGCCTCTGGTTCATTTGATTTTGAAACTATTCTATTTCTTATATTGGGTCAGCTTTACATGATCGATTTAGTATCGCTAGTCAATACTAACCCCCATAGAAGTAAAACACAATGACTATATAGTCACTCATGACTAGCTTTGATTACTCTGTGTTTACGATCTTGACCCCTAGTGATGTGCTCAAATATATGAATCCTCTTCCTTCGCCTTGAAACCCTAGATGTGTTTGTGAGGGATAGAAACATGTAAAAATAAGGGAAGTGTAATTTGCTAAAATTATCCTAATCACTCCTACCTGATGATTGACCGTTGCTTATATATCTAATACTCTAAGGAGGAAAATCAATCTATTTATAGTTCTTTGACGTAGTGTGATTATGTAGTTATGCTCTTTCACTATGTGTATGTAGCTAATAATTGATATCGATAATTTCCAATGCTTGATTTGACTTGGCTTTTGAGTGATTTAGATTTAGATTGTGACTACTCCTAGTGATAGGTTTACAAATTGGGAAGAATAGGAAAAATTTGCTCAATGTGCAATAGTGTATAGATGTATAATAGATAAGTGCCAAGTCCCTTTTGAATGATACTTTTATATATGGATCAAATTGAATAATTCCTCATGCCATCATCATGCTAGGATTATGGACCAACCCCAAGGATGGGTTTGATTTTATAAAATAGTTGTTATTTGGAGGGGGTGGATTCAAACTAGTGCATGTGATTTTCTATTAGAAATAAAAACTGTAACTGGTGTAGATGACCTTTGTACAAGTGGATTGATATGAGAGTTTATATTTATATGTGCAAGATATTTCACAGGCTTGAAACATCCAATGAAGTTCCTCTATGTGTATACTAACACAATGAAAGGGTTGACTCATAAGATAACATGCAAGTTTAAGTGCATGGTGAATTAAGATCTTGTTTGAGTTGTCAAATTATGTGTGGTAAATGTGTGTCAAGATTGCCATTGTTAAATATTGAAGACTAGGTTTTAGTAGCTACAAATGCTCCCATTTTATTTTAATAATGATTTTCCTAGAGTAAATGGTTAAAATGTACTTACATGTGTATAATTGTTTAACTCTAAAATGATCTAGGTGATCCTTTTGTTAACCCTAGATTTTATAAAATGGGTATATATAAATTAAATGGCACAAGGTTGATAATCAAATCTATATCAAGCGAACTAGATGATAAACTTAGATATAGGCATATGTTGAATTCACAAAACTAAGATAGTCTAAATATAGAAAGTATAACTAAGCTATGTATGGAAATGATAAGGAAGTAATATACTTAGCTGATTTTGATGCTAACATATCACTAGATCTAGAACATGCAAGAAGAAGGTTGGAAGACAACTCTAGAATAATCATCATATTCTAGATCTAATGTTTCTGGAGCTCTGGACACTAACGTCAGCCTTGGATGGTTATATCGATACTACTTTTTATGTTCGATGGAAGTGTCCTATATAGAATAGATAATGGAAAAATATGTGACCACCTAAATTATTATGGGTTTGGCTTCGAATTCACTCTAGTGCATTTAGATCTGGATCATGGAATGTCGCTCCTTATGAAATGTGAAAAGCTTAGTTTTCCATATTTATAATGAATTTGGGGGAAAATGGGTTAGTGGGCATACAATGTCGATCTAACCCTAAAGACCTCATTATTAGAGGGCACTACTTACATAGCCAATACTTTAGAAGAGGGTCTCAGATTCATGTAGTTTTCCCTTATGTGTTGATTGGTGTGTGAATCATGTAATATGTGAAAAACAAGTACAATAGTGACCTAGCTTGTAACTTGTAAAATTAAGATCTTAGACTGCTCTTTTAGTAATTCAAATTTTTAGATGTATTATTCCTATTATTGGTGTGGAAACAGGGAAGCTTTGTTCAATTTAATGCTTTCGATAAGTTGTCTTGGTCTCTTTAGTCTTTTGTTGGGTGGCTAGGTGAGGAATGAATAAAAGTTGATCTTGTATTTATATCAATACATTTGGAGTAATAACTCTCATTAAATAAATTAGGTTGACCATTAGGATACATTTCATTTGAAAATTAGATGAATTTAGGGAAATTGACACTTGCATCAGGTCAGGATGCTAACGTTGATACTAGTGTTTATCACAAATGTTAATGTCTAGGGAGTAAGAAAATAAGTATAGGTTTAAAACTTGTAGATATGGAATATAAGTACATTTAAGTATTCTAGATAAGATAAAATGTCTGTGTCATCAACATAATATTGGTTGAACTAAGAGATATAGGATAAGGGCACAAGATAGAGCAGATGCAAAACTTGTAGAAGTGAGAAATGTCTAGAATTGAGAGAAATAACCAAAGTTTGAGTTTGCTAATTGTATAATACTAAGGTGCTATATAATCATAAAATAGTGTCTAAATTCCCCCCCCCTTTAATTTAGTAATTAATTTTACAATTTAAAATAAATGAATGTGTACCTAGGTGCGTATGCACACCTTGTCTTTACATGTGCCCAAATTGAATGGTTTGCTGGTGACTAACCTGTAACCAAGAGCATGTTACAATATATAATAAGTCCATATAATATAGGATTTAAAGTACTTAAAATATATTGAAATTAAAATAACAAGGTTTAGGAGTACACATGTGTCGATGTAACTGCCTTGCCTATTGGTAAGTTGATTTGAAAAAGATGTATCATTTTAAGGCTCTAAAACCAAGATTAAGAAAAATATAGATAAATATTAAAAGTGCATCTATCAAAGGAGATAGAGAGGGAGAGAGGGAGAGAGAGACATTGGAAGGAACATGCCCCCAACTTTGGAGCAAAAGTGAGTTGCCACCTGGCAGTTGAGATTAGTTCAACTGTGTAACCTAATGATACTTATAACCTAGTGATGTTAGATGATACAATCAAGTACAACCTAAAAAATTGATAAGATTGAGTGATTTTATCACCTCAACCATACAAAAAAGTGAAACAACTATTTTAGTATATTGGATCAATAAAGTCTGTAAAAGTCTGCATGGTATCAGTATGAAATTTTTGTGATCTGGTAACAATCTATTAAAGAGTTATGCAATCTAAAAATGATTTGGATTTTACAATGTTAGGCACATGTTGCATATCATACACCCCTTAGATATGTCTCATGCTGAAACTATGCATAACAGTGAGACCAATGTATAGAATTATGCCACAACTATAAATCTAATTCATATAGCTGTGTGCTTTGGACAATTCAAAAAAAATGTGTAAGTATGGAAGGCATGCTTATAAAGCATGCCCCCACTTTATATGGATAAATAAAAAAATTTATATAAGTAACAATGTGGATAAAGTGTTTCCAAAACATGTCCCCAATGTAATCTAGAGACGTTAAATATTGAATAGGTGTGGAAAACATGCTTTTAAAGCATGCCCCCATTGAATCTGAGAACTGATATAAGTACCATATACTAAATGAGTGTGGAGAACATGCTTCCAAAGCATGACCCACTAAATCTAAAAACTATGCCAAGTGTGGAAAACATGCCTCTATGACATGCCCCCACTAATATGTCCCCCCCAAGGTGAGGGAAAAATAGAAATTGGTAGTTACCTCAGCTCAAAAGGATAAGACAACTACGTAATTTGTGAATGGAACATTGCAGCATATAAAAAGAACATGTTTAGGTAGATATAAAATTGTAGCACATAGAACCAATGTGATCACATTTAGGCTTGAGATGTATGATAAGGATCATGGTAACGTCTAGATAGTAACAATACAAACTCAATAAATAAACAAGCACACACACAAGAGCACTCAAAATCAAGTCAAATGGCAATGTCCAAGAAGACTGCAAACAAGGGGTATGTTCAAATGCCGTACAATCAAAGAGACATGACTTAGTTAAATGCCCACAAAAATAAGGATGCCATATTCAAATGTCCATACAATAAACAATGACATATGCAAATGTCAATGAAAGCATACATAGGCATGGGTGTTGCAAGTAAAGGAGCATATTCAATTGCTCAAAAAATCAAGACCAGATAAAGGCAAGACACTTAAGGAAGTGCATAAAGTAAAGCATAAACAACCAACATAAACATGCCATGGTAGCCCATGTATCAAATGTGTTAGAAAAAAATGTAAAGTGTATGGCATATCAAGTATCCTATGTAAGATATAATCATAGATAAAGGTATGTGTAAGTAAATATGTAAGCTCAAACATGATAATAAAATGTGTTCATTGAACCATATAACCTATGCGTATCAAGTTCAAATAAGTGGATTCACCTAATGTATACATGACATGAGTAGAGGGAAGTCCCAACATCTGAAATAGGAATTGATCATGTATCTATGTATGCCTCCATCACACTCAAGTAGAAGTATAAAACATATGTGTGTAGATAGGAATAACTAAATATGACATCCATCAACATTGAACTAACACAAATGCCAAGGAACCAATAAAACATGTAGGTGCCGAAAATGTTTTTGAATTTTTGAATGTTTTTTATTTTTTCAGTATTTTTAGAATTTTTGAAGAGAGAAGACCATCATATGATTCCATCCAATGGATGGTCATAAAAATCTTCTCACTGTAAACCTTAAAACCTTAAGTTGGATCTTTTCCATTGTTACATCATGATTAAATAGGTTGAAAAGGTACATAACATGTTCCTCTTTACGTTTTGTATATGTCGTAGAAGAACTAGAGTTATCATTTGGAATATGTATTAATTTACCTTCACGGGAAAAGGAAATTCCTTACTAATTTTGATTAATTTTTACTTCCATTTAGTTTATCCAAAGAGTTCCTAGTGTAAGTGCATATGGAGATGTGGTAGGCATAACCCAAACTCATCTTTGAATTACTTTAGGACCATAAGAAATTGGTATTAGTATGTTACCCAAGGAGTCTTTCCAACCTCCTTTGTTTTGTTAGTTTGTTTGATTGAAGCCAATTTATTGTAAGTGTCTTATGTTACAAGTAATTTTTGCATGTGTAAGATCAATATGGTTATGCCAAAAAATAAACACCACCCATGTATAAGGTAATTTTAAATCTTGTTGGCGTGGATGCTTTTTGTGTTATTCACTTTGAGATTCTTGCATAAGATATAGGACTTGAATTGGTCCCATATTAAGTAGCATTTGAAAATTGGTCATATAAAGGTTAAGAATACCACATTATTGTTCATTGGTGGGTCATTTATGATCCAAGGTTATGTTTATTTACTTGATTTATGAGGAGTTATGAGTTCTATAAATATCAAAAATTCGCTGTTCACCTAGGTTGTGAGGCTGTACAAACATTTATGACTTTGGGACTTTAAAAATTCATATTTTAGGATTTTACATGCTATAAAGAGAATTCAAGTATTTGTAGGGCATGGTACAACCATAAAGGAGTGTGGATGGTGCAACATTTTATATGTCTATATGTCTTTAAATTTGTAGTATATAGGTGGGCGTACATAAATGAAAGCCAAGTGTAGTTTTCACTATGAAGTGAATGTTTGGGTGAAATATTGTTGCATGTAACAATATTTATTATTTTTAATTTTCAAAGATTTGAAAGAAAAATATAGTTTAACTATAGAATCTTTCTTTGTCATTTTAAGAGTACTTGTAGTGGAGGTGGTCAAACTTGTTTGTAAAACATTTACCAAGGAGGAAATTTCAAGTTCAAAACCTGACAAAGCAATATTTTAGTTGAATTTAGTTTGGTTTACCTTGACTTTAATTTTTAGCATATGATTTTTTGAAAAGGGGATATTCTATTTTCAAAGGATTTGTAAAGATAAATAAGCATCATAAGGGTGTATTTGTGAAGATTTACGACTTCTGATAATTTGTGACTTTTTTGTCTAGTCATTATTTAATGTAAAGGTGGTCATGTGGCTAGTTGAAATATAAGTTTTTGGATGTTCTAGATATATCATAATGGTCAATTATATGTCTTTAAACTTCTTTGTATATTTTTTGTAACAAATGTATTGACAATGATATATAAAGGTGAATTTTCAATGGAAACTGACACCTTGAAAATGAAAAGTTTCAAAATGTCATCCCATGCTTTTGCTATTGGTAAACATATTGTCCTTTACAGGTCCATCGGGATCCTTATGATTGACAAAGTTTAAGTGTCACAATGGAGGTTGGGGGATCCATTATAAGTTGGAGGACTATTCTCCTTAAATAGTTAGTTATTCACTCAGAGTTTGGGTTAAATGTTTGAATGATAATTTTTGGTAGCAATAGTCTGCTTATTTCAATTCCAAATTTGGATTTATATCCATGTTATTTGTGACATGGAGTAGACATGATTATTTGATTTTGTTTCTCTTGTTGCACAACTTCTCACCTTTCCCCTAATAGGGGAAGAAGATATAACATTGGTAGGTCTTAGATCAATCATCGTTGACAATATGAGATGATAAGGGTTGATAGCACCAATAATGTTGAATAAAGGTCATCAATGTTTGTTGGACATCTGGGAAATATGCCATACATAATACATATTGGTGACTTTGATAGGGTACTAGGTGGAGTCTTATATAGATCAATGTAGTTGGATAGGCCTTGATCATGTTCTACTATAGTACAATATAATGATAACAAGGTATAAACAAGCCTTGATCATGTTCATCATATTTTTATGCCACAAGTTATAGGGTGGGCTTTTATATTGAACAACATCAATTTCGGTCACTACCAGGATGTCCAGTACGCTAGTTGTAGTTGCTTCAGAATTTCTTTGATAACTTTATATTCATTTCTCTAGTTATTTCATCTTCCATACCCTTTGGGATCAAGGGGGGTTTTTTGGGTCATTTATGATCTAAGGTTATGTTTATTTATTTTCTTTATGTTTTGTTAGTAAATTAATTAACTAAACTTGTTAATGGGTTTGTTGGTTCATGGGAATATTGGTTGAGTCCTATAACCACCTTGTGAAAAGCTTATAAAATTTTTCACCTTATTTGTAAATTCATCCCAAAATAATACTTTATTAAATTGTGTGAAACTCTTTATTCACAATGTAATTTTTGAGTTATTCTTCTTGTTGATAGGGCCAACATTCATAATGTTACTTAAGTAAGTTATCTCCATGCTTTGTGTGAGGGATAAAACTTTTGTATTTGGAGGGTGGTATGTTAAGTTATGTTAAATTAGTAATTATGAAGGAAGCATATCTATGCACATCATTATATAAATGACTCATATTGTATATGTAATGTTATTTCCTTTATTGGAGAAAGAATGCCTCTACTAAAGATAAATTATATTTCTAATTTTGAGGGTCTAAATGTTAGCTCATAGGATGTACTTTTGAATTGAATAGTATAATCTTAAAAGGATTCATCATCACATTGTTTGAAATTGTGCAAATGTTCTAATATAAGTTTTGACACATTTTGGATTTTGAAAGCCAAGAAGAATGCATCTTCCAATTGTAAGAAAGTGTTTAAGGAACCCTTTAGTAAACTATAGAACCAATTTAGTGCCTCATCAAAAATACTCATATAGAGAAATTTTAGTAATAGTTTGTCATCTTATGCCCATTAAATAAAATAATGTACATACATAATCATGTGGTCGAGTGGGTCCTTGTGTCTCAAAAATAGATGTAAATATGGAAATTCAAAATCTTGTGGATAAGGATATTCAAGTATACATTTCTCAAGAGGTTGATAATTGAATGAGATTATATGTGTATTATCATTACAGAAATCCATTTACATTTGAAGTATAGAAACTTGCTTTTAGAGATCCCAAATAGTGGTCATGATAGACATTAGATATTCTAAGGGAATATTGGTGTTTTTCATGGGTATTATCATTATTTCCAACCTACCACATTTTTTTATATCTAGGCATATGAGTATCATCATCCTCATGTATAACAAGTGCAAGTTCATGATCACTGAATTTATGATTTTTTTTAATGGTATGGGATCTTTGAAATTTGGTACTTTTTTTATATCATTTGAATAAATTGTACCATTTGAAGAATTTGTTTCATTTTCCTTTCGTAAGGGTATAACAATTTGATATTGGGAAAACTTTAGTAAGGACACCTTTTTTGATATATAATTTGTTTTAAATGAAGATAGGAAAAACCAATCACCCTTGAATAGAGGGATATTGTTGGGGAATGTATAAATTATGGGGGGTTTAATTAGTTTGATTGAAGACATGTCCCCCCTTATTAGTTGTTTATAAATAAATCATTTTTCTCTTTTGTAGTTATCAAAATTTTTGATGGTTAAATGAAGGAACCTCTAGGTCATATGTACCCACTTTTTTGGTAAAATGTACATGTTTAGTTGACTTCAATGGTTGGTAACTCAAAGATGGTTTTGAAAACCCAAACCCTTACTTATTTGTATTTTTATGTTTAAGAGATATAGGGTGGGTTATACCTTGCTCATGTTTTCTCAATCCTTGACCTTGGTATCCATACTTTTGCAATTATTAAATGCTAAATTCATATAATGGTGGTGTAGGAAGTATGGCTAAAGCATTTTTATCTTCCTTAAGGTGGGTCAGCTCATATCATGAAATGGTGGGAGCATGGACCTGATTAGAGGGATAAAAACTACCAACATTCAAGGCTTTTATATTACATGCTTTAGCACTTAGAAAAATTCAAGAGTAGTCAATTTTAATTCCTTCCTTGAGGGAGTGTTGGATAGTTTCATGATCATAGTAATCAAAGTAAAAAATATCATCCATGATAAGAGATATGGAGTAAATAAAAATTAGGACAAATTAGGTAATAAACATCTTCTATGGTATGCTTAGGCAATATGACATTCAACGATCAAGTTCACCAAATGTTTAACCCTAAAATAAATCTAGGTAATATTATTGTTATCCCTAGATTTGATTAAAGGGGTATATAAAAATGAAATGACACAAAGGTGATAATCAAATCTATAGTAGGCCAATTAGATGCTAAAATCAGATATAGACATATGTTGAATAATAAAAGTAATATAATCTACATAGAGAAAGTACAACTAAGATATATTTGGAAATGACAAGGAAGTTATATACTTAGATGATTTTAATGTTAACACAATGAGGGATTTAGAATAGGTAGGAATAAGGATGGAAGATAGTTATAGAATAGTCATCAGATTTTGGATTTGACACTTTTGGAGTTTTAGACACTAATGCTAGTCTTTAATGGTTACATCACACTACAGTTTGGGTTTGATATAAATTTCACATATGGAATACCTACTATAAACATATGTGACCACTTGGATGCTTTTGGGTTTGACTTCACATTTACTCTGGTGCTGAGTCATGGACTGTCACTCCTTATGAAATGGAAAAAACCTAGTTCTCCATCTTCATAGTGACCTTGTAGAAAAATGGGTTAGTAGGCACATGGTGTAGAGTTTACCCCAAAGACCTCACTATTAGAGGGAATTGCCTACATAGCTAATACTCCAGAACAGGGCCTTAGACTCATGTAGTTCTCCTCTACATGTTGGCTTGTGTGTGAATCATGCAATATCTAGAAATCAAGTACAATAGTGACTTAGCTTGTAACTTGGTAATTCAGGCTCTTGGGCTACTCCTTTAGTACTTTATCCTTGTAGATGTGTTGTACATATGACTTGTGTGGAAATATGGAAGCTCTGTTTAATTGATGCTTGGTAGAGTGCTTTTGATAAGTTGCCTTGGACTCTTTGGTATTTTAATGAGTGTAGCTAGGTGATGAATGAATAAAGGTTGATCTTGTATTTATATAAATCATTTTAGAGTAATAAATCATATTAAATCAATTAGGCTGATCTTGTTGGGTGAATATTTTGTCACCAATTAACTGACGGCAAAATAGGTACATCAACTTCAACATAAGGAGATTTATATGGCAAAGTGTGCAAGTTTACCACAAAAAAATGAGATAAATCTCTCCTCTCATCAAGGGGAGGTTCCCTATAAGGCAGGGAGGTTCCTTGTAAACTACTATAACTAATATAAACTGAAAATACACTCAAGAGTGGGATAACACCATCCATCTCTCTTTTTCCAGAGATGATGTTCACAAGGACAAGGAGAAATCTTGGGTAATTGCTGAAGGCATTTCTCTTCTTTCAGAAGTGATGTTCAGAAGGCCAGAGGAAGACTCCCTGGGTAGTAACTGTAACCTCAAGAAACTCACAAAAGCATAAAGTCTTTCGTTGCTTATCCTACTGAAATAGGATGTAGTAACACAATAGAATGAAGTGTAGCACAAATTCTCCACCTCAACTACAAGAAAGTGAAAGATTACGAAGGGTAATGGGAGCTCAAAGTCTCACCAATATCCTTTAAACTGAAATAGAAAACAAATAGACTAAGATAGTTATGGCAACACAAAGTCTCCTATAGTCAGCTTCAAGACACCTTCCAAATTATTTCTACTAGTTCTGCTTATTCGATTAAATGGAAAAGACTGTATTTAGGAAATAGACATAAGAAAACTTTCCTAGATAACACAAGCTATTTCAACACAAAGTCTGAAAGGTCACTTGCTTTCTCATTCAAATGACAAAATATGATTAACAGTCTGAGCTCAAAGTCTCAGGAATGCCTTTTAATTTGGGTAGAATTTTACTTCTAATAATAGAGAGATCCCCTTTGCATAAAATGAGAGACTACAATATTTAGCAACCAAAAGAAAGACTTTGGTGCTTGTTTCTATGAAATGTCCCATGCTACATTCAATGGCTTGAATGCATTTGAAATTCTATGAAGGGGCCATGCTAGAACAGGTCATCAGACTTAACTTTGGTGTTTTAATTATGTTAAATGTCTCCTCCCAAGCATGGGTTGCTTGGTCCTCTTCAAGATATTTACATGGCTGTCCATTCACTTTTACTCAAAGGGAGAAAAATAGGCTGCGCCAATGAATGCTTGCGATCTCTGATGTCCACCTAGTGGACTATACCACTTACTAGAATAACTCTCCTGTAGATATTTTTGGATATTTTGTAACTTTCCCTCTTTCCTATTGCTATCTTAACACTTTTTGCTAGCTCCTTCGTCTCCTGCTTTGGTTGGTCATTGAGTTTGTTCTCGGGTTTGCATCTTTGAAAATCAATGGATATTTCATTACCCTAAATTTGATGTCCACAGGGACATCATTGGTCACTTGGTCACTTGAACCACTTTGAACTTTGAACCTTGAACTCTTTTGGTTCAAAGGTTCAATGGTTCAATGGTTCGTCGATTCAATATTTTGTAAAGGGCTGTGTTTGCTCTCTTTTTTCTTCTGTTGAACCATTTCTTTGAACCATTTGGTTGAACTTCTTTCTGAAATCTTCTACTTCTTTTATTTTATCAAAGCTTTTATTCAGACTTTGAACTCTTTGAACCTTTGAACCATTTGAACCATTTCAGTTTAAGGTTCAATGGTTCAATCTATTTCTTTGAATCTTTTGAAGCTTCATACTTTTTGGATCCTTTCCTTTTCCATTGAACTCGTTGAACCTTTCGAAGTTCAAGGTTCAGTAGTTCAACGGTTTAATCTTAACTCTTCAAATCCTTTTATTCTTTTAAGTTCATCGAAGCCGTTAAACCTTTGAATTCGTTTGAACCTTTGAACATTTTGAAGGTGGGGTTCAATGGTTCAATGGTTCATTCCATTTGTTTGAAGCCTGCCACTAAGTTTTTTGATTGAAACTCGGCGTTGAACCAGCCTCAAAACACTAAAGAAATGCCTTAAGTGTTTTGAACTTCCCTTTGAGAAAGCTCGCCTATTGAACTTGTGAGTTTCTTACCTAAAAATGCTTGAATAATTGAAAAAATTTGATGCTCAGAACATTTTTTAAAGAAAGAAAGAGACAATTTTGGCCTACAGGACCAAAATAGTTGATATGTTGTCCCCTCAAATAAGTAACAAATTTTGGGAACAATAGTTGGCTCCAGTTTGGGAACTTCCATTGATTGTAAAAATGATCGAGGGGAGTAGAATCTAGACTCTTTAGTGTCTTCATGTATGCCATTGGGCTACGGAGTCATGCCACCCAAAAATAAAAATGCCAAAAATAAAAAAACAACACAAAACAAACAGAAGACTATATAACAATTATACATATGTAAAATTAAACTTATTTGATACTTCAAGGATTGAAGTGCTTCAGATACTGCCCATTGTGAGGTAGAGAAAATGGCGTTCCATCTTGATATTTTAGCAAGAAACTATTTCACCATTGAGTTGGTAAATGGCAAATGGGCCTCTCCGTAAGGAATCCAATTTCCCATGCATCCCGTTTGGTTCTCTCCTCTTGTCCCACAACAAGACTTGATCTCTAATATGAAAATCATGAATCCTTGCTTTTTGGTCAAAGAGCTTCTTTACCATACTTTGATGTGCAGCAATACGATCAACCACCATAGTTCATTGCTCATTTAGTTCAATCAAGCACATGATCCTCTTGTCGATGGAGCTTTCAAAAGTTGAATTTTCTATTGCCTTTGCCAACTTCAATGTTGGTAATTCTAGGGTGATTGGTATCTCTGCATTGAGACCATACATAATTTGGAATGGTGACATACCTATCACCCTCTTGGGTGTAATTCTGTCTACCCATAAGGCATCAAATAATGCTTTATGCCAGGTTCTCTAATTGGCATCTACCAGCTTCCTAATAATGGTCACCAAGTTCTTGTTGCTTGACCATTTTTTTGTGGATAATAGTTAGAGGAGTGGGAGAGGGTAATCCCATAATTGTAGCAAAACTAGGTAATCTCATGAGAAGAGAAACATGATTCATTGTCTGTTACAATCTTAGTTGGCACTCCAAAGTGGGAGATGATATTTTCCTTAAGAAAATTACATACCACTTACGAAGTAGCATGCTTAGTTGGAATAGCTTCCACCCACTTGGTAAAGTAGTCTATGGCTGTAAGAATATAATCATGTCCAGTGCTCGAAGATGGGTTTACAACACCAATGAAATTAATACCCCACTATTGAAATGGCTCTTCAATTACTACTGGCTTGAGAGGTAATACATCCAATTTGGGTCTTCCAATGAACTATTGACACAGTTCACATCTACGTACCCATTTGTATGAATCTTGAAATAGAGTAGGCCAATAATACATGGCTCATAGAATTTTATGAGTAGTCACAGGTGCAGAAAAATGTCCTCCACAAGACAAATTGTGGAACAACTCCAAAAGTTTGTTCTGCTGCACTTTATCCATGCAATGAAGGAATACCCCATCAAGGTTCCTCTTATACAGACCGTTGTCCCACAAGACAAAGTTTTTAGCTTTCAACTTAACAATCATCTTTTCTTTATGAGACAGGTGAGTAGGACACTCACCATAGGTAAGAAAATGAGCAATATTTGAATACCACTCATTCATAGTGGTGACAAAGAGAACTATTGGCATGTCTTCAACTTTTGTTTCTTCATGCCCTATTTCTTCTAGTATGTTATCAAAAATTAATTGGTAGAAGCCCCTTCTTCACACAAGTTTCATTGGTTTGATGACCAGATCAAACTCTTAGATTTTATCAATCCAATTGCCCCTTTTTATTCCAAACTCTTGCTGAGTTAGTATGGACTTGACTATTGTATCAGGGACCAAAGCAATAGTGTGTGAGTTTAGGATGTAAAAATAGAAGTGCTTTACTACTTTTACCACAACATAAACTTGCTTCTCCATGTTTGAATACTTTAGTTCATGAGCTTTGAGAGGATAACTCATGAAAGATATGGGAGATTCCACACTTTCTTTGTTCTATTGAATCAAAATGGCTGAAAGCATGTATTCAAAAGCATAGCTATACATCATGAAGTCTTTGTCATAATCAAGACAAACCAAAATTGGGGCATGGATGATAGCTTCTTTGATGTCTTGAAATGCCGACTTGCCTCCTTTTGTCCAGCTAAAAGTGGCTTTGCCTTTCATCATGTTGACAATGTGGTGAGTCTTCTCTATGAATTCAGGGATGAACCTTCAAAATTTTTTTACCTTTCCAAAGAAAGAGTGGACTGCAATCTTACTGGCAAGAAGAGCAAGCTCTTGAATGGATTTGACCCTTTATGGTTTAATCTTTATGCCTTCTCGAGATACAGTGTGTCTGAGAAGTCTACCTTCTATAACCCCAAAAATAGATTTATTGGGATTAAGAGAAATACCATTCTACCTACATCACTCCAGTACTTGTTGTAGATGATGCACATGATTAGGGTGATGTTTAGAAAAAACTGTCAAGTCATCGAGGTATACCACAATAAATTTCCCCATTTCATTTCTGAAAGCAAGATCCATCGCTCTTTGAAAAGTGGCACCAGCATTAATCAAGCCAAAAGGCATTATGCAATATGCAAAAGTACCCCAAAGTGTTATGAAAGTAGTCTTATGCTGGTTTGATTCACCAACTTCCACTTGATTATATCCCAAAAAACTATCTAGCATTGATAACATCTCATTGCCAGTCACTGTCTGCAGTAACTGATCCATGATGGGCAGGGGATAGTTGTCCTTTAAAGATGACTGATTCAGATTTTTGAAATCAACACATAGGCAAATTTCTCCATTCTTCTTTCTCACAGGGACTATGTTTGCAATCCATATGGAATGATGGATTGGGAAAATAATTCTTGCATTCAATATTTTCTGTATCTCAGACAAAATTGTGCTTGATATCTTGGGGTTGTACTGCCTTTGCTTTTACTTGTGAGGCAACAACCCAATCTTGAGAGGAATTTTGTGCTGGATTTCTTTAGGTCTGAGAGATTTTAAATCATCATAAGAGTATGCCAAAACATCAATGTAATGGCAAAGTAGAGTGATAAATTTGAGTTTTTCATTAGGGGTACAACAATTCCCAATATTGACCATTTTTGAATTGTCTTTTGTACTCAAATTGATATGATCAAAATCCTTAGAGGATTTTGAATCCATTTGCTATTCCTTGATAAACCTATCATGCTTGTTGAAAAGTTTCTTAAGAGAAACTAATCCTTTGGGAATTTTATTCTCTTTGAGCTGAAGGAACTCTTCATCAGCTTTTGAATTTATTTTTGAAGTTGATTCCCACAGTGAAGATTCACTGCCTTCAAAATGAAGCTTTTCAAAGTTGTCCATTTGTTCTAGAAAATTAATAATTTAGTTGTTGCCATTGAAAACCTACAAATGGTCAACATTATCAGGTACACTTGGTCAAAAAATCAACTCGATAGTGTACCTATTTTCTTTGAAATCTTGGTGAGGGACCAAGAGAGTTATGGAGACGGCCAATGAATCTGCTCGACTGTTGAATTCTCTGGGCATGACAGAAATATTGAAAGCATCAAAGCTTTCAATGCAGTCCCACATGAGATTGTGATAATGTCACAATATTTTATTCTTGGTTTTATACAAGTTTCTCACCTGACAAACCACCAGTTCAACATCTCCTTTGGCATGAAAGAGCTTAACACTTTTATCTTGAGCAGCCTTTAAATTGAGTAGCAATAATTCATATTCAACAGTGTTGTTAGTGTTGCTAAACTACAATTTATATGCATAGGGGAAAATATCTCCTTGAGGATATATTAAAATAACTCCAGCTCCAAAACCAATAGAAGAATTGCTGCCATCGAATTCTAAAATCTAGATGTCATCAAAATTTGATTTTCTGTTAGATTTTTCTTCATCAAGAAGGGAAGATCCGTTTTCATGTGTACTGCACCCTACCAATTTTTTTGATGCCTTATCTGAATTTTTTAGATTTTCACTTAGTAAGCTTTCATCTACTGAAACAAGAATGTCTTCAGTAGACAAAAAGTAATTATCCATGCCTGAAGACTCAAATTGAATTTGAACTTCAAGGGCTGACATTTGGGTGACAATATACTTTGCCTCCTTCTCAGGAAGTAGCCTTTACATGACACCCTTCATAGGTATCCTCACCTCAGATAGGTTGATGCTCAATTCTCCACCAACATCCTTGCAAAATTTTTGTCCAAGCAGAATGCCATAGGAGGCTGGAACGTCAGCCACCAGGACTGTCATTTTGATTATCCTATTTGGAAAAGATGCAAATGAAAATTGAGCATCTTTGATTTGTCCCAACAAAGGCACTTATTTATTTTCCATGGATAAACATCTACAAAAGGTCTTATTTAGTGTGAAACCAAGAGAGTCTGCTACTTTGGCAGGCATGACATTGTCAGAAGCCCCTGAGTTTATAATGCAATTGTTCAGTTGATGATCGTTTATCAACAGGGAAACATTAAATGGTTCTATTTTCCCAGGGGTATCCAGAGGAGTAATCGCAATATTATTTTAGGTGGGTGTGTTCTTGGGGGGACTAGGAGTTACTTTTAAAATATCTTGTCCTACAGGGACAATTTTATTCTTGACACATTGAACTAACCTATCCAACTGCTCAGGGCTGAATTGCGAGAATTCAAACTCAGACATTTAAATTTTGGTCTTCTTAACATGGTCAATTATATCAAATGACTGAAATGAATTAGAAATAGGGGAAGGAAGTCTATCCTTCTAGTTTTTTGGGGGTGTGGTATTGGTCTAAGAATTTGAAGTAGACGGAAAAGGAATATTTGAGGTACTTACTTTTTTAGTGATCATCAAGTCCTTTGATTGAAAAGGCAGAGTGGTCCCCTATTTAGCTTTGAAATTGTTGGTCGAGATTCTTCCCTTATTAGCTTGTTGAGCTGACTGGTCTTGGGACCTAGTAAATACAACGTATGATCCATCAAACACTTCTGACTCACTTTGAGGTTCATCTTGGTAATTCATGAAACCAATGTTGGAGTCACTAGTTAATTATTGTTCTCCCTCTGTGAAGAGATTATCATCATCTTCTTAATCAAACTCAAGTTGAAAAGAGGAATCATGTTTAGCTTCATGATAACCAACTACTGAGTTAGTTGGTGATGCTTCGATGGCAAGCTTCCCCTATGGGGAAGGAAGACGATTTGGTTGCCCTTGATTTTTGGCAGCATTGCCTTAGTATGATTGGTTTGGAAATGTCCTCCTTGGTATATCTCAGTATGAAGGAGGAAAAGCCATCCCTTGTGCCATTTGTTTCTTGAGAGCTAGCAACTCATTTTCCAACTTTTACATCATAGGATCAGTGGTGCTTGAAGAAGAATATTTATAAGATGAAGAGGATTTGCTTTTGTTAGGATATCTTCTTATCTTTCTTGCCAAGATCAGATCATCTTCGACCTCAGTGGCCAAATCCTGAGCTATAGTAAAGTTTATGTGGCCAGCCCACCTCAACAAGAAACTCACTTTAGGATGCTGAGAATTTATGAAGAAGCATTTGAGATTCTCAGGTGTTCACTAAGCAATTGTAGGAATCATATTTCTCAGATTGTCTAACTTGGATATGAAGTCTCTCATAGGTTCATGAGGCTCTTTCTTCATTTGTGTGAGCTAAGCCAACATGGCATGTACATCTTCTATAAGATTGAACATTGCTTTAAACTTGGCTTTGAGGGTGATCCAGTTAGTCACGATCTGGGCCTACAGATGATAAAACTAGTCTACAACAACACCTTGTAATGTTTCTCCAAACAACCTGACTACTATGTCCTCATACTCCACACCTATCACACCATAGGCTATGCAAAAGGCTAAAATATGTTCATCAAGATGAACTCTCCCATCATCAAAGAACTTAGGGAAATTCTTCCTTGAACTGTGAGGTAGTTCATGTAAGGGTGGAGTTAGATTCAGAGGACCAAAGGTGTTACCCTAGGGGCCTTGAGCTGCCATGATATGACAATGGAAAAGAGGGATACAAAATAATTGTGGGGTTTGTATAGACAAAGATCTGCTAGTAGAGGAAAGAGAAGCTTTTCCTAGTATTATAGACTTGACGTTGGTAGGAGGAAAACTCCTGGTTCATTAAAGGTGAGTTTGTGGAGGGAAAAGATCAAAGTTATTTTACCACACAAACTCAAATATAGGGTCAATAATACCTTGAGCTCTCTGGCTTGGTGTATACTATGGATTTGCTAGAGTGTAAAATGGAAATAGAAAAGAATTGGAACTACTTCAATTTGAAGCTTGAGGCTTCAAACTGTGCATTCTTCCCCAACGAAGTCACCAAAAAATTGTTGGGTGAATATTTTGTCACCAGCTAACTAATGGAAAAATAGGTATATCAACCTTAGCAAAAGGAGATTTATATGGAAAAGTGTGCAGGTTTACCACAACAAAATGAGATAAATCTCTCCTCTCATCAAGGGGAGGCTCCCTATAAACTACTAAACTAATATAAACTAAAAATACACTCAGGGGTGGGTTAACACCATCCATCTCTCTTTTTTTAGGGATGATGTTCACAAGGACAAGGAGAAATCTTGGGTAATTTCTGAAGGCATTTATCGTCTTTCAAAAATGATGTTCAAAAGACCAGAGGAAGACTTCCTGGGTAGTAACTGTAACCTCAAGAAACCCACGAAAGCACAAAGTCTTTCGTTGCTTCTCCTACTGAAATAAGATGCAGTAACACAATAGAATGAAGTGTAGCACAAATTTTCCACCTCAACTACAACAAAGTGAAAGATTACGAAGGGTAATGGGAGCTCAAAGTCTCACCAATATCCTTTAAATTGAAATATAAAACAAATAGACTAAAGACAATTATGGTAGCACAAAGTCTCCCATATTCAGCTTCAGAACACCTTCCCTATTATTTCCACTAGTTCTACTTATTTGATTAAATAGATAAGACTATATTTAGGAAATAGACATAAGAACAATCTCTTAGATAATACAAACTATTTTGACACAAAGTCTGAAAGGTCACTTGCTTTCTCATTCAAATGACAAAATATGATTAACAGTCTGAGCTCAAAGTCTCAGGTATGCATTTCAATTTGGGTAGAGTTTTGCTTCTAATAATAGAGAGATCCCCTCTACATAAAATGAGAGACTACAATATATAACAGCCAAAAGAAAGACTTTGGTGCTTGTTTCCAGGAAATGGCCCATGCTGTATTCAATGCCTTGAATGCATTTGAAATTCTGTGAAGGGGCCATGCTAGAACAGATCATCGGCCTTAACTTTGGCATTATAATTATGTCAAATGTCTCCTCCAAAGCATGGGTTGCCTGGTCATCTTCAAGATATTTACATGGCTGTCCATTCACTTTTACTCAAAGGGGAAAAAATAGGCCATGCCATTGAATGCTCGTGCTCTCTAATGTCCTCCTGGTGGACTGTTCCACCTACTAGAATAACTCTCTTACAAATATTTTTGGATTTTTTATAACTTTCCCTCTTTCCTATTGCATCTTGTCTCTTCCTTTCAATTTGAGCTCTCAGGCTATCTTCTCACTTTTTACTAGCTCCTTCATCTCCTTCTTTGGCTGGTTGCTGAGTTTGTTCTCGGGTCTACATCTTTGAAAATCAATAGATATTTCATTACCCTGAATTTGATGTCTGTGGCGATGTCATTGGTTACTTGGTCGTTGGAAACCACTTTAAAATTTGAACCTTGAACTCTTTTGGTTCAAAATTTTAATATTTCAATGGTTCAACGGTTCGTCGATTCAATGTTTTATAAAGGGCCGCGTTTGCTCTTTTTTTTTGTTGAACCATTTCTTTAAACCATTTGGTTGAACTTCTTTCTATTATCTTCTACTTCTTTCATTCACTCAAAGATTTTGTTCAGACTTTGAACTCTTTGAACCATTTGAACCATTTCAGTTCAAGGTTCAATGGTTCAATCTATTTCTTTGAATCCTTTGAAGCTTCATACTTTTTGGATCCTTTCCTTTTCCGTTGAACTCATTGAACCTTTAAACGTTTGAACCTTTGAAATTTTCAAAGCTTAAGGTTTAATGGTTCAACGGTTCAATCTTAACTATTTGAATCTTTTTATTCTTTTAAGTCCGTCAAAGCCGTTGAACCTTTGAACTCGTTTGAACCTTTAAACCTTTTGAAGGCAGGGTTTAATGGTTCAATGGTTCATTCTATTTGTTTGAAGCCCGCCGCTAAGTCTTTTGATTGAACCTCAGCATTGAACTAGCCTCAAAACACTAAGGAAATGCCTTAAGTGTTTTGAACTTCGCTTTGAGAAAGCCCACCTGTTGAACCTGCGAGTTTCTTGGCTAAAAATGCTTGAATAATTCAAGAACTTGGATTCTTAGAACGTTTTTCAAAGAAATAAAGAGACAATTTTGGCCTGTAGGACCAAAATAGTTGATATGTTGTCCCCTCAAACAAGTGATGGATTTTGGGAATAAAAGATCTTATGATACACTTCATTTACAAATTATATGAATTTAGGGCACTTGACGCTTGTGTCAGGCTAGGACACTAACATTGATGCTAGTGTCTCTCCCAAACATTAGTGTCCAAGGAGCAGGAAAATAGGTACATATTTAGATCTTGTAAATATAGAAGATAAGTACATTTTAAGCATTATGGTCAAGATAGAAGGTCTATATCATTAATATAAGATTGATCAGACTAAGAGATATAGTCAAAGTAGAAAAAGATAGAGTAGATGTGAGACTTACAGAAGTGGGAAAGGTCTATAACTAAGAGGACCAACCAAAGTCTGAGTTTTCCAAGTGTACAAGACTAGGGTGCGATATTATCATAAAATAGTGTCTACAACAAAAAAAACTTTTCTATCTAGGAGAAGGCTTCAATGTACAACTTTACTACATGAAAACCTGAAATGACTGTGTAGTTAATATCCATATGTGAAATATGAAATCTAAAAATTGAAAGAATAAGGGTTAGAGTACACCTATGTTGGTGCAAACCATGTTGCCTTCTCAACTTGTTGGAGATGATGCTTTCTTATTAAAGCATTGAAAAGTTGGGGTGATCATGTCCCGAACTTGTATAACTATGAAGGATCCTAAGTTGGGAAGGTGATATGCTCCAACCCTCATGAATATGGAAAAAAGTACACAATGTACTAACCCAAATAAGTATGAAGGAAAAATATATAGAGAACCATGCAACTAGGGTCAAGTCAAAGATATCACTACATAAACAAATAAGAGAATTGAATAGGTAATGTCCATTCAAAATTAGTAAACCATGATAAATGGCTTATAGATTCAAATATAATGATTTTCTCTAATTTAATCGAGTTTGATCCATGTAAAAAAATGATCACAAAAGAATGAACAATGTTCATTCCCCCATCATGTATGTAGGTTTTGATTAAGTAGTTTCACTCAATGTAGAATATAGTGCATGATCGAAAGAGAATGGACCATGTCCATGACCCCATCATGATGATCATAGATATGATAAGTGTGGAGTGGAATGAAAACTGATTGCCACTCAAATGTAACTATTTTATTTTGAATATGTACATGAACCAATATCATGGCCCTTGAATTTGTACCCATTGATGTAAAATGTTATGCATCTATATATTGAATCTGAGAACTTGTATCTAAAATTTATGTGTATGTGAAAAAATGATTTTTTTTCCTTTAAGCTATTGTGCGTATGCCCATGCATATATACCTAAGTCTGTATAAATATGTGCTCAAGTTTTTGTAAAGTAAATGCATATGCATGACATATGCCCTTGTACTCTATATCAATGTACCAATATATATCATGTATTGAACTAATATGATATATGAACCATCTAAATCTATGAAATATATGAAACCTACAATCTATTATGATTTTATTCTTATGGAAGCTTATGTTTCTATGAAACCACTTTAATTCCCCCCTTATGAGATAAGGGATACATACTATAAGTCAATCATTTTAAAAGAAGATTTATCTGTAACATGCCATGTATAAAAATAACATCATTTAATATCATTTGATCATATAGAGAATATATCATCATAGTAATGTATATATCAATTCAGGCATGCATGTACCATATGGAATGCATGGCATGTAAGTGTCATGTCAAGATAGGTGTATCAATGAAACATGCAATATAAGTATATCTAAATAGGACTTTGTAGTAACAATGCATGATATAAATCATATCACCCCTCAATGTTAGCAATCTTAACAAGCACAAGTGTTAGTGCCACACATAGGCCAAGGGCCACATAAAATGGACATAAAGTGTCACAACAAATAAAACCAAGGGCCACAGGTAGGATGACATAAAAAAATGTTGCAAAAAAGATACATCAAAGATGTCACATCAAACAAGGCCAAGGGTCACACACAATAGTCACACACAAAGTATCTTATCATATAAAAGAGTAACAACAACAATGAAGCATATAACAAAAAAGTAGTCTACACCATCCATATGTATTAATGTTAAATCATATTATAATGGCATATTATGTATTATTATATAAGAAATGAGTAACTATCAAGGTATGTGTAAGCAATATAAGTGTCTCAACATGGTACAAAGGCCATATAAAAATATAATTTGTAATGGTGAAACCTGTGGAACAAGATGCCCTCAATAGTGGCATGGCCACTAGGTAGAGGGAAAACCAACATTTGTATGTCCCTATGTGATATATTTATCTTGCATAACACTTAGATTTCAGGAAATGCATGTGCGCATGTAAGGAATATGCTATATATCAAACATGTGATCAATAACATATGTAAATAGGGTAAACTAGCAATCATGTCATGCTAAGGGCTTGATTTTTGAATATTTTGAATGTTTTTGTATTTTTTGATTTTTTTTTTAATAATTTTTTTAATTTTTTTGAAAAATTGAAAAGTAATTTAAAGTGATCAAGATTCCAAAAATAGAATAATAAGAGGGATCCATACAATCCACAACATGTTTCAAGGCATAATGTGCACTAAGTGTGATAACATGACCTATGTGGAGTGAGAGGGTGCAAGACATATATCCCCATTGTTATCATAGCTCAAAGATATGTGGGAGGTGGAGGGGATGTGGAGGAATAAATGTACAACCTCATTTCATAAGATGAAAGTCAAAATTCAGCCATATATGTACAATATCAAGCATATATATATTTGTCTTGAGATGATCCCACTATGGATATTGTGTTTTGGTAATAATTATCAAAATTTATATAAATATTTAAGGATCTATTGTCTTATAAATTGGGATTATTGTGAAAACTGATTTGGGTCAATTTCATTAAGTATAGACAATATCAACAACTAATTATGAATTAGATTATCGGAACCCATTTTGAGTGAAAAGATAATCTATTTTTATACATGCAAGGGCTTGAGATTTAGAGATATATATGAAGACTATATTTGGATTGTTTGAATTGGGATGACAATGAAAATGGTAAGACTCAAATGAAGAAAAAACTAAGGGATATAATAATGGTCGATGTGTGGGAGTATGTAAAAGATAAAAAGATAACCAAGAATAATGCAATAAGCAATCATGAAGAAATTATGTATAATGATATGTGTTACTACTGACTAAATGAGCTCATGTGGAGGTCCTGTATCTAGTGGTAATAATGTCTCATTGTATCTATCATACTTATTTGATGCATTTTTTGGCCCATATATCAACATATAATATGAATAAATTACATTGTGAATATAGTTTTCAACACAAAATGTAATTATTATTATTTCAGACTGAGATTACAATGAAAGGAAAAAACTTATAAAACTTTTATGTGTGGTTACATGATGTAACCAATTATCATAAACCAAATATTAAAAATAAAACATAAAATAAATTAAACTAATAACTTTGGGTCATAAATAATAAATAAACTCCCCTTTGATCCAAAGGGGTATATAAGAAAAACATTGGAGAAACAACTCTAAAGTCATCAAATAAACTCTGAAGCAACTATAACTAGTGTACTATACATCTGGGTACTGATCATAACTGATGCCAATCCACAAAGAATCCCACTCTATGAGTTGTGTCATAAAAATTTGATGAACATGATCAAGGTTTTCTCATCCCATATGCTAATCATATCATACTATAATAGAACATAATTAAAGCCTACCCAACTATATCAATCCACATAAGGCTTCACCTAAAATCTCATCAAAGTGACCAAACTATACTGTGTAGGGCACATCTTCCTAATGTCCAACAAACATTGATGACCTTTACTTAACACTAATGGTGCTAACAACTCCTATCAACTCGTACTATCATCGATGACTAATCGCAGACCTACTAATGCTATATATTCCCCTCTATCAGACAAGACGTGATAAGCTATGAAATGAGAGAAACAAAATCAAACAATCATACCTAATCCATGTCATGAATATCATGGATAAAAATCCAAAATTAGAACTAAAATAAGCAAACTCATACTATCAAAATTTCCATTCAAGCACTAAACCCAAACTTTGAGTGATTAGATAATTGGAGAAGGTTAATTATCCTCTAGCTTCCAATAGATACTCCAACCTGCAATGTGACATTCATACTTAGTCAATCACAAGGATCCTGAAGGACCTGTAATGGACAATGTATTCATCAATAACATAAGTAAGAGGTGGCATTGTAAGAATTTGCATTTTAAAGGTGTCGATTTCTATTGTCATGATGGGTAAAAAGCATATGAAAAAACTTAAAAACACAAAATAAACCATTTTTTAAATCTTTAATACCCCAAAACTATAAATCTATTAGTCACATGACCACCTTTGGAAAAAATAGTGATGAGTCATAAAAGGTACAACATGTGTTGTAACTTTCACCCTTGTATTGTAAATTACAAAACAAAATATTCTAAAGATAGTTGGAAGGTTTGAACCTATAACCTCTCCTCTTGACAAAAAATTGTTTTCCAACTCCACTATAATCAATTTGAGTATTGATTTCCTAGATGAACTATTTGAATTGTATTTTTTTCAGATTTTTATAAAAATAAAAAAAGTATGTACATGAAAAAATTTAACCTTAGATTTTTTACTTGAATGAGGATTTAATTAATGATTTTGTGGGGGGTCCACTAAGCAGTGGAAATAAAATAAATAAAACCTAAATTCTAAGCTCTACGCTATTCTATGATAAGTGTACTATGCCATACATATCTATGTTTTGATTAGAGTCACTGCCACTTCAAGACAAATTTTTGAATATATTGCTATGATGCTATATCTAGAAATCATTAGAGATAAATTAATATGATGTACAAACCTACTTCTTAAGCCAGAGGTATTTTTCATAACCAAACTCACTTTCTCCTTTTTGCTCAATGATTGAATATCTCAAAGAACATGGCTTTCACAAAGAAACAAGATACTGTTTGGTAGATTATTTCACTAAATAGGTAAATTAAATTCGAAGACTGATAAATATTCCAAGGATTAATATGCCTTCATATAGAAAACTCAAATGAAATCTTGATGTGTAGTGTGCTAGCAAAAACTTGTTTAATCAAGCAGAACCATATTTTCTTCTAAAGCTTATAATAAATCCAGTATATGTGGGAGGCATGCCCATATTTTTAGATAAGTGAAGATAGTCTAAAATACAAATTAATGAAAGAACATAAATACATTAAAATTTGTTTACCCAGATTGCTCTTCAATCCCTTTGCCAGGCTCTGATACCACTGTTGGCCTAGATATCAGTATATAATATCAAAAAATTACATTGTGAATATAGTTTTCAACACAAAATATAATTATTATTATTTTGGATTGAGATTAAAATGAAGGGTAAAATCTTATAAATATTTTATGGGTGGTTACAAGATGTAACCAATTCTCGTGAACCAACTATTACAAACAAAACATAAAATAAACTAAACTAATAACTTTGTATCATAAATAATCCAACAACCTTTTTAGATATCATATTATAAATTTTGATATGAAATCTAAGTATGTGGTGTATGATATTATCTTTTATTAACATGCTTGAGTTGCTCATGGATATATTTCCTGTTCTTAATGAGTACAACATGTTCTAAAATTTGGGTGTTATCCATTTGTGATCTTAGTTATCTTGAAGGTGTCCCAAGTTAAATACTATTTTTATCAATGAGATCTTGTATTTTGTGTCTTATTTTGTAGCATTTGTTCATTGAATGCCCCATTGTTTGATTATAATCACAATACCCATTATTTTCATAATTGTTTGGTGTAGGCTTATTTAGATCAAACGTTTGTGGAGATAGAAACGTGATAAGATTGTATTATATTAACTTCTTTAATAGCACATGAGGAGGTGATGGTAGTCATGAGAAATTCTTTAATGGAACTTCCATGTTGGATTACTTAGTATGTCATGTGATGATTTAGTTTATACTTTTTATTTCTTTCCTATGTGCCACTATAGGTAGTGATGAAACATGGTACTTTAAAGGATACTTGTTTCCTTGACATATGTACAAATGTCCCCAAGTGTAAAAATAACAAACATGTATAAGGTATATTATATTATGTATATAACATGTATCAAAGGTTGGACCAACAATAGGTTGTAATGTGTATCATGAAGTGTGACTTGAAATAAGGAATGTACCTTCTTTGGTCCAAGTATTACTTCCATTAAAATTGTGCCAAGTGGTGGCCATAGTATTTAATATTATTTTGAAATGATTTGATATTCTATATGTAACTGTTGCATATCAATTCCTAATGCATACAATAATGGTACATTGTAAATGTTTTTAGTTTATTTAACATCGATAATAACTCATTTCATGAGTATTTGTGATATCACAACTTGAATAAATAGTTCATCGATTTATCCCTTTATGTACTTAATACCTATGTTATTTTGTAATTCTATTTTGGTGGATATATCTTGAATAAACTAATATTGTAGAGTATTGAACATTTGTGTGTCAAAAAAGTCTTTATGAGATTATTTTATTGATGTTTTTGTATAATAGAAACATTGTCATCCTTTAATATTAGATGCTTGGATGGGATTAACAATGCCTTATGCATATTTTCCCATTCATTGTCATGTGTATCCCCACTTTTGTAAATAACATGATCTAAAACCATATTGGGTCAAATTAGTTTGACAATACATCTTTTTACCAAGTTGAATATTTAGTGTTAAGTATTCGATATCCTTTTTAAGAGATTGTATATGTATTTTCAAAGTCATGTTATATGTAGTGTTGTTCATATCCTAGTTATCCTTGAAGTGTTCCTTGCCTTTTGGGATAGGATCAATATGGACCTACGTAGAGGAAGAATAGCTAGCACCATCTTGAGGAGAGGTGGGAAGAATAGTATAAGAATCCATAGGAGGTTGGTTAGGTTTTTGAGGGTATTAAGAATATAGAGAACATAAAACCCCAAAACACCAAAATAAGGATAAACCATAAGATCAAGGGGAGCATAAATGAACAATCCTAAAAATAAGACTCTAAAGATTAATCTAAAACCCTAAATGAAAACTAAGGTTTTGTAATGTTTGATGTGTATGGGTTCAACAATATGTTTGACCATAGTTTGGATTAATGGATTAATATTAATATATTAATAAATAAACTTGCAATGGAATTTATATCAATAGATATGCTATTCAAATAGACATTTGAATGTAAAACACTAAGGTTGATTCTTTTGATTTGATATAATTATATGCTAAATATGGAAAGTACTAAAGAGATCATGATAGTTTTTTTGGTTGACTACTTGACTGTGACTATATTTGGGAAGTGAAAATTAGGGATAAACACACCTTTGATTTGTTTAGTTTTAGAAATAATTTTTTACCTACACTAGGCTAGTTCTATAGGATTAAGTTAGTATCACCGATCAATACTGACATGCACAAAATTACAATAGTGATTATATAGTCACATATGACTATCTTTGATTGATCCATGCTTGCGATCTTGGACTCTAATAAACCATGTAGATCCATAAATTAGCCTCCTTTGCCTTGAAACCCTAGATGTTATTGTGAGGGATAAAAACATATAAAAGTGGGGAAGTGTAATGCATTGAGCTAAACTCAATCACCCTTTCCTGATGATTGGTCACTACCTACGAATTCAATAATTCAAGGAAGAAAATCAAGCCGCACGTAATTCTCTCATCATATGTGATTGTGAAATTATGGTCCTTCAATATATTTATGTAGCTAATGATTGATATTTATACTTGACAATGCTTGATTTGACTTATATTTTGAGTGTTTTAGAATTGGTGTGTGATTGCTCCTAGTGATAGGTTTGCAAATTGGAAAGAATATGGTAGATTTGATCATTATGCAATAATGTATAGATGTATAATAGATAAGTGTCAAGTCCCATTTATATATGGATCCAATTAGATAATTATTCATACTGACACATTATGATTATGGGCCAACCTTATGGATGAATTTGATTTTATAAAATAACCATTACTGGGAGCAGGTTGGTTCTGACCTATATGGGTTATTATCAACTAACGATAATGATTGTAATTGGTAAAACTAATTCTTATACAAGTGGATTGATATTAGAGTTTGAATATGTTTATACATGGTATCCAATAAGTTTGAAACAAACAATGAGGTTCATGTAACTATATAACATTAGAATGAAAAGATTGACTCATAAGATAACATGTAACTATGAAAAGATAGTGAATTAATAAGACCTTATATGTTTGAATGAAAAGGTTAACTTTGTGAAGTAGGAATTTGACTAAGAAGAGGAGATTAGTATGGTATTAGTGAATGAAAGCAAATCAAAACCACACTAAGCTAACATCTTCATGCCTAGTTACTAGGGTGAGCTTAGTGAAGAAAGACAAATGAACAAAACACAACTAAAATTCAAAAAAACATACATTCCTTACCTTCTTTGATGCTCCAAGAGTATTATTCGATTGGCTTGCTAGGTTTGTGCTCATGAAGTCCTCATCAATGGAAGTTTGGATACCTCCATCTCTCCTTGGCACCTTTGGCTTTGGCTTGGCTTGGAATCAATTTGGCATGGTAACACTAGTTTGCATGAAGCTTTTAGAATGAATCATAAATTATAACTTTTCACAAATTATGCTTAAAAGTGATGTTTATGGCCTCTCTATTTATAGATTTTTGAGATTGATTAGAATCAACCTGAACTGTCCATCTCAAGATTAAGATGTGTGGCTAAAGACTAATCCAATTTTACAATTAAAATTGATAAATAGGCTCATCAATATTTAGGATAGAGAATAAATTTATAGGAATGGAGGGCTTTGATGAGGCATGGGAGACATGAATCCTAATATTTGTGGCATTTATGGCCTAGGGATGTCTTCCCAAGAAATGAGGTCACCTGATGATGTAGATATTTAATATTTATTTTAAAAATAAATTATTCAACACGTTTTCATGGAATTATTAATTATGCCTTGATTTGGGTTAATTAGCTCTTAAGCATGTTTAAGCACTTTGTGCACACATTACTCAAATTGTTCAGAATGCCTTGTTATTGGTCTAAAATTTGACTAGTTGGAATTGGAAGGAAATGTCAAATGTGTTGGATCTATTATTCCATATAAGATGTTACTAACAAAAAATGATGAAGGCACATGCCTTGTGCAAGAGATTTGATAGGAAAGATCAATCTAGAGCACCTAGGTGCAAAATTGGCATTTTGACTCGAAATGATCTGATCAAAGCTAGCTAGCCCATAAATTGCATTGCCCCACTTAATGATACTTTTGCCAAAATTGATACTGGAATATATCAGTTTCAAATCTTTTTAATGTGTTTTAGTGTTTTTAGGCCAAATTATGTATTTTGGGTAGAAATTGGTCAAAATCCTGGTTGAAGGTTATTGGTGGCTAGATTTAGGTGTCTACAATTTTCCCCTATTTGGAAAGATGTTGCAAATTATAGGCAAAATAATGTATTCTTAAATAATGAAAGATGGCTTGTATGCCAATAAGAAGATGATGATTAAAGAACAAAGCTCTAAATGATTTTGGGAAGCCTATGATGATGGCCCCTCGAGGGAGTGGCTGTCACATATATTGATGGATGATCCCTTGAAAATAAATAAGAAGAAAGGTGAAATTAACTTGAGGATGAGATTAATCCAAATGAGAAAATGCCTACATGCATTGATTTAAAAAAGGATGTTGATTTACCCATAGGCTATCATAATCAGGAATAAAAGTCAACATATTGATTTGCCCATAGGTGGTTATAATCATTGCGAGGACCTGATTAGATAAAGATGATGGTGCCCCAGTTAGGGCTAATTAACAAGCATAACTCAAGGATATAACCTAAAATACATTTTAAAGATGACTGGGAACAAAGTGATGAAATAAATGACTAGAAGAATAAGATTGATCAATGTGAATGATTTAGTTGTACCTGCCAATAAGGAGATGCTCATCCTGATTAGTAATGAAACAACTAGAATGGTGAATGGGTTGATTTGATCAAGGGTGGGATGGGAAGATTTTCCAAGGTGTCAAGGAGAAACTTCTATAGCTCCATTGATTATAGACCTTTTTGAAGCTAATTTTTGCTGTAGCATGTGATGGTAGGCTTCATGATAGAACACCATAAAGACTTGGCCAAAAAATGCATAAGGACTAACTCTCGATATCCAATAAACACTTGAAAATAAAACATCTATGATAAAAACCATGATGACAATGTTAACATATAAATATGGATGGACTCAAGAATAATGTTTTCAAGGAATCACCCAATGAACACATATATACTGAGTCAAGACAATAGTGCTAAAAATAAAACAAATAAATAAACAAATAAACAACTTGAAATAAATAAACAAATAAAAAGCCTAAAAATAAAAGCAAAGTAAAGCATCCTACTAATGATCATGCCCTAGTAAGGTGGATCAAGGATAACTGACTAGGCTTAGACATGACAAATGTTTTTGGATTTTTGAAATATTATGAATGTTTTTTACATTTTGATGTATATTAAATCATTAGAGAATGAAAAGATACCTGCTCTCAAAATGGTGAGAGCGTTTGGCTTAGGTTTCTCATAAAACAATGAGAGCATATGGCTTAGGTTGCTCATAAAACTGTAAGAGCTTATGGAAATAGGGATTGAGATGACCTCAAAACAAATTGAGCATTACCCACATGGTCTTGAAATGACCTCAAGTCATAGTAATTCCATCCACACAAAAGGTAGGGAAAAGTCAACTAGGTCCCAACAAGCTCTCAAATCTGGCAAATGACCAGTCAAATGAAAACAATAATGGCAAGGTGATGTGACAATGCATGGTAAACAAGTGTTACCCTTAATTTTATCATAGGAAGTTATATCTAAGATATGATAGAATAGGTCAATGATAATAATTTTACCATAGGCGATTACAATTAGTAGCAAGACTAGTGAGACATTAACTTGTCCATAGGTGGTTATAATCAGGCTCACATAAACAAGTTTGATACAGGATGGAAAATGAAAGATATCTTTTTAGATCAATTGTCACACTACTTTCATAGACTGTCATTGAAATATGGATTGGATTGATTATTAAAACCTGATTAAAATCCTCTCATAAAAGGTGCAAGAAAAACCAAAGTAACCAAGATCAAAACATGATTGGGTAGGATGATTAAAAATAGGCTTTGGCCTAGATAGGAATGGAATGATAGGATAACATGGTCTTGTATTGCTAAGGATAATGATGGTTTGATAAATTAGATAAAATGGTAAAGTTTGCCCCAAAGTGATGGGGTGATTAGCTAGGATATGAGATAATGGCAAAAGGATATGTAACAATGGCAATGGCATGGTAATGAAATGGTATGGTACATGTTTTTGGCCTGGGTGTGGTTTTTGATTCTGTGGTTCTTGTTGAGATGGAGATGCATGTCCTAATCAGCAAATGACACAAACAAAATACTTGATCATGTTAATTTCTATCCCACACCTTGTCTGAATAATTTTTCTATCAAGAATGGTCTGTAGATTTGGTTTTTGAGAATGATTTTGTGATATTTGTTGGTCATTGATTTTGATTCCTTCAAGTGTTGAGACAAGGTATCTTTATAATCTCTAGATAGGAAAGTGAAACCATGGATGGTAAACAAGGATAAATAGTAGATGGTAGGTTTGATTGTGAAATAGAATGGTCGATGATAATGGAATGTATAATGGTGGGGAAACAAATGAAGATTAGGACTTTTAGTCACACATAATGTTTTTGATGTCAGATTCAACATAACTTTGGTTATGGTGGGGCCAAAGACTTATTCTCTCGATAGGACCACTAGTGTTTTTTATTATTTGATCTTAAGAGTTGCTACCATCTGATTAGGCTGTAGATAAGAAGCTATTTTGATTTGATATTTGATTTTGTCTTCATCAAGTAGTAAAGAAATTTAATGCTCAGCTATTGGTGCTTCAAAGAGGTTTTCACCAATAAATTTGTCTTTATTATCCCATAACACCTTTGAGAAGGTTTCACTAAGAAATGTTGACTTTTGAATTTGATTGCCTTCTAGCACTTCTAAAAATGTTTCACTATAAGATGCTAAGTTCTAACTTTGATTGTCCCCTAGCACCTCCAAAAAGGTTTCACTAGGAGAGTGTTCTTCTACTATATGAATGTGGTTTTGGCCTCCTTTCTCTTCTTCAATTGCTATGTCACCATGGATGTAGTTCAACAAAGTGTGATTCTATCGATCCCAATTGACACTTGTGGGAGATGAAATGCCAATGATAAGGCTATTTTGGTTGATGGTAATGGCTTGTAGAATGGTAATAGAATGGGGAGAGGCTGCATAATCCTCATAGAATATATTAGGATAAATTATGTCAAATTTGAAGTAATCATCCTAAAAAACTATAGAAAGATCACAAATGTATTCAAATTGATCTGCAAGGCATGTGTAACCAATGTTGTAACAACCACAAACATATTCTTATTTTGAATCTAATTATAACTCAAGGGACTCTGAATCCAATGTTGAGAATGATGTTGATTTTGATTCTAATGCCAATATGATGTTGGTTCAATAATAAAACCTAAATCTAACTTTGATTATTCATCTGATAGGTATTCTATTACAATAATGTCTTGTTGAATGTTTGGTTTTAGACAAGTGATGGCCTGTGATGGCATAATAAGTTACAAAAAACTATTTTGTTAGAATGGGACTCCTCTAAGATGAGAAAAAGGTCAAGAGACAACTCCTTAGAGACTGGCTTGTCAATATGAGGCTCTTGAAAAATAGGCACATGGTCCAGGTAATGATTTTCCCAAAGGTAGTTATAATCATTAAGATGTGACTCAACAAAGATTGGCTCATCAGTGTGAGACTCCTAGACAACTGGGATAGGATCAATAGGTGATTCATCATAGCTTGAATTATCACAAGTGGTTAGTTCAACAAAATTTTTTGGATTGGTTAGTTATTTTGGCCTTAGTTTCTAATGAGTTAGAAAATACCCATTTTGAAAATAGCTTGGTCTTTAAATGATTGGATTGGATGAGGTTTGGTTGGGATTGATACTGAACAAGGAATGACTAATGGTGAGATAATGGTAGGGAATTGGGGATCATTATTTCTCACATGAGCCAAAGGACAAAGTCTTTATATGGTAACGATAGGGCGGTGTGGAGCTTGATTGCTCACACAAGTCAAAGGACTAGGTCTTGGAATAAGAATGGTTTGGCATTGTAGAACCTAATTTCTTACACAAACTAAAGGATGAGGTCTTGGTATGGGAATGGTGTGATATTGTGGTCCTAGAATAGAAATGGTATGATGTGGTGGAGCTTGATTACTCATATAAGCCAAAGCATCCAAGTATTCCTCATAAACCATATCATCCTAGTTGTGAGTTGGCTCATAAGCTAGTTCTTGACTGTGTTCCATGTATTTGTTATTATAAAGAGGGTATGGATCTATATCCAAACAACATTATCTATAGTTGGGTCTTCAAATTCCTCCTCACAAGCCTCTTCATGCCAATTAAGGTCTTGATTTGGATTTTGTGGATTTTGACTATGTTCCCCATATGGAGTATTGTAGGGAGAATAATAAAACTCCTTAGAAAATATTTATCTATAGGGGTTCCTAGAGGGATTTTGTGTGGCCATTATATCATAAGTTGGATTGTATGTAACTCCACCATAAGTGTAGCTAGACATATCTGTGTAAATGATGAAAACTTTGAAACAAAAAGTCTTAGATTTTTACAAACTTTGAAAGACTGTCCAAAAGACAAATGGTTCAAATGTGGTCTAACTTGGTCGAAGGGGTGAAGCTATATCTCCAAAATGATATGTGATTAAACTTGGCATAAAAGAGTTTAACATCAAATGTCTAACATCAAATATTATACACATAAAAGGTCAAGTGTCTGAATAAAAACTAGCATGTCAAAGGTCTAGGTCAAAGTGTTCTAAACAAGGTCTAAACTAGGAAATGGAAAGGTTGAGTTATTAGGTTTTTTGTCCAAATACGGAGTCAAAAGCTAGGCTCAAACAAATAGACATATGCTAGGACTTTTGGCCAAATGATGTCAAAAGCTAGACTTGAAACAAAGGCTGATGTGATTTGATTTAATCTAACAAGTTTGGAAACAACTTTGACATAAACCTGACACATGGAATCAAATATAAACATGATTAGTTGGCACAAGGCATAAGACAAAAATCTCTTTGAAGAAAGACTATGTTTTCTCAAATAAAGGCACAAACAATGATGAGGATAGGCATTAAACAAATAAACTATCAATAGTTTTCAAATTTGGGTAATTGATTAATTGATGTTATAAAACTTAAAAGAGAAATATCTATGTATTAGCCCAATGAATTGAGGCTTAAATAGAAATCAATCAATGTTTTGATCTAAACTTAACAAGGCTAGATGAAAACTCAACATTGAAAATTAGGATTTGACCAAACAAGCTAGACAAGATTGGACAACATGATGGCATAAGACAAAGGTCCAAATGGTAGACATGACATGGTTTGAAACAAATGGTTTTTGGCACAAGGTGAAACAAGTCTTGAAACAAATTGAGCATCCTAATGGCATAAACATTCTCAAATGATGTGATTTATGTGATGCTTCAAAAGACTCAAAGGTAAAATGGTTTTAACATGTTTTGGGTAGCATACCACTACCCTCCTCAACTCAAATGACACACACACAAACAAGTTTAGCAAAAAATTTAAGGTACAAGTGTGGTGTAAAATGGCCAACATAACACCTCTTTAGACAAAAGAGTGACATATAGACAAATTAGTTTTGAGATGGCTTTATGAACAAATAAATAAGTTTTAGTCTCAAAACATGCCAAGCAAAAATGACCAAACTACTCTTCTATAACCATCCAAATCCTAGCAAGGGTATGGCAATGTGGGGTTAACAAAACTATCAAGTTTCAAACGTCTCTAGGAGAATCAATTGCACAATGACTTTCATGTCAAACAATGCAAAAGAAAAGCACAAAAATTGAGTGATCACAGCATTGGTTAGTTGTAAAAAGGTCTAGTCCTTTTTATAACCACTACATCCTATTGTTCACTCACTATAGTGCGATGTCCAAATGTAGATACATTACGTGTGTAACTCAGAAGAAGTAAGTGAAGTCAATACTATGAGATGAAACCCTGGGTCAAAGCTTCCCTAAAAAACTCATGGGAGGTAATGACATCCCCCTCGCAAGCCAAGATGTAATGAAATGAAAGACAAAAAGAAAGACTTTAGGGTCATTTTTAAGGTAACCCAAACTTTTACGAGCTTTTGGAGAGTGCTTTCGATGACATTCTTTCCAAGCCTTGGACTAGGATTTTTACAATAGGAATGGTGCTTTTGATTCCAAGGGTTCCCTAAAGGGGACAAATAGAAGAGCATACATGCAATACCCCTCTCTTCTCTAAACAAAATTAGATCAAACAACTATTAAAGACAAAAAATTTTTAGAAAGATGAGTTCATTTTTAAGCACCAAATTTGAAAGATTGGGTGGTGTTCATTTGACCCTTTGGTCTTAAGATTGTGAACTTTGAAAGCCTAAATTATGAAAACATTAACTTAAGCACCTAAATGTTTCATTAAGAACCAAAAACAAGATTCATAATTCATTTTAAAATCATGCCAAAGATGTCTTAATAGTATGTTTTAACAATTTCCAAGTCTACTAGTTACCTTTCTACCCTTAAGGCATCACCCCAAAAGCAAATATGTTAGATTAAAAACATTTTAAATATATTTTCAAAATTTTGTGAAAACTATATGAAACTTGAAGCTAAATTAATGTCAAATTCTAAAAATTTAGGATAAAACATGTGGTTTAAAAAAAAATCATCCAAAATGGAGTTTGTATGACCCCAAACCAAGCATTTTTAAATGACCTATTAGCTCTCAGGTTTGTGTTTTTAAGAAAAACATAGTGACCGACGTCATTTATATAACTAAAAATGGTTACACTTAATAACCAATTACGGTTATCTAACTGATAATGATTATACCAACAGTGATCGATGATGACTATGCTAATCGATGACGGTTCTATTAACTGACGATGGTGATTGTGTAAACTCGTGACAAAGAAAAATGATAAAATAAACTTAGAAAATAAAATTTCAAGATTTTTAATAATTCAAATGAATATTTTAAAGTTTAAAAATGATCTTATTCATGTTTGGGATGTGTTTGGTTCCATCGGGCGTGCCATTATGTGAACTAGGAATTTGGCTAAGAAGAAGAGATTAGTATGGTGTTAGTGAATGAAATCAAATAAAAAACACACAAAACTAACATCTTCATGCCTAGTTACGAGGGTGAGCTTAGTGAAGAAAGAAAAATGAACAAAGCACAACTAAAATTCAAGAAAACATACATTCCTTACCTTCCTTGATGCTCCAAGAGTATTCTTTGATTAGCTTGCTCAGTTTGTGCTCATGAAGTCCTCATCAATGGAAGCTTGGCTACCTCAATCTCTCGTTGGCACCTTTGGCTTTGGCTTGGATTGGCTTGGAATCAATTTGGCATGGTAACACTAGTTTTCATGAAGCTTTTAGAACCAATCCTAAGTTATAACTTTGCACAAATTAAACTTAAAAATGATGTTCATGTCCAATTTATTTATAGATTTTTGAGATTGATCAGAATCAACCTAAACCATCCATCTCAGGATTGAGATGTGTGGCTAAGGATTAATCCAATTTTACAATTAAAGTTTATAAATAGGCTCATCAATATATGGGATAGAGGAGAAATTAAGAGGTATGGAGGGCTTTGATGAGGCATGGGAGACATGAATCCTGATATTTGTGGCATTTATGGCCTAGGTATGTCTTCCCATAAAATGAGGTCACTTGATGATACATATATTCAATATTCATTTCCAAAACAAATTATTCAAAAAGTTTTCATGGAATTATTAATTATGCCTTAATTTGGGTTAATTATCTCTTAATCATGTTTAAGCACTTTGTGCACAAATTACTTAAATTGATTAGAATGCCTTGTTATTGGTCTAATTGGATTATAATTGGAAGGTAATGTTAGATGCATTGGATTCGTTATCCCATTTAGGATGTTACCAATAAAAAATAATGAAGGGACATGTCTTGTGCAAGATATTTGATAGGAAAGAGCAACCCAGAGCACCTAGGTACGAAATTGGCATTTTGACTCAAAATGATCTGATTAAAGCTAGCTAGCCCATAAATTGTATTGCCCCACTTAATGATATTCTGGATAAAATTGGTACTTGAATATATCAATTTCAAATCTTTTTAATGTGTTTTAGTGTTTCTAGGCCAAATTATACATTTTGAGTAGAAATTGGACACTGATTGGAGGTTATTGTTGGCTAGATTTAAGTGTCTACAAACTCAATATTAAAATGTTAATATTGATTTTAAAATATCAAAGGGGCATCAGTAATGTGACAATAATTTTTTTTAAACTTTATTTAAATATTTTTTAATTTATTAATAATAAATAAATTTTAAATTACATTACCTGATAAAATATTTGGAGTACGTGGGATGCTTTTTTGATGTGTTTGTGATTATAGTAACACATTTTAAAAAAAGTTTACATTCAAATGTTACGTGTTTAATATCATGAAATACTCCATGAACGATGCACTTATTTATTGATGGGAGCATTTAGGGTCCACTAAAAACCACACAAAATTTTCTTAAACAAAGAATATAAGCAAACATCTAAAATTTATTTAGAGGGAAAGTTTATCAGAGTTAACTCCACATATCATCTATTTACAAGTATCATTGAAAGATAAAAGATGTAAGTTACAAGGTATATAAATTTTTTCGTGTGATATTGGTATAAATAAACTAAAATGGAAATAGGTGATAACATTCATTAATCAATAAACTTTACATGAAAGTGTAATACATTAAATATTCTAAGAACTACAACTATGTTTAAATTCTAATAGTTATCTTCCAAATAGTTAAATCATATCATGTACTTTATAAATAAATTTTCATAAATAAATTCAAATCTTATATCATGATTTAAATATTCTACCTTTCACAATAAGGGGTTTTAGCTCATAAATATGGCTAGCATAATTATTATTTAACTCATAACGAATCTAAAATAAGAAACAAAATTCATTCCCAAAGTCTTGCACACAAGTTTTTTAAAGAAAACTTCAACTATTAAAAGTATTATTATCAATCAAGATAGACATGTTATACACCTTTACGAGGTAACCAAGTTGAATTAGTAGTTGGCCCTCATTAGAATTCCCCACTGGTTTCCCAATAGAAAAAATACTGCCATCTCATTATGAGTTAAAATCATAGGGATACAACATCAAAATTAATATACATATTCGAATCATATCTAAAACAAATCTTAAATAATCAAACAAAAGATAAATGAACACACTTCATAAAAAAAAATCAATATGTAAAGACTGAACTCAAATGAATCAACTCAATATTTATATACTGGATTGAATTTTGAATGAGAAGACCTTATTACTAAACATAGGGAAGGAACTTATACATTTGTAAACCTAACTCAACCCTGATCCACTTATGCCATGTTTTGAGTTAGCTACATTGACCTACTCACTATCAATGCCATATTCCATCTCTATTTCTTATTACATTCCTTCCAAATGCCAAATTTCATAGTTTATCTTTTCACCAAATGACTATAATAGGTTACAAACATATCATTAAATGTTGCTTCATTAATGCTATAGTTAGTCAATTACATTGGTCTCTTCATGATAAAGAACCAAAACATCAACTAAAACACTCATGTGATCCAAATCTAGATGCATACACAACCATCAAACATAATACGATGCTACATAAATTCTACCAATGCTATCCAATCTAAAAGAAATTATAATGAATGAAACAACCTAAATTAAATTGGAAACACAACTCAAGTTCAAATTTCAAGGTCAAAAACAATAACTACCCTTTAACATGATATGACATGCTTTTTCATATCCCAATAAGCCATAATATAACTTCACAAGATTTGTAATAAGCCTGAAGACCATATAATTTAATGTAGAATCATGCTACACTATTATTTTCAATTGTAATGAAAAAATCAAGAATACAAATATTGATGTTATCATGTTTAAAGACACATTAATTTAGTTTAAATTACATGAAATACAAACCCAATGGTGGTATAACTTAGTTTAATGATAGGTGTAACAATAAATTTGATCCAAGTACAATATACCACTACCCTAATAGAATACACTATATTAAACTCATAACTATATTGAGGATTGTAATAATTCTACATTAATCACAAGTATAATCAGTGCATATGTTATTAATGTCTTTACAAGCATCTAGTTTGAACAACATACCATATTCATAAAAAATATTTGGAAGCAAGGATAATGTTTCAAGCCCTAAATTTAAACCCAGGGAGAATCCACAACTATGGTATATACATCAATACATGATCAACATATTTAATGTTTATCTCCAACTTATAAATGGTGTTTATGACCAAACACAACACTAAAATAGTACAAATACCATCCTTAGATACCTAGATTTGGTACAAGCCTTGTTTCAATATAACTTTAGGCATCCTTGTTTATATAGATCTCAAACTATAAACTAAGTACTTAGTGGCACATCTTTCTTGGACTTTTGATTGTCTTATTGAATCTATTTGGCTACATGACACATTATCCTGTCATCTTTAACTTGACTTTCCATACTATAGAGATATCTGACCCTTGCTTTCATCCTAGAGTCTTTTTAGGAATTGAGTCAGTTTTACCATTTACAATCTGTATTGACTGCCAATACTAACCAAAGATGATCGAAGTGAGCCATGTATCTTCTCAATTTCTTTTGGGCATGTTTCACTTTATGACCTTTTTTGAGCATGTTTGAAATTTTTTGGTCATCTTTGCATGCCACTAATTATTACTAGAATTAATTAAATATTTATATTTATTATTAAACTTTTGTGATTTATTATTATTTGGTAGGAAAATTAATTAAATATTTGTATTTATAATTAGTGAAACACATATATTCATATTAAAATATCAAGCTTTTTAAAATTATACATATTTTAATTGATTAGTTAAAATAATTTAAAATAAAAAGGATCATTAATGAAGGAAAGACACTTGTTGAAAAGCTGTAAAAAGGCTAAAATGTATCATATACATCAAGGTTCACCACACACTGGAATAATTTTCAAGATATCAAGTATTTTTTTGTTATGAATTTATGATGAATATTATTGATATCTAAAGGTTAACAAAACAATTAATAGTTAAACATTCCATCATTAAAACTTTGATTGAGAGGAAAGATGCATAATGATATTTAGACCATTGATCCCACCCACACTATTAGTCAAATTATCCTCCTGATAGGATTTATGCCTCCAATTTAGTTTTGCATTATCCTTGCACTAGAAACTAATCTTGTAATACAATTCAATCTAAAAAATTAGAAGAAATAATGGCAAGGAGGGTGGGTTAGGTACAAATCTTGTTTGATATTTTTTCCAAACTCATTTATAGATCAAGGCATCTCATGATTTTGGGTGGATAAATAATTTAAGACAATCAAGTTTTTATTATTATTGGTAAATGATTTTATAGAGTCTAGAGCTATGAACCAGAAAAAGAGATGATTTTAACTAGAACTGACTAATTAATCTAGGACACATCTAGAATGCCCAAGTCCCCCAAATAAATAACAAAAAAATGAACCCCAAATGCTACAATAAAACTCAGGCAACTAGAAGAGAGAAACATTGACCAATGAAAAGAAGAAAAATAAGGACAACAAAAAAATCAATAGAAGAAAACAACAAAGAAAGAAGGAAATCCACATAAAAATAACAACAAATCCATGAAGAAGCTAAAGATCCCATAGTGGAAAGAAGTATTAGTTCACAAGCCTAATTCGACATTATCATCAACAAAATAAAGATCAACCATATGAAGAAATCATCTTCTTCTAGGAAGGATTTATTCAATCAGTCTTAAAGAACTATATTTAATCATTTATTTTACCTCCAATCTCAACCTCTTTACCTCAGTTCTACATCCTCTTCATTTGGTTGAGGCACCAGTGTCAAAGGTGGGTTTCTTCCCTTTTGGACATGGTGGAAGAGAAGGGGGAAAGTAGGGAAAATTCAATTACTCCTGTACCTAATCTGATGATTTTGTAAGAGATTGACAAACATCTAAACCTAACTCCACATCCAAAATCACAATCACCTCTATTACCTCCTTATCAATTGAAGGATTAGGCATTATGTAAGGGATGGAAATAGAATACTGAGAATAAAACACTTTGTGATTATGCTAGATAAAATCAACACTAGAAAGCCCCTCTTTTACCTTCCAAACCCTTTGATAACCCCTAAATCTCTGAAAATAATAATAATTCACATGGTGTCCTACTCGATTGCACCAATTTTTTTTGAAAGGTAACCCAACATAGTTAAGGAATTACAACCAAGAACCTTGAGAGGATTCAACCGTAATAGAAGATAAAATGGGTTTGGATAAATCTATCAGAGTAAAAGATTTAGATATGTTACGTCCCTTATATTTATCCTCCAATTTGATGAAATAACCCACCTATTTAACTAAAAGAGTAATAAGATCCTAATTATGTAGCACTTGGGGTAGGTTATAAAACCTAATCCACATAGGAGCAGTTGTGACAACCACCTCTTCCACATCAAAAAAAGGGTCCAAGGCACAAATAAAAAATCATGATCGTCAAAGAGCCAAGGATTGGAGTCCTTTATGGAAAGATAGTCCTTAAAACACCTAAAAGTAACTTAAAAAAAGTCTCTGCCCAATAAATAAAATCACAATGCTAAGATGGAAGACTAGGCATAGGAGGCCCATCAGTCAAGATCAATAACAGAGAGGTAAATGCCGATACATTTTCCAAATAAAGTCCTACTTCTTATATCTAAGTCCATACCGAAAATAGTAAAGTCAAATATAGAAAAAATGGGTGCCTCTTCAAAAAAAGAAACAAGAATACTCGCCAAAAATAAGGAGGTTCAAGCTAGAGGAGCTTGTCATTGGTTATTAACTTTCAAACCCAAGGGTTATTGCCCATAAGGAGCTCTAATCAAGGAGGGAGTAACACTGTTTGATAGATGGATCTAATTCAGAAAAAAAATTAGAACAATTGTGAAAAGGATTTAAACTATTCCTACACCTTAAATTAATGATCATCAGACCCAGATCTACCCTAAATAATTTTAGATGAACCAAGTTGTATTGCAATCAAATTATATTACAATGAAGTTTTATTTCACTAGAATCCACAATTAAAGAGATAACTTACTTTCTATTCCCTTTCACCTTACATGAATATCAACATTTAAAATTTAGTTGATCATTTTTTTTAAGCTTTCCTTTTCAAAATTTAATGTTTATAATGAACTTTAATTCTCATATAAAGTCATAGCATTGCATGATATGATGAAGGGGTCATGGGACCACATTGCATGGTTGTAAATTGAAAATACAAAATTTTAAAATTTAAAACCCAATATATACAATAACATGCCCCATCCATCCCTTGCATAGAATGGGAATTCTCAACTTCAAAACAAATCTTAAAACACCACTTTGAATATTATATAAAAATTTAAATATTGAAGGACCTATTGCTCAAGGGGAGGAAATCCTCATGATCCTTCATCTCCTTCGCCTTTGCCTATTGTCATGTTTTCTACTGCTATTTAATGTGTTTCTTGTTGTTTATGTTTATGTTTATCATTTTTTGGTTGATATACACTTGAGTTAATTTAACCTTGGTTGATCTAGATGTGTGGGGGCCTATTATGAATTATGCTCTCTTCCTAAAGTTTGTTTTACCTCAGTTTGGATATGCTTGTAGGATGTGGCTTTTCCACCCACATTTTTTGTATGATCAATGATGTACTATATCTTATTTTATTAATGAAAGTGCACTTTTTAATTAAAAAAGTTTCTTTTGTTAGGAATTCCTGTCATTTCATATTGGTATTTAGGTTTTAGGAAGCATGTGTAGACCTCTTCCCCATTCCCACCACCCAAAAAATAAAAAATAAAAAATCCCTTTATCTATGTGTTGGCACATTTTTGGGATGATTTGGTTTGAAAAAAGAGTAGATATTAATAAGAATTCATATTTTTTTAAAATTTAAATTTACTTTTAGTTGCAATTGACTTCATTAGTGAATGATATTATTAAAGGTTTTGAGTTCCTTTATAATTTTTTTTAATTTAAATTTAAGAAGATTATTAATCACATTGTATAATTAACTCTTTTATAATAAGATTAATGTTTTAGAAACAAAATTATAAAATTTAATGCCTAAGATTAAAATTACCTTAATAAGGGAAATTGACTCTTTTATAATAAGAGTTATGATTTCAAAGTAACACTATAACTTTTTTGATTACTAGACTCAACTTTAACACAATAATAGTTGCCAAATTTAATATTTTTTAGTTGAGTGAGGTTGTTTAATACAAAAAATGTAACATGTAAGATATTAAAAATAAAATAAAATTAAATGCTTGACCAATACAAAAGTAATATTTTACAAACAATGTTTACAATACGAGAGCCATTGATCTTGGCTTGTTTTTTATGTAGAAATGTTATTTATGGTGTCCTGTAAATGTGTACGTAGGATATTTATCTAATTTATCATAGACCGAGAGGTTAATGTAAGTGGATGATAGAAAATTAGGATGGATTGAGCTCATAACTACCATGTAGATGTGCATGAATGATGAGTGAGATTTTTTTAGAGACACACAAGTCATGTAGGATAAGTGTAGGTCAAGATTGAAAATTTCAAGTGTCAAATATTATATTTTAGAATCTAAAAATTCTTCCCTTTTATTCTAGTGTTACAATGTATTGAAAATATTAAAGTAAAAATATTCCTGATTGTGTATAACATAATTTTTATTTGGGAGAAGGCTCCAAATATGCAAGCTACTCTAAGTAAAAGTTGTAATGAAAATGTAGTAGTTAATATCCAAAAAATAAAATTAGAGATTTACATTATACTTGAAACTTGAAATATGAAAGAGCAAGGAAGGATTACACACATGTATGTGAGTAAAACCCATTTTCCCCTACATCTTTATTGGAAATGCTTCCTCATTAAAACATTATATAATTATGTTTCCTCATTGAAGCACATGGATAACAAGGTGAAATTGAATGTGATTGATCCCAAATTTGAAATTTAACTAAGGTAAAGGTTGTGTATTGGATAAAAAATTCCCTAACCCATGTATTCCTAATCTAACACTAATATTGTAACCCCACGATGATAAGTTAGGAACCACCCAATGGGTTTGATGTGGGTAATACCAATGTCATTAAGCATCACTCAATAGCAATGTATATTACCTTAAAAATCAAGAATCAACCATTGTAGATGGACTTGTAAATTCAAGTTTGATCTATGATTGAAAATAATTAAATAATTTTAAAGGTTCAAATGTTTAAATGTTTATAAGCTGTTATCATGCCCCATTGAAATATATCATAATATGCATGAACCAAAATCATTTCCAACTTAGATATAAAATAATACATATTTGTGCATGAACCAACATCATGCCTAAATAAATATATATATGATGTATATGTGTGCATTAACCAAGATCATACTTGAGTAAATATGTATATTGTCTATATGTGTGCATGAACCAACATCATGCTGAACTAAATTTATAAATAGGTTTATATGTGTGCATGAGCCAAAATCATGTCTAACTAATTTTTTCATGTAAAATGGAGTACATGTGTCTTGCACATGCCCCAAAATGTAAAAATATAAAATACGTCTCTCACATAATGTAAAATGGAGTACAAATTCCTTGTATGTGCCCCTAAAATATATATATCTAAAAACTACAAATAACTATCCTAATATAATATATGAAACATATCTAAAATCTGAAACTTGTATACTTTACTAAATTTTTTATCATGGAGACTTTAGTATCTATGATAAAGGCCACTAATATGCCCCCATTTTGAGGCGAGTGATGGATCTTGAAATTCTCTCATCTCAAAAGAAAAGTGAACCATATCAAGTCATGTATGATTATAATATCATGTCAACATGTAGAGAGTGTATCATCATAGTAATGTCTATAACATCAAGGCATGTATGTACCATATAGAATGCAAGGACATAAAAGTGGTATGCCAAGATAAATATAAATATGAAGCTTGTAATAGAAATTGTCACTAAATAAAACTACACATGAAGGAAGTGCATAATGTAAATCATGGCATGACACACAAAGGGGAGATGCGCGATAGGGATCACAATTCTTACACATATAGAAATCACACAAGCTCAATAATCTCAATACATAATGTCACATAATAACATATAATGTCACACATAAGGCCAAGGTAATGTATACATGGAACATAAATATGTAACTAATAAGCAATGCTAAGAACCCACAAAAAGTGGTACAAATGCCACAACAAAGAATGCTAAAGAGCCAAAAATAAGGGGCACATGTATGATAACAAACAAAGCTAAAGATTCACAACTTAGAGGAGAAAATGTTTAAATAAACAAGGTTAAGGAGCCATAAATAAGGTCAATGGGCCACACATAATATACAAAAATATCTATCCTATCATGCAAAAGTAACAACATCGATGAAACATTAAAAAAGTGAAAATTAGTCTACTCTATCCATATATGTCAATACTATAACATGATAATAACATACCCATGTAACACTATGTACTAAATGAGTAACTAAAAAGTCATGTGTCAATAATGTATGTTCTCAACATGGTAAAGATGCCATAAAATATATAACCTATGATAATGTAACATGTGAAAGTAGATTACCCTAGCTTTAACATGGCCCATGGGTATAGGAACGGTTTAACATCTATGTGCCCATGTATGATATATATGCCATATATTACACTAATATAACTCATGAAATATATGTGTGTATGGAAATAATATGCCATCTACCAAACATGTGATAATAAAAAATGTAAATAATGTAATCTAGAAACTCATGTCATGTCCAGGTCTCAATTTTTTTTGAATATTTGACAATTTTTTATATTTTATTGATTTTTTTAATGTTTTATATTTTTAAATTTATTTGAATATGTGCAAAGGTGATAACATATTATCCCATAAATGGGATAGTCATGGGATGTTCCTACATCATTTGGTGTAAGGTAGTTTTCAAGAATGAAAGGTACCAGGTGTGGGTGTATCAATATTTGAAAAGGAACCAAGTGCTGTAATGTAACCATAATAAACACTACTCATAGGATCTTGTGTATAATAAATTTATCTAGAAGACTGAGGATTAATTAAATTTTGATGAGTAGTAGAAGAATGAATGGATACTTGTGTTCACTTTAGAACATGTTGAATTATCTATGAGACTAACTTATTACATACTATAGTAGATAAAGGCTCTTCAAGTCTTAAATAACTCTATAATGTGATAACTATCTTGAAACTAGATAACTAGGAGAATCAATTTATATCCTCTCTAATGAATGTAGAGATATATCTTGGGTGGGTGAAATAACTACCTCTAAATAATGATATGTAATTTAAGTAACAATTGACTTTGCATAATGATCCTAAATAGGAGTAATAACCAATTATGGTGGGGGTGGTGGATGAGATACCACTAGTTGAAGATGGTGCTCATATTAAATTCCCAATTCAATGTACTATATAAGGTATTGCATGAAGCTTCTAAATACAATGGCATCCCAAAAACATGTCAATGACCTCATTATTCTATATAATTGGGAATGTTATAGCCAATATGGTGGGTCATTCCTAAATATGTGACACAATATGTCGAAGGCTATCATTTGTATGTCCATTAAAACCTTTTATCACTCTTGAATTATATTTTATATCCCTTTATGAGTATCCAAGAGAGTTGATAAGTGTCATGGTATAGACATTTTTTATTGAACCATTATCAACCATAACACTGTGTATAAGGTTCTCATTGAAGTGAGATGTATGAATAATGCATAGAAATATGAGTCATCATTGTTAATATTGCTATCATCAAATGTAATCATAGGTCATTATGGTAATATACTAAAAAGTGTGCCAATATTTTTTTAAATAGATGACTATATGTTTTAGGAGGATGATATGCATGGTACATATGATGTTCTTCAAAGTTATCCCTAGTTTTGTTTTCCTCATTCTTTGGAAATGGGTCATTAAATATTTTCAACTTATAGTTCCCTTTTTTTGGTGGTATGGCATCCTCTACGGGTGTGCTTAATTCAATAATGATGTCATTGATAAAATCTTCTATCTCGTGTCTTCACTTAAATCATTAAATTGTAGAGTGTCCAACACATTGGTGATAATCATAATAACCATTTTGATCATATATGTTAGGTAAAGGTTTGGTTATATTAACCACTAGTGGTTATTGGAGAGATTAAAACTTTCACTTAAGTAAATTTTGTAGCAATTTATGAGGAGGTTGATGTAAGCGTGAAAAATGCCTATGTTGTAGAACAGGCATGAGAAACATATTTTTAGGTTATGATATTGTGTTAACTATAATTTTAACTTAATTATTATTCTCATTTGGTTTTCCATTATAATTTGTCTTGATTTGAAACTTGGATTTATAAGAAGTAATAGTAGTAGGAGAATACTTAAGCTTATTGAGTGTAAAGATCTTGAATTCTTAGTCTCTCACTATATAGCATCACTCATTAATATATATATATATATATATATATATATATATATTTAATAATATTGACTCATGAAGTGGTGCAAGCACAATTTGCTTGAAGATATCTTGTAATTCATTTTTTCCACAGGGTTAGTCATCTTAACTAGAGTAGTCTTGTAAATAAATACATATTCACTAATTGAATCATTGGACCATTTCTTGAGTTTGGCAGTCTGTACATAAGATATTTTATTTTCAATGTTGATAGATAAATGTGTTAAAACTCGATTAGATAGATGAATGAAAACACTAATTGACTGAGGTGGAAGGTTATAGAGCCACATCAATGTATAATATTTGAGACTTCATGGAAATATTTTGGTTAATAAATGGTTGTTGGTTGCATAATCTAAACATGCTGCATGGAAAGATTGATGGTGTTGTTTAGGATTAATATTTCTAATAATGAAAGATTAGGGGATATAAACCCTAAATATATGGGATAAAATTCTATCTCATGAGCTAAATTATTATAGAGTAACACATGTGAAGGATATAAACCCTAAATATATGGGATAAAATTCTATCTCATGAGCTAAATTATTATAGAGTAACACATGTGAATTCAATGAATGAATAGCTTGAGATGAACCTTACTCTAACTATAACACCTTATCTTCCAGAGTTGTGATAGTCTACTTGAGGGAACATGTAATAGTGAGGTAGATGGTGTAATATGTGTGGTCATCAAAGGATGAGAATAGTTATCCCATGTAGTCATAGGTATATAAATATATAAGACATTATTGAGGCTAGAATGGGTACTCCATTTCCTAACCAGGCATTATCAGAGGCTAATAACTTGGTCCTATATGTTATTCACCACCCTCAACATGGTAGTGTTTCCAAGTTTTAGCCATGAGGAACCAAAGATGTAGATATATAACTGTAGCTTTAATGTTTATGATATTTATTGTCAGTGTTTATGTAGTTTTGAGTAAATGTAGAAACATGATTTTGAGTGGCTTAAAAGGTTATGTAATTTTTATATCCAAACATCTTGGAAGTGATTTATTTTTAAGGGGAGGTCTCAGAAGATGAAATGTTAGTTAGAGGAAAAGAACTTATCTTTTGAATATATGAAAGTCTATTCTTTTAACATTGATTAGTATACTATCTAACAAGAATTTATATTTTATGTTCAATCAATTTACTTGGGGTTGAAATAATAAGGATTAAACATACACATGAGGGTTATTTAGTTTCATGAAAAGTACTTATAAGTTTTGTTTTATGTAGTATAAAGTTGGCCTAAAAAAGAAAATTTTTATCCTATAGGGAAAGATGTTCTTGAGGATATAATGATAGATTTTACCAAGATATCTAAATAGTGGCCACACAATAAATGTTGAATTATTGTAGAGGCAAAATGAAAGCTCCAAAAACAAGAAAATTCCACAAAGGAAATGTTTACATTAGCTACTTTAGGAAAAAAGAAAGTACATATAGGGTGAGATTAGGTCACCAAAAAAGGTAAAACATTAACTCACAATTAGAATCCAATTAAAGGTAAATGACCCCTAATGAATTAATTAACTAACCTAAGTAAGCTGGAAAGACGTGTAGATAAAACCACTAGGTGGGAAAAAGTCTACACTAACACCCCCCTTGAAGTGTAGCTTAGGTGGGTAGAAGAATTGGGTCCCATTAATGAGGCCTGATGAGGTACCCAAGTACAATTTAACTCCCATAAATTAGGGTAAAGGAGAAAACCCATTGGAACAAAACTCCTCACTAAAAAGAGAGCAAAGAAGAGAAAAGGACTAAAAAGCCCCACTAAGGTCTACAATTGACTATAGCCATCCAATGTCCCTCAAAAGAATGCTTAGAAGTGACTGTGAATTAGAAGTAGATGCAGTGAAGAGTGAATTACCCTAGAACAATGAGTTTGTCTACCAAGTTCCTGATGGATCTTCAACCAAGGTGTAATTCTTATGAAAGGAATGATCCACATACTATGAGGTAGGTGGCCCAACTACTCTATGCCAAGGTGGTGCAATAGAAGCAGAGGTGAAGAAGGTTTGTGCAATCCTCTATAACTATGGAATAGACTACCCAATGTCTGATGTGTCTTGGATCTATTAGAGTTGTTGCCAGAATCTGGATAATGCGAGTGCAATGGAGCCGTGATCACATGAGATGAAGCAAGTGCACACCACATAGATGCTAAAGCAATTTGAAAATATCACAAGAAGATAACTTTCACAAGACAAAATGAAGAGAACCAAAATCTGATTAACATGAGATGGCCAAAGTGAGGAACACATATAGGAGATTATGTAAGTAACTCCTTCACAAAAGGTGGATAAGGCACCCCAAGAATAGACAGTAACTCCTCCATGAAAGGTGGTGACAAGGTGCTAAGAATAGAGAAGTAACTCCCATCAAGGGAGTTACTTATGACATTCTTATGACACCTATGACACATCTCTGACACACACTTCCACATAAGCTAGCCTATCCCACCAATGTAGGAAAACTCCATGTATGCACAAGAAATACAATTTCCCTAATTAAAAAATAGGGAAAAACAAAAACCTACACTAATACCCCCCATAAACGCAGCTTAGGTGGGCAGTGTGGAAATATAAAATGGGTCCCAGAAACAAGGCCTGATGAGGTACCCATGTACAAATGCAATCTCCCATAAGATAGAGAAAAGGAGAAAACCCATAGGAAAAAACTCCCCCCCAAAAGAGGGACATAAAAGAAAGAAGAGGCTAGAAGGCCCCCCTGAAGATGATGCTACTGCAGATGCAGACCACACCTCAAGAAGAGCTCATAGATGAATGAACTTGCTCTCGGTGAAAGGTTTGGTGAAGATGTCTACAACCTACTCTGAAGACTAGTAAAATATCAAGTCAATGACTTGACTATGAATAATCTCCCGAATGAAATGCATGTGAATCTCTATGTGCTTGGTCCACTGGTGCTGAACTGGATTCTTGCAAATCTGAATGGTACTCTGGTTGTCACAAGAAATGATGGTGGGCTACCTGATAGGAATGCCAAACTCAAAAAGAATCCCCTAAAGCTAAATAGCCTTAGTAGCTGCATTAACAGCTCCTTTATACTCTACCTTTGTGGATGATATAGCAATAGCATTTTACTTCTTGCTAGACCAACTGATAGGACTAGAACTTAGAGAGAAACTGTAACCAAAATTGGACTTGTGAGTTTGTGAATCGCCAGCCTAGTCTGAATCTGTATATCCAACCAAGTCAACCTCTATGCCAAATCTATAATGAATCTTGTATCTATGTGAACCTTGTATGTAATGCAAGATCCTCTTAGCTACTTTCCAATGCAGCTCATGAGGTTCCTGCATGAATCTGGAGACAAGTCCCATTGTATATGATATGTCAGGCCTGGTGTGAGTCAAGTAGATGAGACTACCAACAAGTTGTCAATATCGAGTGGCATCAACCAATGGTGAAGAACAATCAGCCTCAAGCTTGACTCCTGATAGAAAGGGAGTCAGAGATGGCTTATAATCAGCCATGTGAAACCGAGCCAATAAGTCAAGAGCATACTTAGGCTGTGCAAGAGAAATCCTTGAATTTGACTATGAGATCTTGATGCCAAGGAAGTAGTACAACAAACCCAAGTTTGTCATGTCAAATCTATCCTAAAGAGATGCCTTCACCACAGAAATAGCTGATGAAAAACTCTCGGTGATCAAAAGGTCATCAACATATAGAACCAAAATCAAGAGCGAATCATCCTGCCACAAGAAGTAGACATTGGGATCAAAATGGCACCTAGCAAAACCTACTATGAGAAGGAAGGAATCCATCTTGGCATACCAAGCTCGAGGGGCCTATTTGAGGCCATAGATAGATTTTCTAAGTTTGCATACTAAGAAAGAATCTTGAATAGATCCTAGTGGCTGCTCCATGTAAATCTCCTCCTCTAGGTCTCTGTGAAGAAATGCACTCTTCACATCCATCTGATGCACATCCCAACCATGTGCTATGGCAATAGCCAAGGTGAGTCGGATAGAAGTCATCTTTGCAATGGGTACAAAGGTCTCTGAGTAGTCAATGCCTGCCACCTATGAGAAACCCTTGGTGACCAATCGTGCCTTATACTTATCAATTGACCCATCTGTTGCAAACTTGGTCTGACATATCCACCTACATCGAACCATCTTTCTTCCCTTAGGAAGTGAAGTCAAATCCCAAGTGTGATTTTTGATTAAGGAAGAATATTCTTCTTCCATAGAATTATCCCACTCAAGTACCCCCAATGCCTCTCAAAAAGTTTGTGGATTCAAAACTGTAGCAAAGAAGGCATGTGGATCTCTTTGAAAATCCCCCCTAGTACGTCTGTCATTTGTGGGATCTCTTACCCAAGTGCCAAAACTCTGAAGTGTCTTTCTAGCCCAAATTGGCCCAAAAGTGGGTGAGTCAGGTGCTAACTCCTCATCCTCTGACTAACTACAGGTGGATGACTCTGCATCACTGTCCTCACTGTCTGAACTCAAAGAAGAAGAAGATGTCTTTGTCTCAAGAACCTACTGTGGCTGATCTGAATCTGATGAGGAATCATCATGAAGAAGTAGATCCAATGAGGGAAAAGAAGTGTCAAGTGTTGAGTCTCTAGGACTCTCCTAAAAATGGACACTTCTCTCGATGAACAACTCATGAGTGATTGGATTTAGAAGGTGATATCCCTTAATACCATCTGGATATCCTACAAAGATGTAAGGCTTGGACTGACGTTCCATAGTTTTGCATTTCTTCTTCAAAATGTGGGCCATGGCTGGGGATCTAAAAAATCTAAGGTGCTCAACATCGGGTTTCCTTTTATTCCAAGCTTCAAAGGGTGTTATCCCTTTCACAGCTTTGTGAGGAACTCTATTTTGAATGTAGCAAGCATAATTGATGGCTTTGGCCCAGTACTATGGTGCTAAGGATTTGGAGTGAATCATACAGCTACCCATCTCTTTCAAGAATCTATTCTTGCATTTTGAAAACCCATTCTATGGACTATAAGTGACTATGCACTGTAAATCAATCCCCTCTATGGTGCAAAACTGCTCAAACCTAATGTTGACATACTCCCCTCCATTATCAGTATGAAGAACCTTGATGGATTTCTCACTTTGTTTCTCAACAAGAGCCTTGAAGTCTAGAAAATTTTCAAACACTTCAGACTTTTATTTGAGAAAATATATCCAAGTGTACCTAGAGAAATCATCAATGAAAGCGAGGATGTACTTGGCCCTTGTGAAAGATGGTTTGGAAAAGGGTCCTGATACATCACTATGGACTAACTCCAAAGGTTGTGAAGCCCTCCAAGCTTTTCCTTTGTCAAATTTTGCTTTGGGATGCTTCCCAATGGAGCACCCATCACAAAGTCCTTTTGAGAATTGGACACAAGGCAAGCCAATGACCATGTCATTTTTGCAAAGTTGCTCAAGGTAGCGGTAGTTAAGGTGGCCAAACCGCTCATGCCACAATTTGCTAACTCCATCTGAATGAGTCAAAAATCCCGTTGGAGAAGAATCTGATGCAAAATGTGAGGTGTATAACCTGGCTTGGTGATCTACCCTACCCACTGCCACTGTAGTATCACTATGCAACTCCTTGATAGCCACTAAATTTGGTGAAAAGTCTACTCTCATACCCTAACCAATGTGAGTGATTTGGTACACTGATAGGAGATTGGTTGAAAGAGAAGGAACACTTAGAACATTATTGAATGTTCCTCCTTCCATTTCAACTGACCCTCTCCTTGCAACGAAAATTGATGTGTCATCACCCAAACTAATTGAAGTCATGCAACAAGGCTCTAAAGATGAAAACTCAACTAGTGAGGAGCCCATGTGGTGAGAAGCACCTAAGTCGATGACCCATGAAGATGTAGAAGCTGCTATAGCTACAAGGGCCTTGCCCTTTTCTTTCTCCTTACCCTTGCCTTTTGCCTTAGTAGAATCTTGGGTAGATGAATTTTGCTTGATGGACTCAGAAACACCTATGTTGTTCTTCTATAGAAGATGAGTTAGGTGATCTATTTGTTTATTCATGCATTTGTGTTCATCATGCCCTATATTTTTACAATAGGCACACTTAACCTTCTCCTTCTTAGGTTTAGCATTGGAAGAGGAAGTCTCAGTGTTGTTTTTGACAGGATTGGTGTTTTCTTTCTTCTTCTCCTGGTCCTTGTTCTTTTTCTTCTTCTCCTTTGTTGAAGTCTTATCCTTACCATTTCTAGCTATCAAACCTTGGGGTTGATTAAAATTCACTGTACCCATTTGAATTAGCTTATCTTGCTCCCTAGTCAAGTCGGCAATGAATGAATCCAAAGAAGGCATTTTCCATGTAGTGCCAAGGGCACTTTTTGTGTGATGGAAAGTGGAGACAAAGACTGAATAGCTTGGACCTAACTTTGTGAGAATAGAAAAGATGAGTTGATCATCTTTCTTCTCTATCCCACATTCTTTCAATTTCAATCTAAGGGCCTTAAACTTAGTGAAGAAGTCCTGTAGGGTGTCAAAGTTGCTAGGACTTAGACTTATGAGTTTGTTTTCGAGCTCATGACCTCTCATCTCATCAAGCTTCCCAAATAACTTTTCTAAGGTGTCCCATATGTCATTGGGAGTCTGAGAGGATTCTAAATAGAAGATAAGTTCTTGAGACATAGACAAGCTCAGTAATCCATAGGTTTCATCACTACAGTTGTACCACTTGACCTTTTCAGCATCAGTGTTGGGTTCTACTTCAGTACCCATGGGAGCCTATACAACCCTTTGCTTTTAAGAATGATTGACTTTTTAACCTTCCATTCATGATAGTTGAAGGGTGTTAGGGGTTTAAGTTGAAAATAATCCATTTTTAGCTAAATTTAGGTGAAGTTGTGTTTGATTGCAAGTTGTGAAATTATACAAAAAGGAGAATGAAAGTAAAGATCTGCAAGTTGTGAAAAGCAATCACACCCCCCCAAAATATTGAGCCCCTCCAAATATGAAAGTGCACACTCAAAAGACATCGGACTCAGCCGAGAATGCATCTTAGAGCAATCAGTGCAAGACTAAAGCAAACAGGACGTCGGACTCAGTCGAAAATGCGTCTCGAGAGACCCAAATTTTTGGCACTTTATAAAATAGTGAATTTTTAACAAATAAAAATCCTATGATGTGGATAATTGAATTACAAACACTTTTGCAAAAAATGGCACCTAAATCCAAGCTACCATTTGCAATATATTAAAGGTTTAATTTTCTCGTAAATTAGTGTTTTTACAAATAAAAGCACTAAAACATTAAAGAAATGCCTATTTTGAGAGAGAAAGTGGCCTTCCAGCCACTCATTGGATTTGGCATGGAACAAGGAATCCAAAGGAGGTTTGTGTGAGGGGGAATTGGCTTCCCGCCAACCCGGGCCTCACCCTTCATCTTCGACAGGCGAAGATACAAGTTTTAAATGAAAACCCCCAAATTACAAAACTGTCTATAAAACTGAATATTTAGTCAAATTGACTAATTTTTGTTTTAACAAGTCAATTTTAACTAAAAATATTAAAGAAAAGATGAAACTAAGGATGCCACGTGTCCAAGGGGCACCACATGGGACGCCAAGCAAGGAAGGGGCACCTAAAAATGCAAAGTCCAGAATTTTAACTCAGAAAAGACAAAAAATAAATGTGCAAACCTACTGGGCACGCCATACGGCCTGCGTAGTGGTTGTAATGAAGGTGCCTTGCTGGAGACTGGCGTGCTGGAAGGACAGACGCTGAAGGCATTGCAGAAGTTGGCGCAGACTTGCAGGTCAGAAGCTAGGTGCAGAAGCTGAAAGGATAACAGCAAAAGTGCGCGCTGTAAGGCCTGTTTTGGATGCCGTACAAAACATGGCATGGCTGTAGAAAGGAGGCACCTTTTTGTTTGGAGTTTTTGCTCCTCCCTCTACTCCCTGTACTGCTCCTTCCTCTGTTGCTGAGTGCAACAATGGCACCCAAGCAAACTGCTGAACCAACCCCTGAAGTGAAGACAGCCAAGACATCCAAAGGCCAAGGATTCTAAGATGCAAGAAATGATACCAGAAATGATATATATATATTTATTTTAGATCAAATCTAGAAAATAGAAAAAAACAAAGAGAACTCCACTCCTCTTGATTTCAAAATGAAGTAAAAGCATAACTAGACACACGATTACCGTTCTTGCTTTGATACCATATCAGAGTTGTTGCCAAAATCCAGATAATGCGAGTGCAATGGAGACGTGATCACATGAGATGAAGCAAGTCCACACCACATAGATGATAAAGTAATTTGAAAATAACACAAGAAGATAACTTGCACAAGGCAAAATGGAGAAAACCAAAATCTGATTAACATGAGATGGCCAAAGTGAGGAATACATATAGGAGAGTACATAACTCCTCCACAAAAGGTGGACAAGGCACCCCAAGAATAGACAGTAACTCCATGAATGGTGGTGACAAGGTGCTAAGAATAGAGAAGTAACTCCCATCAAGGGAGTTACTTATGACAGTTTTATGACACTTATGACACATCTATGACACACACCTCCACATAAGCTAGCCTATCCCACAAATGTAGGAAAACTCCATGTATGCATAAGAAATACAATTTTCCTAATTAAAAAATAGGGAAAAATAAAAACCTACACTAATAGGATCTATAGATCATTACCTTGTAATGTCAGAAGTAGACTAGAGGTAGGTGGGTCAAAAACTAACTCTTGAATATCTGGAAGGTGACATGGAGATGGTGGAGGTGTATCTACTTCACTATTGTAGTCATCTTTAGAAGAAGAGTTGTCAATATCACAAAGAAGCTCAGGCTCAGAAGTGTCAATAGGTATAGGTGAGTCTAGAGAGGAATTTGAAGAATTTGAAGGAGAGTCAGGAGTAAAGTGTGAGAAGCTATATAGTCAAGTCTGATGATCAACCATTCCCATAGCTAAAATAGTATCACTGTGCAAGTCCCTTATGTACACTAAATTTGGAGTGAATTTAATTCGCATACTCAAACCAAGGTGAATGATCTAGTAGACTGACAAGAGATTAGTTGAGAGTGAGGGAAAACTTAGAACATTATTGAATGTTCCACCACTCACTTCAACAGACCCTCTCCTAAGAACCTTTTTAAAAGTGTTATCACCCAGTTGTATAGAAGACATGTCACATGGTTCCAAAGAACTGAACTCAATCTATTAAGAGGCCATGTGATGTGAAGCACCAGAGTCAATGACCCATGTAGGAGGATTTAAAGGAACAACTGCAACTAAAGCTTTGCCCTTATGTTTCCCCTTGTTATTCTCTTTTGCCTTTTATTTTCCAAATTCATTTGCCTTAGTGGATCCATGGGTTGATGAAGATGGTTTGATAGAATCTAGAACACCTATATTGTTCTGAATAAGAAGGCTAGTAAGGTGGTCAATTTGTTTCTTTAAACATTTACTCTCATCATGCTTACTTGGGCAATGCCCACATTTGATCCAATCTTTCTTAGGTTTATGATTGGAAGAAGAGGTCACATTATTTGATTTGGAGGTGGAAAGATTTTCACCCTTCTCAACATTTTTCTTGCTCTACTTTCTCTCTTTGCTATTAGAAGCCTTATCTTTCTCAACAAGCAATGCATGAGATTTAGATGACTTCACTCTGCCCATCTATATCAACTTATCTTGCTCTTGAATTAGGTTGGCAACAAAGGTATCTAAATAAGGCATCTTCCATACGGTGTCAAGAGCACTCTTAGTGGTATGAAAAGTGGACACAAATATAGAATATGTAGGAACCAATTTAGAGAGTATTGAAAAAACAAGTTATTAATCTTTATTATCAGTTCCACTTGATTTCAACTACAATCTCAAAATTCTGAACTTGGTGAAAAAATATTGAAGAGTGTCAAAGTCATCTGGGCTCAATCTGATGAGCTCACTTTTTAGTTCATGTCCTCTCATCACATCTTGCACTCCAAAGAGCTTGGATAGTGTGGTCCACACTTCAGTAGGTGTTTTGGAAGATTCAATGTGAAAGAGTAGATCTAGAGAGATTGAGAGACATGTTGGGCAAAGAGGGGGTGGAGATAAATCCAAGAACAAACACACCTGTTCTAATTCCACTCATTATGATCTTGCTCCTCAGAAAGAGCACAGTATGATTACCAAATATAAGCAATTGAATATGCGGAAATAACCAGAAACACAAGTAACTAGAATTCACCAATAGCACAGAATACGAGAGATAATACACTATCTTGTATTAACACTATACAGAAAAGAATACATCAAAGAGCCGCCACACTCTTTCACCTTACAGAGATTCGCCACACCTCAAGTGTACAATAATTCTTCTCACACACACTCTCCTACACAAAAAATGGTCCCAACAACCAACTCACACACAGAATTGGTGTTCACCTCACCAACCAGTCAGTAATAACCCTGCCGGTACACCAAGCACTCTATAGCACTTCAAGCTGATCTCTCATGAACTTGCAACCTGCAATTCAAAGACCAAACTTACATGTAGATCCCCAATGAGCTTGCAACAACCTGCAACTCACAGATCTTACAACTAGAAGAAACTCTTCCTTTCTATCTCATGCCTCATACAATACATGCCAATGGGTCTATAAATAGATCCTTAACTCAAACAATAACTTAGACTCTTAATTTAGACAATTATCCTCGCAGCCCAAGACTCTGGGTGGTCTTGACATGCAAACTCATCGTTCACTTAACTAACTATCTGTGAAACGAACACTTCTGGAACACACAGGCGACTGACGTCGGTCCCTGCTTGTCTGGTTCTGCCGACGTCGGCCGACTTCCTGCCATCACCGGTGGCCTTCTGCACTGGTATCTGCCGACGTCGGTCCTACTGTCGACGCTGGTTCCTGTAGAACTCAGCAACCATCTGTTCCTCAGTTTGCAAAGGTTGAAGCTTTTAGCTCCACAACCTAACAATCTCCCACTTGGAGATAAACAGCTGTAACCTGTACCTGTACCTGTACACCGTCTAGTTTGTTTCCTTGGCTTTGTATCCCTCCTCAAGATCACTCTTGAAGACCAACCACCACAAAATCCATGGTGCAAAAACTTGTCATCCAAATTACCTGCCACATCCGCATCTACAACCATGTAGATAAAGAACTTGACCCTGCATAGCATGTGCACCTGCTACTTGTCCAACTAAACTGCCCTTCAGTATTACTTTCCCAGATTGACTCCAAACTTGTGACAACTCCCACTGCTTGGGAAAACTCAGGTTTAGTACATACCATGCACTCAACCTCATTATGTGAATCAAGACACCTGTTCTGTGAACTGTCTAACCATCGGTGTGCTAACCGGCTTCACACAATCATCCTGAAACAAAGTCAACAAGACCTCCATGTCTCTAGAACACACTCATGCCAAAAAATCTTGCTGCTCCCAGATTCTACATGACAAACCCCTGAACTAGCTTTACCTTTAGTTCGGCAATACCTGTATATGTAACGCTGCAACAAGCACATCATATAGAAAATAGGATAATGTAGCTAATATTATCCAACCTGGTAAAGAGAAACACAATGATCAAACCTCCATTGCCCTGCAGCTAATACAAGATCATATACCCTGATCTTCCATCTCACGTATCCATTTCCGCTCTTCTTCATCCTTAACATCCATTCGTCTCTCAGTGCTTACTTCCAGCTGGCAACACTACCCAAAACCCCTGTTTGGTTCTCCTCCAAGGAATCACATCCTCATCTATGCCAAGCTCCCACTGTTTCCTGGATCTACCTGTTCTGCTTCTTCAACAACTTCCTAGTTCTATGCCATAAGTGAGCAACAAGTAGTGTAAAGAAGGGAAATGACGAATTTAAGAACTTACTTACACCTTCAGTCCTCCATATGGGCGCTTGAGACTCCATGACAACTAGCTGTCCACCCAAAATTCATCTCAGTGACCGATGTTGGTCACATCTCAGTCTACAGCCAACCGATGTCAGTTCCCTGCGACTGCCTCCTTGCCGACGTTGGTTTCCCCTGGCCGACGCCGGTCTCTGTCTGCCCCGAGTCACCGACGTCGGGCTGCACATAGCCGACGTCGGTCCCTGTCTGGACACCGACGCCAATTTTCCTGCCGACGTCGGTCTCTGTGTTTTTCTTGTGAGACCTGACTTTTTCCCGCGAGCTCTTTTTGGATCAAACCCTTGTCCAAATCACCCTTGCTCTGCTCAAAATTCCTCTGCACCTTGTGCTGAACTCTGTCCGTCACTTTCTCCTTAAAAACCAAGGCTTTCCCGTTCTTGTCACTAACATCAGATTCCTCAAGAAACCTTACCTTCTTCTTCTGCATACAGAAACCATGATCCATGCCTTCCAAATCTGAAAGCATACTCTTTGACTCAAGAACCAGCATCTCCTTCTTATCTATGTGACCAAGCCTATCAAGCCACATCTCTGAATCTACAGCTGAAGTAGATAACCCAGAAAGAGAATCAGTAAAACAAGTAGATAGATAAAGCGTACCTACTTTCTTACCTTTAGCTACAACAAGTGTACCCTTGGTAACCTTCTAAGAGTCCGCTGTGAGAGTTACTGTGCAACCCTCTTCACCCAAACTTCTAACAGAAATCAGATTCCACTTCAGAACTGGGACATGCATGACCTCCTTTAACACCCATGTGTCACCTGTCTGCAATTTCAGCTTCACTTTACTTTTGCCAACAATCTGACAAGGCTTTCCATCCCCTACACAAGTTTCTCCAAAGTCTCCCTGGACATACTCATAAAAAAATTCCCTATGTGGGGATGCATGAAAAGAGGCACCTGAATCTAATACCCAAGATTCTACTTTATCCAAAGAACATACCAGAGCATCCTGTGCAACGTAACCCGCAACATCTGCTTCTTCTCCATGTCCTTCATGCTGATCTTCACCCGATCTGCAATCTCTCTTTAAGTGCCCTTGCTTTCCACATTTCCAGCAGGTTATTCTGCCATACTTAGACTTGGATCTTTTGCCTATCTTCGACCTTGATCTCCCACGCTCTGTCTTCTCTCTTGGCCTTCCTCTTCCTTCAACACTCAAAGCATCTCCAGATGATTCACCTGTGCTTTTCCTGCGTATCTCTTCATTCAAGATCACGCTTACAACATCATCCACTTTTAAGACTTTTGAAGGAGACACAGTATTAGAAACTGCCATTACCAAACCTTCCCAACTTTCAGGTAATGAACACAAGATTAAGAGAGCTCTAAGTTCATCATCAAATACAATATTGACTGAACTTAACTGGTTTACCAAACCATGGAAATCACTAAGATGGCTATGAACAGATCCACCTTCTAACATTTGCAAATTAAATAAACGCTTCATAAGAAATACCTTATTAGAAGCCGAGGGTTTTTCATACAAATTTGCCAAAGATTTCATCAACTCCACCGTTGTCTTACACTGTGATAAGCTGGAAATCACAGATGAATCAAGACTCAATCTAACAGATCCCAGAGCCTTCCGATCAAGAACCTCCCATTCTTCATCTTTCATATCCAAGGGTTTGCTAGCAACCCCACCCAACGGTAAGTACAAATCTTTCTGATACAGATAGTCCTCAATCTGCATCCTCCATAATTGGTAGTTCTTGCCATTAAACTTTTCCATTCGTAGTTGACTGTTTTCTACCATTGCTCAACTCCCACTCAAACAGAAACCCTGTGAGTAACCTGTAATCAAAACACACTACCCAGATCTACACCAATCTGTTAGTATCCCAACCAAAAAGCTCTGATACCACTTGTTGGGCAAAGAGGGGGTGGAGATAAATCCAAGAACAAACACACCTGTTCTAATTCCACCCGTTAAGATCTTGCTCCTCAAAAAGAGCACAGTATGATTACCAAATATAAGCAATTGAATATACAGAAATAACCAGAAACACAAGTAACTAGAATTCACCAATAGCACAGAATATGAGAGACAATACACTATCTTGTATTAACACTATACAGAAAAGAATACATCAAAGAGCCGCCACACTCTTTCACCTTACAGAGATTCGCCACACCTCAAGTGTACAGTAATTCTTCTCACACACACTCTCCTACACAAAAAATGGTCTCAACAACCAACTCACACACATAATTGGTGTTCACCTCACCAACCAGTCAGTAATAACCCTGCCGGTACACCAAGCACTCTATAGCACTTCAAGCTGATCTCTCATGAACCTGCAACCTACAATTCAAAGACCAAACTTACATGTAGATCCCCAATGAGCTTGCAACAACATGCAACTCACAGATCTTACAACTAGAAGGAACTCTTCCTTTCTATCTCATGCCTCATATAATACATGCCAATGGGTCTATAAATAGATCCCTAACTCAAACAATAACTTAGACTCTTAATTTAGACAATTATTCTCACAGCCCAAGACTCTGGGTGGTCTTGACATGCAAACTCATCGTTCACTTAACTTACTGTCCGTGAAACGAACACTTCTGGAACACACAGGCGACCAACGTCAGTCCCTGCTTGTCTGGTTCTGCCGACGTCGGCTGACTTCCTGCCGTCGCCGGTGGCCTTCTGCACTGGTATCTGCCGATGTCGGTCCTGCTGTCGACGCCAGTTCCTGTAGAACTCAGCAACCATCTGTTCCTCAGTTTGCAAAGGTTGAAGCTTTTAGCTCCACAACCTAACACATCTTGCACTCCAAAGAGCTTGGATAGTGTGGTCCACACTTCAGTAGGTGTTTTGGAAGATTCAATGTGAAAGAGTAGATCTAGAGAGATTGAGAGACACAATAGTTCACAGACTTTGTCACAATGATTAAACCATTTGATTTTTACTCCAACATCAGTAGGTTCAGTCTTAGTGCCCATTATAAATTTATGATAACCCTTGGATTGCAAAATGATTTCCATTCTAGGTTTCCATTCATGATAATTAAATGGTGTAAGTGGACTAATAGAGAGTGAATCCATAGTGTAGAAGTAAATATTACTATAGTAAGTAAAGAAGTGATGCAAAAAAAAAGAAAGACTAAATGCACAATAAACACACAAGTACCCCCTTAGAATTATTAGGTAATGACCCCCCATAAATGTCTCAAATACAAGCACACTCTTATATATGTCAGATTTAACTAAAAATGCATCTTGAGTAGTAGGTGCATAAGTACAAGGAACTAGAGGAACGCCAGATACAACCAATAATGCATTCAAGAGTATATAAAAAATGTGAATTTTTTTTATAGTTGTAAAATACCCAATGATAAGTCCAATGTGTATAGCATAAAAAATAAGCCCTTTTGAAGAAAATGGCACTCAAAAAGTAGTTACCGATCAAAAGTTATGGCACTTACAAGTTCATACTTCAACATATTCCTAGACCCTTTCCAAAATCACTTGTGTTTTTCTCACCAAAAATCCAAAAAAGGAAACAACTAAGTCTTTTTCTTCATTACCTTTTACCTAAAATTTTATGGCTTCTAGAATGTCATGCACTTACTTGCTCGAGGTTTTGAACAACTTCAACTTCGGGTTCTCGAACTACTTCAACTTATAAAAAGTTATAAGCAGTTGACCCTGGAAAACTCAATTACTTCTCTACAGTGTATTTCAAGTTCTTTGAGCTGCTTTACTTTGGGTTCTTAAACTAATTCAAATTATAAAAATTTATAAGTAGTCGGTCTTAGAAAACCTGAATTGGTCTTGCCTAGTGTAAGTTAGGTTCTTCAACCTACATAACTTATTACTTATAAAACAAATAATGAGTAAGAAGTAGTTGACCTTCAAAAACCTGAATGGGTCTAGCGAGCAAGTAATTGGGGTTGAGAACCCTGACTACTTATAATTTGAAGCACTTGAGAAACTCGATTTGGTCTATGAGCAAGTAGTCAAGTAGTCGGGGTTGAGAAACCCGATTACTTATAAGTTGTCACCCTAGAGAAACCTGATTACTTCTAAGTAGAAGCACTCTAAAAACCCAATTTGGTTAGCAAGAAAGTAAAAGCACTTCAAAAACCTGATTTGGTTGGTGAGCAAGTAGAAGCACTTCAAAACCCTGATTTGGTCTATGAAGAGTAAATTGGAGTTTACAAGCTGGATTAATTTGATTGTATGGACGATGACCAGATAAAAGAAATCATTTTTTTTGGAAAATCCATGAACTTTCTTAAAAAACTTAAGACAACCCATTTGAGATCTTAAAAAAACCAAAAAATATATGCAAATGTATTTTTGATCTAAGGCCTTTTAACATGAGTTTAGAGGTAGTTTCAAAAAACACCTCCAAGTTCAAAAAATGGCGGTCATATAGTATGAAAAAATAGCAAGGTGAATGTAGGAAGATCAAAGGAGACAAATGCATGAGGCTATCAGGAAAGCTCTGGTACCATGATAGATTTTGTCAAGATCTCTAAATAGTGGCCATGTGATAAATGTCAAATTCCTATAGAGGTAGAATGAGAGCTCCAAAAATAAAAAAATTCCACAAATGAAATTTTTGCATTAGCCACTTTAGGAAAAAATAAAGTACATGTAGGGTGAGATTAGGTCACCAAAAAAGGTAAAACTATAACTCACAATTAGAACCCACTTAAAGGTAAATGACTCTTAATGACTTAATTAACTAAACTAAGTAAGCTGAAAAGACGTGTAGATAAAACCACTAGGTGGGAAAAAGCCTACACTAACATAAAACATGTACTATGTCTCTTGACTGAGTGTAAGCAAACGAAAAAATTAGTACTCTATATTATTCACCACCCTAAATATGGTTGTCGTACCAGTTTTCAGCCACAAAGCAATGAAGGTGAGACATATAACTACGACTTCAACACCAACAACATTTGTTGTTAGTCTTTCCAAACTCTGAAGTAGATGTAAACAAGTGTATTCATGTGGATTTTAAGGTTATGGTCATGGGATCACATGTGATTTTCCTATCCATACATTTGTGATGTATTTTAAGGGGAGGTCGCATACGTGAAAATGTCAGTTGGAGGACAAGAACTTCTCTTGAATGCATAAAAGTTTCCTTTAAACATTGATGAATATGAAAATCTACCACATATTTATGTATTATGTTCTATCACTATGATCTAGGGTGAAATTATAGGGTTTCAACATGCACATGAGGGTTATTTTATGTTGCGAAAATGACCTACTATTTTATTTTTATGCACATCTAAATTTTGTCTAAAAACTACAATTTTTTTCTAGTAGGAAGGACATTCTTGAGGCTAAAATAGGCACTTCGTCTCTTGATCGAGCATGATCAGAGGCCAATAAATTGGTCCTAAACATTATCTTCCACCCTTTATGTGGTGGCCATGCCATTTTTAGCTGTGAAGAACTAGTGATGTATATCTCTAATAATGACTTGAATAACGAGATGACAATTTGGCCATTTCTATAGATGCAGATCCTAATCAAGTTAAATCAATGAAATGATGACCCATTTTTGTCTAACATCTCCATCATCTCTTCTTACATATTTTTCACCTCATGTTGATAAAACTATCTCATGGACTCTGTTATGTATTTAATCTCAACTTCCATTTTTTCAAAATATTTAGAGTTTCTCTTCATTTTCCTTATGACCTATAATAGGTCTCTCTTCATTTTCCTTGTATCTAATAATATACCTAGGTTATTGTTGGGATAGAGGTTGTAGGGAAGTGCCTAGGAGTATTGACCTTAGGAAGAGTAAATTTTGGGGTGAGCCTTATTTGAGATCTAGGTGTAATAAGGTCAATAATCATAAGAGTAGTGGGAACCAAAGTGGCCTTTAATAGATTTTGAATTGTGAGAGGTGAATGGGTGTAGTGAGTGAACTGGGTGAGGTAGTGAGTGAGCTAGGTGAGGAAATTATAGGATATTGAATGGTAATTGTAATTTGTGAGATCACAACATGGATATAAATAATAATTAGTGTATAATTTGATTCATATATATATAGTCAAAGTTAAATCTAATTAAACTTACAATGCAAATTGTATGGTAGATATATTTCATTTTGATATAAAAACCATTTCCTAGTTAGCTTCTTAATTGGATAGTATGAAAACAAGTCCTTCTATTCACCCTTTACATCTTCTACAAGCTTTCTTGTATAGATGAACAAATAAAAGGATTAATCAAAATATTGATTTATAATGTTTCCCATAAGAAATAATAGATGAATTGGGATACCGTTTCCTCTAGTTGGAGAGGTGTATAAAATCAAGTAGATTAAATGTGCAAGTTTTAATTTTTAATTTTAAAAAATCAAGTAAAATAATATCTAATTACATCAAACCAAATCAAGACTATTATGTTGTACAAATATGTTAAATAAATTTATGTGAAAAATGATATATTTAATAAATTATGTTAGTATAGTTCATAGTAAGAAAATAATAATCCTTTAAGATTTTAGACATCCAATCTATAACTTCACCATATATATAATTCAGTCCACCATAAACTGACTATATTTTACCATTAAACTATAAAAATGTAATCATTTGACCATTAAATTTAGTTTGCCTTATCTCAAAACTCTCAGATAGATTCTCCAATTTCTCAAAGTGTACCTCTGGATGACCTATAATAAAAAATCTCACTTTAAGGTAGTAAAATAAGCATCAAATGACCTAAAATCTATACACTCAATAATAGCTAGAATCATCTCAAAATATAAAATATTTCATCAGTTTACTTTGAAGCCTAGAAATGACTCTAAGTGCCTCAAAACAAAGGTAGACTGCTGGCTGGTCTTTATCTACCTTGGTTCAATCGTCAAAACCATCCAAAACTTATCTTTAAAATAATCCTCGATCCATTTAAATAGTGTTCAGGCCCATGGATGTGATGGTCGATCTCTTATCCTTTTTTCTAGGTGGTCTTTGATTCAATTCCCATGGTTAAGATTTTTGAAGATAAATTTTATCTTTTATCCCACATTAGTATAGTGGGAATGGATTTTAGTTTACAAAAGCTTAGGATTCCATAATATTCATTGATGACATGCCCTTTTATGGGCTAGGGTACTAAACATAGTCTATGGTTAGTTGACTAATGTGGTCATGACCCCATTGTGACTCAGCATGGCTACACTTAGTAGGATGACATGGCTCAAACCCATCTTGGCATTGCTTAACTAATGTGGAAATCTTGAACTTTGGTAGTTGGGATTGTTGACTCGATACCCATCTCAACCCTTGGTTAGCTAGACCATGTGGTAATTGTTGAAGTCTACCATATGGCACTTGATGGGCTTGGCAATGCCCCATTCACATTGTGAATAAATAATTACATAGGAATATAGCCAATTTTTGACTATGAATGATTACAAAGGTAATAATACCCAAATTCAACCATGGAAATAATTTTCAAAATAATTAAGTGGTGATAGGCCACGTGGTGACCTGAGGACCCACCATGTGGACCACTCCCAATTTAACACATGTCAACATTAAATTAAATGCTCCACTAACTCTATCAGTGACAACGTCCCCCTTCAAGACAAAAGTGGACTCCATCGGCTATGATATTTGTATCCAACCTTTTATCAACCATCAAATACCAGAGGTGCACAAACACTTTACATGAATTGACTATCATCAACCTACCACATGTCACCACATGATTGATCCACTTGGTATGCTATAATTGTGCCACATCACCCAGTGTCACCATTTTTGCCTTGTTGATCTTAAACTTTAACATGCAATATCTTACATATATGGACTTGAAATCAATCCATTCAAAATGCATAAAAAATCTCTCATCAAGATCTATGCTGTGCCAATGATAAACTTGGATTTTAATGACTTTATTTTTAGAGCAAATATGGATCCTCCTAGATTAATCCTCCCCACTAAGAGCTTTTGGACCTCCAAAAGTCCAATATCTACTGCAACTGTTAAATGGTCCTTTGCAACATTTCAAGTATAGAACCCAAATCATAACATAGAGATAAAAATGGCAAAATATGATTCATAACTCAAAACTATAAAAGGCCTAAACAAGGCATGAGTTACACTAAATCTTACAACTGCCAATAAGATCACAACATATCAAACTATTTGACCACTATCACATCCTATAAACGGTGAATTGCCAAACATTGAAACAATCACTAATGCAACTTCAAGATAAGTTTTATTAACAAAATACAATACTGGTTGTGATCACATCGCAATACACTACCTAAACATGGGTCTTAATATGCTAAACCACACTAGAAATAACAAATAGTGTATAGTGTTTAAAATTATAAACATTAACCAATAAGGTCTTACAAATTCATCCAAACACACACATGCCACAAATAGATGCATCTCAAAATAGCAGTTAGTTTGAAATAAGTATTATAGGAAAATTGAATTCTACCCAACAACTTGTATACTGCTATCAATCCTTGAAGCTGATCAATGAGTTAACTTCCTTAATAATTCACCAAGAAAAATCATAAATCAAAACAAAGAGATTCAAATGGATTTTTTCTTAAAATTTCAAATGTAAGAGGATCAATAAGCATGATAAACCTATCTCTCAGTTCCTCTTCATAAATCTAGACTCTAAAAATGAGGGAAACCAAAAAGCATGCTATCATCAGCATCAATGATGGTATATCAATCTATCCATGAAAATAAATGATTTTTCATTATCCATATCAAAACAAAATGGACTCATTTGTGGACAATCTATGGATAGATCCAAGATTATTTTATTCTTGGCTGGTGGATTAAAAACTTCTTTTTCCTTATTTAAGAACTTTTCCTTACAATTCTTTGGATGGCTTGTTCGGTGAAGTTTCTAGCATCTCTCAACCCTGTGTCCACTCATACGACAATGAGTGTAATAGGTCCTTTGTGTGGGAGAAGTTACCCATTTTCCATTTCTTTCTTGTGAGTTATGAGATTGGTCTTTACCAACTACCTTGTTCTTGGTGAATGGCATTAACTTCTTCATCAGTTTTCATCTCTTTCAACATCTAGCAGCAAAATGATTATGCTATATCAAAGCCAAATTTATTTTATAGATGAGTGGATTAGAAGTTTGACAATTCTTTGCATGCTTATGATTATGATAAGAAGGTGGAGGTGGAATCTCATTACCTCTTTGCTATGTTTTCTTACCAAATCCATTCTACCACACTAGTGGTGTAGACTCTTTGCTATTAAAATCTCATGTTCCTTCAATGACTATGGAACTTTATCCAATATCCACTTGATAACTAGAGTAACCCAATCTTATATTACAAGACTGATGCTTTACTTGTATTGGGTTAACAATACCTTGGCCATTCTGACCATGGCCCCTTCCATTAAATCCCATTTTCATTAATATTTTAGACCCAATGCCCTTAGTATGCTTTTCAAAACTACAAAAAATAATGTCTGAAATTGAAGGGGAAATAATACTACATGATGAGCAATTTACCATGTAATCATCTATCATAGTACCTACATCTGAAGTGGAAGGAAATTGATTAAAACCTTCATCATTCGACATTTGTGCCAAGAACTCATCCTTGGCCTATAACTCATATTTCAAGTGGGTAATCTCCTCATCCAAGGAGTAGAACTGAGATCTTAAGAAGACATTCTCTTCTTGGATATGCTGGTTAAATGCTTCAAGTTCTTTAGGCTTGGTTCTGTATGACAACTTGCCCATGTTTTTTGGTTCCCTATAAATAGTGTAATTATAAAAAATACACACTATAAATGGAATATAAACAAGACCAAAAAGTTTTCAATATACTTGAAAACAACTGATGTCAAGCCCAACAAACTAACTGCTCTGATACCAAACTTGATCCATAAATTCTACATTGATTTCGTTACACAAAATAAGTTTACCTTGGATCCTTTTAGGCAATTAACTCAACACCAAAAATTAATCCACAAATAATCAACTTAAGAAATAAATGCAATAAATACACACCACACTACATAAGAGTTGATTACAGAGTTTAACAATGCCTATGTCTCTGGGTTCACAAATTAGCTGAACTAATTCATTATAAAATGTGTACAAGTATAAGGCAACCCTTATAGAACACTAATGAATCCATTTGTTATAGACCTTCAAAAAATATTGTAACACTCATATATATTATTCACCTTCTTGAAACACTTCTCTATGTATGTGTTCAACCCTTCAAAGAATCTCAGAACTCTTAGATAGATTCTCTACTTTCACAAAGCATACCTTTAGATGAACTCTACTCAAAAATATCACTTCAAGGTAATAAAATTAGCATCAAATGACCACAAATATAGACACTTAGCATATAGATAGAACCATCTCAGAATCTAGAATATTTCATTAGTTTACTTCAAAGCCTGGAAATGACTCTAAGTGCCTCAAAATGGAGGTAGACTATTGGCTAGTATCTATCTACATTGGCTCAGTCCTCAAAACCATCCAAAACCTATCTTTAAAACAAGCCTCAACCCATTTAAATAGTGTTCAGGCCAATGGGTGTGATGGTTGATCTCTTATGCTTTTTTCTAGGTGGTCTCTGGTTCGATTCCCATGGCTAAGCTTTTTGGAGATAAACTTTATCTTTTATTCCACATTGGTAAAATGAGAACATCTTTTAGTTTATAAAAGCTTGGGATTCCAAAATATTCATTTTCAAGATCCATTTTTATGGGCTAGGGCACTAAACATAGTTGATGGTTGGTCGACTAAAGTGGTCACAACCCCATCCTGACTCGACACAACTATACTTAGTAGGATGACGTGGCTTGACCCCATCTTGTAATTTCTTAACTAATGTGGAAATCTCAAACTCTAGCTATTGAAATTTTTGACTTGATACCCCTCTCAACCTTTGGTTAGCTAGACCATGTGGTAATTATTTAACTCTTTCATATGGCACTTGATCGGCTCGATAATGCCCCATTCACATGGTGAATAAATAATTACATAGGAATATAGACAATATTTGACTATGAATTATTACAAAGGTAATAATACCCAAATTTGACCATGGAAATAATTTGAAAAATAATTAAGTGGTGGTAGGCCACGTGGTGGCTTGAGGAACCACCATGTGAACCACTCCTAATTTGACACATGTCAACATTAAATTAGATGTTTCACTAACTCTATCGGTGGCAGGGTCCCCCTTCAAGACAAAAGTAGACTCCATCAGCTACGGTCTTCATAGCCAACCTTTTATTGATCATCAAAGAACAAAGGTGTGTAAACACTTTACATGAATTGACTATCATTCGCTACCATGTGTCACCACATGATTGGTCCACTTGGCATGCTAGAATTGTGTCACATCACCTTATGTCACCATTTATGCCTTGTTGATCTTAAACTTCAGCATGTAATATCTTGTGTATATGGACTCGAAATCAATCCATTCAAAATACACCAAAAATCTCTTGTCAAGCTCTATGCTATGCCAATCATCAACTTAGATTTTGATTACTTCATCTTTAGAGTGAATATGGATCCTCTGGATCAAAGATAAACTTGTAATAGAGTTTCCACAAAAAATACAAAGGAACCTCATGGTTTTTACAAGGTGGGTAATCAAATACCATTCACCATCAGTCCCAATATTCTCGCTTATCAAATTATGTTGGAATAAGTGTATTAAGAACCAATTTCAAGATAATGGAAGTGGTGCATTTGTTGAAGGATCAATGAATAATAAATAAATTCGATATTTTGTTATTTGTTTATCCTTCACACCACATGCTAATAATTTATCAGCATAGTAAGACCTAAATATCTCTATATAAAATGTTTATTTGTAAATTTGACTTGTTATCAAGTCAACTTGGCCTAGTAATGACTCTAAGGTATATTTTAATGAATTACGGTGGGTGTTGTTTGAACAAGGGTCCCTTATTCTCTTAATTATCTATTTAATTTGTATTTTTTTCCACTATATGTGTAGTCAAATCCTCCCAACTACCTGGGAGGTCTTGTGGAATTCTAAGATGGCTGGAAGGGGCAGAAGGATTTTGTCTTGAACTTGAATAAGCTATAAAAAAGGGTTTTAACAAAAATAATGCAAATATAAAATACTTAATAAAATTTGTGTTAATTGACAAGAATTTAATTTACTTACCTATCCTCTACCACAACATTGTTTATTTATTGTCCTAATTGACAAACTCAAGCTAGCATGGTGTGTGGTGGCAATTTTCTCTTCTTAGAAATGAAACATGAGCATAGTCTGAAATAAGAATGAGAGGGTTATTGAGAAAAGATAGAATGAAATAAAATTATCAAGTTACTTTTTATTTTTTTATAGGCATTCTAGGCTTGGTGTTTAATAATCCTAGAAAAAATGTCGATTTATTTAAAAAATGCATACAAATTTTTTAAAATTTTGAGAAAATGTCCACAAAATTATCTTCGAACTCTATACGCTTACCCTGATTCAAGGATTATCAAATCAGGATTACCACTAAGCTATAAGTATTAACTTTATTTCAACATGTAATCATTATGGTCAAAGTAATTTCCTTGTATGAAATTATTCATATATTTATCACAATCAAACACATGACAACTATTTTCTAAATCAAGTATCTTAGATTTGAAAAATCTCAGAAAAATATAATTAACAAAAAGTTTTATGTCACTTAAAGTTGAATTAGAACCATAAAAACAATGTTATCAACATGTATATTGAATTCTTTAAGGATGTGTGATAGGTTAAATGCTTAAAATTTTCTATTAGTAACCCAAAAAAAGTGTATAAATGATTGATTAGTCTTATAAATTATTTTGACTTGCCTAATAACTAATTCTAAATCACCAAAAAACTTTTAATACTTCATGTTAACGTCAATAGCTTTTTCAAGATCAATGCATAAGGCATCAAACCCAGCTATATTATTAGTGTTTTCAAAAGATAAATGGTACGCATATCTAAAAATATTTCCTATGGGAGAAATAAGAACAACATCAACACCACTACCATGTTTAGAACAAGGTTTGTCAAAATATAAAGACCATATTATTTCTTTTGAAATATTTGTTGCTTATATTTGATCTGGTTCATATAAGTTTAGAATTCTATATGTTCCAATTCATGTTTCTACAAAGATAATATTAGTTACAATAGGTTCAATAGTTGTACTATTCTAATCTTCCTTATGCATTAAGGCTATTTCATTACATATAAGAACCCAAGTTATATCTTTATCGACATAAGCACTGGTATATTTAGACCAATCCCTTCCTAATAACATTGCATAATTAATAGAAATGTCTAACAATTTCATGTTACTAATGCATTTAATTCTTTCACCTTATGAAAAATTTATGGTTATATCCCAAAATTTACTTCAACTTTTTATTTGATGAGAGTCAAAACCAATAAGTTTCATATAGTCCCATTCATATGGAATGCCTACTTAATTGGGAATGAACTTAAACAAATATTATTGGATGCTCCTATGTCAAAAAAATAATTATGAATAATTTTATCAATAATTATAACAAACACATAAATTGGAGGAATATAATTAGAGGGTTGGTCATTATATTAAGATAACACATTTATATTTTTCATCATCAGTTTCATCTTGTATTAATACTCTTACAGAAGAAAATTACAATAAAGAAGTGCCACAGTCTTCTTACACCTCCAAGGCTTCCCACACCTCTAGGACTCTCAGTAATCTTTCCTCAAAGTTCTCTCTCAATTACGGTCCCAACACACAACTCAAACACAGAGTTGGTGTTCACCTCCAACCAGTCAGTATCCACTACTGCCAGTACCACTAGTCAGTATCACTACTGCCAGTACACCGAGTATACCCACATACTCAAACCGAGTACACAACGCACTCCAAGTAGATCTCCCATGAACTTGCAACAACCTGCAACTCAAATGATCTTACTTTGGAAGGAACTACCTTGCCTTCCTCTTTGCTCTCCAACTGAGTACACACCGTACTCCAAGTAGATCCTGCCTGATCTTGCTACCTGTTGTGTTGCTGTCACCTTGATCTTGCTGCCACCTACAAATCAACTTGGTTTTGCACACCTGCAAACCTAGACCATGCACACACATACACCTGCAGATCAATGATCTTACTTACCATATAGATCTCCAAACATGGCCTTGCACACCTACTGATCAAGATCCTACATACATGAAGAATCCTTCTGATTCTCCAAATCAACACCCACACTTGGCACTGTGGCATTAAGAGGAACACACCATGCTCTCTTCACTCTGAAGGAGATAATTTTGCTCTCTTACTCTCTAGCACACCTTTACAATATAGCCCATGAGTCTATTATATAGATCTCATGCAAACAATAATTAGACACCTAATTACAATAATTAGATCCACAGCTCAAGACTATAATTAGCCTTCTTACATGCAAACAATCAGTTCGTTAACTAACTATCCATGAACTAGCAGTTTTGGAACTGCACAGGCGACCGACGTCGGTCCCTGTCTACCTGGGGGTGATCGACATTAACCGATCTCTAACCATCATCGGTAGCTTCCTGTCTCCATCTGACCGACGTCGATTGGCCTGATCGACACCGATGATTGTGACACTCAGCAACCTCCTCCCCTATTTGCATTAGTGAAGCTTTTAGCTCCATAACCTAACGATCTCCCACTTGGAGATAAATAGTTGCACTGTATTTGTACCTGTACCCTGTCTAATCTATTTCTTGGCTTGTATCCCTCTTCAAGATCAATCCTAAAGACCACCCACCACACAACCTATGGTGCACCTCCTATCATCCAAGTAACCTACCGCATCTGCATTTACAAACCCATGTAGAAAAGAACTTGACCCTGAATAACATGTCAACCTACTGCTGGTCCCTCTCAGATACCTGAGAATCCACTGAACTGCCCTCCAGTGCTTCTTTCCTGGATCGACTCCGAACTTTCTAACAGCTCCCACTGCGTGGGCAAACTTAGGGAGTACACTTGTACTCAACCTCATCACGTGATTGGGGACCCTGTTCTGTGACCTGTCCATCCATAGGTGTGCTTGCCGTACTGCATCCTGCACTACTTTCACATAATCATCCTGTGACAACATCACCTTGTGATCTTCCCTGTCTCTAGGATACTCATGCCAAAGAATTTTGTTGCTCTCAAATCTTTCATGGCAAACCACTAAACTAACCTTACCCTTAGCTCAGCAAAACCCTGTATGTCTAAACCTGTACTAAGTTCATCTCCACATACAGTAACAGGATAATGTTGCGACCATCATCCACTTGGTAACACAAACACAATGGTTATACTGACATTGACTAAAGCCCTACTTTGTCATCCACCTGGTACCACTTGTCATCCCTGTACCACTGTCCTGTAGCTTGCTCAAGACCATATGACCTAGAATTTTGTCTCACGTGTCCATTCTCTCTATTATTTAACTAAGGTATCCATTCATCTTTTAGTGCTTTCTTCCAGCTGGCAACCCTACCAAATCTATCTTTTGGTTCTGCATCCTATTCATGCCATTCTCCCACTATTTCCTAGATCTTTCCTGCTCTACAGTGAGCAACGAGTATAAAGAAGAGGAACAACAAATTTGAGGCTTACTTACCTTTTCAATCCTCCATATGGGCATTTGAGACTCCTTGACAACTTGCTGTCTGCCCAAAATCCATTACAGTGACCGACCTTAGTCACCACACAATCTGCATCCAACTGACGTCAGTTCTATGCGATGATCCTTTCTGCCAATGCCAATTTTATGACCAACATCAGTCTTACCTGGTCACCGATGTCAGTTTCCTTATTGACACTGGTAGCCACCCTACCCGACACCACTGGCTTTGGTCTGCACATGATCGACATCGGCACCTGTCTGTTCGATGTCAGTTCCCCTTGACCAACACTAGTAACTATGTTTGCTTGTGAGTGATGACTTTTTACCTATGAGCTCTCCATGGATCAAAACCCTATCCAAACCACCCTGCTCAGAGTTACTCAATCCCATCCGTTGATCTCTATCCATCATCTCCTCCAGAAACACCAAGGCTTTCCAGTTCTTAAGTCTGTCAAAGACATCTAACTTCCTCTTAAGAACATGCATCTCTTTCTTGCTCATGTGACCAAGCCTACAAAGCCATGTCTTCGCAATAGATGAAGAATCAGTAATACAAGCAAGTAGATAAAGAGTACCTACTTTCTTACCACACGCTAATTCAAGTGCATCTACTGTGATAGTTCTTGTGCATCTCTCATCACCCAATTTTCCTGAAGCAATTAGCCTTATCTTCAGAACGAGGAGCTGCATGACCTCCTTCAACACCCATGTGTTGGCCACCTACAATTTCAGCTTCACTTCCCCTTTGCCAATTCTTTGACAAGGCACACCAACCCCTAAATAAATCTTTCCAAAGTCTCTAAAGACCTTCACATGGAAAAATACTCTATTTCGGGCTGCATGGAAAGAGGCAACAAAATCTATAAAACAAGATTCTACTTTATCCAAGGAACATCCTAGAGCATCCTATGCAACAACACCTACAACATCTACTTCTTCAATTCCTTCATGCTGATCTCCCACCAACCAGCAATATTTCTTTACCTGCTCTTTCTTTCCATCACACCGTAATTGACCATTCATTCTTTTCAATTCCTCCATTCTTAGCTTACTTTCTTCTACCGTTGCTATACTCCCACTCAATCAGAAACCCCTGAGAGTGACCTATAATCAAACACAAAACCTACTTCCTGCAACCTTAGCTCTGATACCAACTGTTAGGACCTGAAAGCACCATTGATTACGAAGCAACTAAACATGCAGAATTAAACCAGAAGTAATAAGTAACTAGAATTTAGAAATAACATAGAGTATGAGAGACAATACCCAATTGTATTAATACTCTTATAGAATAAAATTACAATAAAGAAGTGCCACAATCTTCTTATACCTCCAAGGCTTCCCACACCTCTAGGACTCTCAGTAATCTTTCTTCAAAGCTCTCTCTCAATTACGGTCCCAACACACAACTCAAACACAAAGTTGGTGTTCACCTACAACCAGTCAGTATCCACTACTGCCAGTACCACTAGTCAATATCACTACTACCAGTACACTGAGTATACCCACATACTCAAATCGAGTACACAACTCACTCCATGTAGATCTCCCATGAACTTGCAACAACCTGCAACTCAAATGATCTTACTTTGGAAGGAACTACCTTGCCTTCCTCTTTGCTCTCCAATTAAGTACACACCGTACTCCAAGTAGATCCTGTCTGATCTTGCTACTTATTGTGTTGCTGTCACCTTGATCTTGTTGCCACCTACAAATCAACTTGGTTCTGCACACCTGCAAACCTAGACCATGCACACACATACACCTACAAATCAATGATCTTACTTACCATGTAGATCTCTAAATGTGGCCTTGCACACCTATCAACCAAGATCCTATATACATGAAGAATCCTTCTGATTCTCCAAATCAGCACCCACACTTGGCACTATGGCACTAGGAGGAACACACAATGCTCTCTTCACTCTGAAGGAGCTAATTTTGCTCTCTTACTCTCTAGCACACCTTTACAATACAACCCATGAGTCTATTATATAGATCTCATGCAAACAATAATTAGACACCTAATTACAATAATTAGATCCATAGCTCAAGACTATAATTATCCTTCTTACATGCAAACAACCGGTTTGTTAACTAACTATCCATGAACTAGCAGTTTTAGAACTGCACAGGCGATCGATGTCGATCCCTGTCTGCTTGGGGGTGACCGACATTGGCCGATCTCTGACCATCATCGGTAGCTTCCTGTCTCCATCTGACCGATGTTGGTTGGCCTAACCAACGCCGGCAACTGTGACACTCAGCAACCTCCTCCCCTATTTGCATCAGTGAAGCTTTTAGCTCCACAACCTAACAATCTCCCACTTGGAGATAAACAACTACACTGTACTTGTACCTGTACCCCATCTAATCTATTTCTTGGCTTGTATCCCTCTTTAAGATCAATCTTGAAGACCACCCACCACACAACTTGTGGTGCACCTCCTATCATCTAAGTAACCTACCGCATCCACATCTACAAACCCAAGTAGAAAAGAACTTGACCCTGCATAACATGTCGACCTACTGCTGGTCCCTCTCAAATACCTGAGAATCCACTGAACTACCCTCCAGTGCTTCTTTCTCAGATTAGCTCCAAACTTTTTGACAGCTCCCACTGCATGGGCAAACTCAGGGAGTACACTTGTACTCAACCTCATCATGTGATTGGGGACCCTATTTTGTGACCTATCCATCCATAGGTGTGCTTGCCGTACTACATCCTGCACTACCTTCACATAATCATCATGTGACAACATCACCTTGTGATCTTCCCTGTCTCTAGGATACTCATGCCAAAGAATTTTTCTACTCTCAAATCCTTCATGGCAAACCACTGAACTAACCTTACCCTTAGCTCAACAAAACCCTGTATGTCTGAACTTGCACCAAGCTCATCCTCCACATACCGTAATAGGATAATGTTGTGACCATCATCCACTTGGTAAGACATACACAATGGTTATATTGACATTAACTAAAGCCCTACTTTGTCATCCACCTGGTACCACCTGTCAGCCCTGTACCACTGTCCTGTAGCTTGCTCAAGACCATATGACCTAGCCTTCCATCTCACGTGTCCATTCTCTCTATTCTTTAACTAAGGTATCCATTCATCTTTCAGTGCTTTCTTCTGGTTGGCAACCCTACCAAATCTCTTGTTTGGTTTTGCATCCTATTCATGCCATGCTCCCACTATTTCTTGGATCCTTCCTGCTCTGCAGTGAGCAATGAGTATAAAGAAGAGGAACAATGAATTTGAGGCTTACTTACCTTTTCAATCCTCCATATAGGCATTTGAGACTCCTTGACAGCTTGCTGTCTGCCCAAAATCTGTTACAGTGACCGACCTTGGTCACCACATAATCTGCATCCAATCGACGTTAGTTCCATGCGACTGTCCTTTCTACCGACATCAGTTTTATGACCGATGTCAGTCTTACCTAGTCATTGACATTGGTTTCCTTACTGAGGCTGACAACCACCCTACCCGACACCACTGGCTCTGGTCTACACATGATTGACATCGACACCTGTCTGTTTGATGTCGGTTCCCCTTGACCGATGCCGATAATTGTGTTCACCTGTGAGTGATGACTTTTCACCCATGAGCTCTCCATGGATCAAAACCCTATCCAAACCACCCTACTCAGAGTTATTCAGTCCCATCCACTGATCTCTGTCCATCATCTCCTCCAAAAATGCCAAGGCTTTCCAGTTCTTAAGTCTGTCAAAGACATCTAACTTCCTCTTAAGAACATGCATCTCCTTCTTGCTCATGTGACCAAGCCTACAAAGCCACGTCTTTGCAACAAAATAAGAATCAGTAATACAAGCAAATAGATAAAGAGTACTTACTTTCTTACCACACGCTAATTCAAGTGCATTCGCTGTGAGAGTTCTTGTGCATATCTCATCACCCAACTTTCTTGAAGCAATTAGCCTTATCTTCAGAACCGGGACCTGCATGACCTCCTTCAACACCCATGTGTTGGCCGCCTGCAATTTTAGCTTCACTTTCCCTTTGCCAATTCTTTGACAAGGCACACCAGCCCCTAAATAAATCTTTCCAAAGTCTCCAAAGACCTTCACATGGAAAAATACTCTATTTCGGGCTGCATGGAAAGAGGCAACAGAATCTATAAAACAAGATTCTACTTTATCCAAGGAACATCGCAAAGCATCTTGTGCAACAACACTTGCAACATCTGCTTCTTTAATTCCTTCATGCTGATCTCCCACCAACCAATAATATTTCTTTACCTGCTCTTTCTTTTCATCACACCGTAATTGACCATTCGTGCTTTTCAATTCCTCCATTCTTAGCTTACTTTCTTCTACCGTTGTTATACTCCCACTCAATCAAAAACCCCTGAGAGTGACCTGTAATAAAACACAAAACCTGATCCCTACAACCTTAGCTCTGATACCAACTGTTAGGACCCAAAAGCACCATTGATTACCAAGCAACTAAACATGCAGAATTAAACCAGAAGTAACAAGTAACTAAAATTCATAAATAACACAGAATATGAGAGACAAGTCTTTTGTTATTGTTTGAGTATTTTTTTTTCAAAAAGAACATGCTTTATTATTTTGTTGGCTTGATCAAACAAAGAGTTTGATTTATTAAAAAAGTGATGTGAACAAAATTTTTTTTTGAGAGAAAAATGTAAACTTTTTTACTTTCTTTTATTGTAATGTATAAAAATAAAAATACTATATATCCACTCCCAAAAAATGTAGAGAGGATTGAGGTTTATTATTTTAAAAAACTTGAAGCACTTTTATAAAAGAACATATAAAGAACTAAGATATACTTGCAAATAAAAGTTTTGAACAAACTAAATGAAATAAAATAAAGAGACCTCCCAATCCAATCCAGTATAATGCATGGGCCAAGAGAATAAAAACCTATCAAACTTGATTGATTTAAAAACACAATTGAATAAGTTAAAAATTGTTTAATAATAGACATAAAAAAGAAAAGATTGATATTTAATATCCACTTATTATTTGTATTGACAACAAATACTGAAATTAAAAATAATATTCAAGAGAGTAAAGAGAGTAAAATGAGAGGCATTATGCTCTTACAAGGTGCACAAAAACTCAAAATTAGTAAGAAGAAAAAACACACTAAAAAAAGTTACATAAATGAAAAAAGGATTTATGATTTATCTATTTTGATTAATTTTGAAGGAAAGAACATATATGTGTCATTAAAAATAACTAAATAACTCTATAGAGGATTGCGCTAATATTTATTGGAAACAAGATGAAAGACCAAGGAAAAAAATGTTAAGTGAATAAAATATAGTGAGTTAAACCTTAAGCAAAGGAATAAAATTAAAAGAGTAATCTTAAACAAAATATAAGCACATAAAAAACATGATAAAAAATAGAAAAAAACAACAAATATTAAAAAAAATGCTGTAGTTGGTGGAAGAGAGCACAAAGTGCTAGTGAAACGTTAATGGCAAACACATTAGCAGATAAAGATTTCATTGATTTGAGAAAGAACTAGAATTTGAAATCATAAACATAATGCAACATTGACTCAAGGTAATAACATGAGACAAAGAAAGAAACAAAGTGTAACATATTGTAATAGACTCACACAACCAAGTAAGACAAAGAACTATGTAAAAAGTCTCATATGAAAAAGATGAGAACAAATTGGTCTATTACTAATAAAAGAAGTGCTTATAATAAATTAGAAACTGTTTATGAGTTAGCTATACTGAGGTGTTGCAAGTCAAACTTAGTAATAAATAAAGAGAAAAACTCAGAAATAATGTAGAAGCATACTAAAAACTCATAACTAGATAAGGAAAAGGGTGCTAAAACTAGAACTAGTTAGATAATGAAAAGATTAAAATTGGCCAAATAAAATGCAAAAAAAGGCAAATGATTACTAGATAGGGGTGAACCGGGTGGGTAGAAGAATAGACTAATTTAAAAATAAAAGCCACAGATCTAAAAAGTAAAAAAATATGGAAATTACTAAATAAATACATCTAATTGAATATTAGTTTGCATTATTAGTTAAAAAAACTAAATTAAACATTCAATTAGTGATAAAAACTAGTCATTGTGGTCAAAAAGTGTGTAAAAGACTTGATTTTCCACCCAAGAAATTTGTACAAGCTCATATATCAATCTTAAAAACAAAGTAACTTTGATACCGTATTAGATTTATTACATAGGTTGAAATAACATTTAGATAAATAAGCAAATGAATGCATAATAACAACATCACCTTAATAAAAATAAGCCACAAAGTTGAGATGAAGGTGACAAGTGGAGAAACTATTGTATGGAGAAAAATACCACACTAATATTAAAATATTATAACATTGAATCTCTAATTATAATAACATGAAGAAGCTAGAATAAGAATGCCCTTAATCCAAGAGAGCATTAATAATGTGAGAGCAAGAATAAATTAACAAGATTATTGTGTGTTGTAGTAAGTGTTGAAGAATGGGAGAGGACAACTATTTATATATAGGAAGGAAAGAAAATGAGTTAAAAGAGCAAGCTTGAGCTTGTATGCCAAGTGTTTGTAATCCTATTATAAGTGAGAAGGTTGTGTGTGCCATGTAGTAGAGAGGAGTTACATGTAAGTAAATCTAAATCTAATAAGCAAACTAGAGATATGAGTGACACCTCAAAATATCTAAGATAAAATGTATTTATAAATATAATAAATATACACACACATAAGACTTAGGATAAACCTAAAGAACTATAAAAAATGATCCAAATAAGGTTAATTTTCTAATATCATTTATAATATTGTAAGGTCCAATGTTAGTATTGATTTCATGATAAGTTTTAGGCCTATAAGGCTTATTTCCTTTGGAGTATTTATGGCTATATCATTTTTTATTATAGTTTTACCTTTATATTTTGGTAAGATTATTGAATAATAAGGTTGGTTATTATCAACTTCTATTGTAGTAGAATTATCCTTAAAAACAAAATTGTAATCCTTATTTCTTGTCTAGAAATCATAAGCATTAGTATTCTTGACTTCATCCAAATGCTTATTAGAACTATACATGTTTATATTGTCTATCAAGTTGATATAACTACTACCTTTAACTTGAATAAAACATTTAATTCTTTGAACAAAAATGCATGTATTAAGATCATGATCAATTTTGCAAACATGACAATAATGTACTTTCATTTTATATTTATTCTTGCGAGTATTCAATGTTTTACCTTAAATCACAAGTTGGTAATTTAGGTTTTATTTTATGGTGACCAACCCATTTCCAAGGCTTTAAATATATTTCAAAATTTTTACATTATTAGAAGTTAAATTAGTATAAGCTCTATCTTTGAACATTTGATATTTTTATCGTAATCAATAAAAAAATTAATGTTGGCACCATATTTTATATTATATTTATCTTCTAATGCCATTTTGTATTCAAGAGATAATGCACTACAATAATACAATCTTGTTAATTTTTAGGACTTATGTCATGTGAATTTTTTTACCTAACTATAATCAATTCAGTAGTGAAATTATAGATTATTTTATCTTGATCGATAGAAATATTTTCAAGTTCATTAACAATTATAATTTTTTTTAATGTTTTTCAAACATAATTAATCTAGTCTTCAACATATTTCCATTTGATAATTACATTCATAGGTAGACTAATTAATGATTGATATGTTCTAGCTTTGAAATTTTGAGAAAAAACAATAAGATATATTTTTTTCATTAGTAAAACCAAGAATTTAACATATTAAATTGAAAGAATCAAGATGGTCTTCCCATGACTCACCTGTATTACCAAATAAATTGGGAACATTATCTCTTTTTAATGAAGGGAATTTTGCAAGATGATTCCCAATATTAAGAAAAATTCAATGCATCCATTGATTGCTTTGTTGCATATTTTCAACATTAGAATATGCTTCATTATCAGTCAATTTCTTAAGTTATCTATCTTGTTATAGGTTAGGTATGACATCTATAATTCAATTTATATTTTTATCAGCCATTTATGAAAATTGATAGTCTTTAGGTGTTTTATCTGACATAAATCTAATATGAGGTCAGGATTGGCATCTAAGACTTTTTCTCTTTCTCTCTTTAGGAATAGATTTAGATGAACTATATGGTCTTGAGTTTGAAGTTCTCTCAATTTTAAAATATTTTTCTTCCTTATAGTTCATAACTCCAAGTATATGTTGTGTATTTTCAGGATGATTATACCTACTAAATTTGTCAATTTTGATGCAAGATTAACATGTTATTCTGCAATATTAATATTGAGTTGAATCACTAGAGTGAGAGTGGTAATGGTCATAGATAAAATATGAAAAAATATATAAAATAATTGAAATAAATTAATTTAAAATTATAAAACTCTCCATCAGAATCACCAAATTTATTGACGGTTAAATTTTTAACGTCAAAGAATCTACTTATTAACCTATTAACATCATTTTTTAAAATCTAGATATATTCTAGTCCAGATTAAACCTTGAAACTGTTATTATTAGATTTTCATGGTTTCAATTATTTTACCTATTGAAATCTAGTTTCATTATTATCAGATTCTAATTTAGAGTTTATTATAATTATATATCATATTTTATATATTCTTATTAGTTTTTTTTAGAATTAATGTTAAACAAATAGATTCTAGAATATAATATGTTGAATTATTTCATTACTTTTTTATAATCTCTTAAACTAATTAAATATATTATTATCTTGTGTAGAATTGGCATGTGCCCATTCTACACAAAATAATAATATTGTATTCTTATTCTTATACACTTGTGTAGAATTGCCTTTTGACTCACTTTGTGGATTTTAGCCACTATTCTTTCCCAAATACCTTACCCATCATTTTGTGGTCTGATTTTCGATTGAAGAACATGTCAAAAAATTGTATTGGTTATTTATAATTGGATGTTATCCCTTGATACATGGGTGTAATTATTGTGGCTTCAGTTAAGCATTTATTTTCTCTATGTTTATTTGTGTGGTCCAATAGCTTGTGTGGTAAATGTTAAGGCTTGAATCATCATTAGCGGATTATTTTTATAACATAGGCTTATCAGGTAATTGGTAGAGCATCCTATCTTAATGGATCAAAGTGAAACCATTATTTTCATTGAACCTTTGTTCTAGTTAGGGGTAGAAAAGTGAGAAATAGATTTTAGTAATAGGGTCTCAAATAGAAGGTTGAATACGGTCTTCTCGATTAAATCAGGGTAGATTGTAGAGGCTATATGAGTTGTCATTGGTAAATATTTTTTGTGTTTTGATATTAGGTGAAAAATAAATGTGGATATTTATACCATATTCATGAGTAACCTATTTCAAGATTTGAAAGATAATCTCCTCATGCATAAGGTTTGTTAAGAATTTTTTATGGCCCTGCTTTCACCTTGGGATTGAAGCAAGCTTATATGTGGTGGTTTTGGATAGACATAAGTGTCTATATTTATCTAGTTCTAAGTGTTTTGGTCTTAGTTCCATTTAGAATAATAAAATGAAGAGTGCTTCATGTCCATATCTACCTATTTGGATAAATTGTTGGCATAATTTTAGGCAGAGCAGTCCTCTGGAATTCTTTCCCTTCCTTCGATGAGGCAAGTGTATCATCTCCTTTGGCTTTGTTATATAAGATCTTGAATAAGCGTGTATAATTATTTGATTACCATGACTAAACTAATGGTTTAGATTAGTGTTGGAAAGAAGAGAATTGTAAGGTTTATTGTTAGTTGTGAGGGTGATGTCAATTCTATTCCCTAAGCTAGCATGGTGTTGGTACCTTTTGGGAGAGTGATGATGGAAATAGATATGTAGTTTACCTAGCCAACAATGATGAATTTATGAAAAATTTGGTTGTAATAACTATGGGAGACCATCTTATTTAGTATGGTTTCTTGTGTATAACTTTGGTTAACTTTCTCTGGCTTTATTTTTTGTAATATAGGGTTTATCTCTATTTTTAGGTAATCTAATATTTTTTTCATATTTTTTAAGGACATTGGTGTGCATTGAGTTTCCTCTGATATAATTTATTATTTTTTTAATCTTTTTTTTATTAATATAAGGGAAGAGACCCATAACCATTAATAGCTGATACAAAACAAAATAATCAATCATATAAGAAATAAAACAATTTCAACTAACTATACAAATAATCATCTTCCATTTATATATGAAAGAGAAATATTTTATAAATGATAAATTATTATGCAAAAATAATTCCAATTATCACTATAAAATTTAACCAAAATATCTTTCTTTATATAACTTGTTATAACAAATGTAATGCAATACTACTAATATAACTCAATAAAATCACTAATTGTTTTTATATGTTTCCAAAGAGTGACATATATTTGGGTACGGATCCACATGATGTGACCATGTACATAAGTTTTTAAATATTTTCCTATCACAATATAGTGTGACATCAAATTTTTAGCTAGGTGTTGGAACATTGTACTGGAGGAATATATTCAAAACTATTTTCAATTTAAAAACTTATTTATTTACAAGTTTAGATACACTTTTATAAGCTTACAAGAGTTTGTTATGAGAACCACTCAATGCATTTAACCAACCCAAACTAAAAACTAATATTTATTTAGAAATTTAACCTACTAACATAATATTAAATTAGAGGGGGTGTCACATAAAGTGATACATGCCCCTATACAAATAAAAAAACCAAGTAAAAAGTTATGGATCAACAAATCCAACAAACCCCTTTAATCCAAAGGGGTATAGAAGATGATCTATAATTATGACTAAGAAGTCATCAACAGTCTCTACTACACCTAAAACTATCACACTGTACACCATGGTACTAATCATCCAATGGCAATCCATACAAAATCCCATCCCATGAGTTGTGGCGTGAATGATGAACAGATCAAGGTCTGATCATACCATTCAACCATTATGTATCATAGTAAAGTAGAACACAATCAAGACTTACTCAATCACATTGATCCACATAAGGTATCACACATAAACCTATTGATACAAACACTGATAATTGATCGAAGACCATGTAGTAGCTTCCCCCCATAAGGAGAGAGGTGAGAAGAATGCAAAAAAAAATTTGATCCAAAAAATTGTGTTTGATTTGCATTAATAATATTAATAAAGTGAAGAAAACCAAAATTGAACTCAAAGTAACAAAATCCAAGCCAAAATTATCACTATATTAAAACCTGATCTCTGAGTTTGAAGCTCACTCAAGATGGGTGAATCCATATACACTCAAAATAAATCATCAGGTCCGTAGGGACTATAGACCTCATCCATTTAGGATGCCTCATGATCAGAGGAAGTGTCAGAATAACTAGAGTATATAGAAGATGTACCACTAGAATAAGCAACATAATTTACTTTAGTCTTCTTTTTTCATGGGGAGTGTGGGCATTGAGAAGGACATAGATCAATGAGATGACTTATGCCACCACATTTATAACATCTTGGTTCTTTACAGTGTTTATGAGAACTAAAATCTAAATAATCACTACTACAATCACTATACTTAGAAGATTGCTTATGGCAATGTCTATGTTTGGAAGATTTTAGAGAATATTGTGAAGAATGCCAATGAGAGTGGTGATGTGACTATCTCACAGACTACCAATGAGAGTGTTGTGTAGAATTTTTTAGAGATAATTTTTGAAAATGCATATGTGCATGCCCATTTATCATATGGCGTTTCCCTACCTTTGTGAAGTAGGCATCTTTAATAGGCTGACTCTTCTTGTCAAATTATCACTCATGTTGAGTGAAGAATTCATAGATTGAATAAAATGTTATTTTATTGAGCTTATCACTAAGTTGTAGCATTTATGAAAAAATGTATAGTTAGAATTTAGTTCATTCAATGTGATTAGGATGAACATATCATCATCTATTTTTTCCCTATAGTAGAGTACTCTTATTTTAAAGTTTTCATTTGTGAGATGTATTCAAATACATATTCATCATATTTTAGTTTATTGTTTAGAAATTACATGAGAAGATAAATTTTATTGTATTAATGCTATTTATTATACAAGTCTTTTAATTATTTCAAAGCTGTCCATGCTTCAATTTTAATACCTTCGATATAAATGATAACTTGCATAGAAAAACATGATTTCAATAGTGTGAGTGCTCTTTTATCATGATTATGGAATTAAATCAAATTATATGCTTAGGTAGGATGTGTGGGTTGTGTTATATTAAAAAATTGCACCCAAGTTATCTAAAAAAAGAACTTTTGCAGCTTTTAAATCCATGTCACATTTGCTTAACCGATTTGTAGGGGCCAATTTTCTTGTAATTTCTTGATTGCAACAAACTTATTTATTATGTTTGATCATATTTAGTTAATTTAAGCATGATTATTAAGTGGTTTTATCTTTTTTTTTAAATGAATGTGAAGGTTTAATTTAATATTGTTTGTATTCAATTATATTATTGGTCATTTTTTGATTCTCAAGAAAACATTTTTTTGAGTACAAATTTGAGTTTCAGATGCAAAAGGAAGGTAAAATAAATATGTTAGTAGTTTGTGAGATGTTTGAAATTAGTTTTATAATCATTTGATGAAATCCTAAGGTGTGATTCAAGTTAATAATCTTAAATCCTAACCATGGTGTCATTTACATTCATCATACAAAGCAAGAATATGCACCAAGGTGGGTGAAATTGACATAATGGGTTATCAATCCATTAAGGTTTAAAAATTGATATATAAACCATAGCTTATGTTTGGTATAATATTCAATGGAAATCACATATATTTAATGTGCCAATTTTTATTTCTATCTCCAGCTAAGACTGAATCCCAACATTTGATTAGCATTAAACTCCTTTGCTATGGATTTGGCAACTTATTTGGCAATTTTTGGTTTTGACAATTAAAAAGACCTACTAATGTTTGGTGATATTTATAATCATATGTAGTGGACTACTTTTATTTTAGTTATGATCTTTTCTTGATGTTTTGTTTACCATTTATGGGTCATGGTACATTTGTTTAATGCAACTTTGGTACATCTTTTTAATGCTGTCAGTTAGTAATGCATTCTTTATGGAGGACATTTGCTTTGTAATAAAAAATATATCAATTATCTCACTATTTTCACCTATCTAAACAAGTTCCCATAAAATGGATTTCTGGTGTTGGTTTTGAGAGGAATATATCTCAATTATTTATATAGACTATGTTTGGGGTTTTAGACTAAGGTTGTAGGTTATAAAAATATTTGCATCTCAATTCAGGTATGGTTCCTTATTTATTTAAATTGATTTTTTAAGACATTAAGTTGCATGGATTTTTTGGTTTAGAGATTTTTCAAGGTGAAGCGTTGTATGTAGTTTCTATAAAAGGGCTTCCATATTGATAGAGAAAAGAGAAATAATATAAATGAGATATTTTATTTTGCTTATTAGGGTGTCATATTGATTTACCTACCTTATCTTCATATAATATTGTGGAACATATTTAGATGAGTTCCATTTAATTAATATGCTTTTTTCATGATGTTTATTCTACCATTTTGAGTTCTTTGAAGGCATGTTTAGACTAGCGGTATTTTAGTTCTTGTAGAGAATGTGTTATTCTTCAAATTTCGTCTATGAGAAACCTGTTTTATTAGCAACTTTAATGCATGTGATGAACATTTATTGATATACTTTGATCTTATGTCAAATAGTTTTTATGTGACTTTGGCTAGCATAAATTTTTTAAAGTGGGACAAAGTGTTTAAAAAAAAATGTCTTACGCTGTTTGAAATTTTATTTGTGCACCTACAAGTTTTTTTACTATGTTAAATTTGATGGCTAAATGACCATCATAGTAGACCAAAAATTCTGCGGTATGACAACCATATAGATGTCAAATTTAATATGTATAGAAACTATTATAAAATGTTCATTTGAATTAAAATGAAGGTTATTTTGTAGTAATTTTGGTTTCATCTTTTAGTTCCTTTAATAAAAAAAATTATTTAAAAATGCATAGGCATAGAATTCATAAAAGAGGTTCGTCTAGACTTGATGGTGGATTTGAACATCATTCTAAGGAGAGTTGATATGTTAGGGTTTATAAATAAATTCTCCATCATGAAAAATATTTTATGATAGAAGATTAAGTGAAGTATTACATCAGCCATATAGTAATCTACCAGTTATGTCCTTAGATATTTGTCTTGCACACTTATAAATTTGTCAAGATTTGATATTTTTACTATTTTATGGTGATTTCCAAGTGAAATTAAGAAACTATCAGAGCTCAATTTTCAATTCACAATCAAATTTTATTAGTTTGAGTTCTTTTGATGATAAACTCTTGCAGAAAATACCTCATGATTAGATGCCTTTTGATGATCTCAACATTTGATTAGTATAGATAATTTATTTTTATAAGTCGATTGATTTTTTTAAAAATGATCTATATGGATTTAATCATGTTTTCTTAGCTTTGTATGCTAGGTTAGCATAGTAACTTATCTTGTTGGATGGTTGAGTTATTTTGAGTCAAATGCCCCCCCCCACCCTTGAGTGTTTAGTAATATTGATCTTTAATTTGATATTTTAATAAAGGAGCTTCATGTAATAAAATTTTATCTTATAAATTACTTAACTATTTAAAGTTAATTAAACCTAGAAGTTAGTTATTGTTTAAACCAACTAACTTCTCAAAAAGAGTTTATATATAGATGAAGGCCCTCATTTTTAAGGAGGAACTCGTACATGTATCTAGAGATCTCTCATATTTCATAGTGCACTTATTTTATAAGTAACAAGTCTCTGAGATGAAGCATTGTATTGTCAGAGATCGATTATCACTCACTTTGATGACATAGTCTATGCCTTATCTTATACATGTATATCTAGTTAATAAAATTATTTATAAATTAAAGATTTGATGCTTTCATAGTCCATATGATAATGCTAAAACTTTTATAGAAAAAATGTGTATGAGTTTTTAATTTTATCAATGTTTCAGATCATCTCCTGATGAAGGATCATGGAAGATGATCCAAAATGTTGAGAAAATTAAAAACTCATGCACAGTTTTTCCAGAAAATTTTTAGCATTATTTATAAATTGATTATTTGATTGATAAACAAGAAATCTAATATTTTGATGAATGTAGAAGTGCACTCGTATGTGAAAAATATGGCTATTGATTGAACATTTCATGTATGATGCATGATAAAATGTAGAACTTTGCCTATGATGCAATGTATTTTCTTTACTACTTATGAAATTTTGTACAATCTATTTGATTTAATAATATATGAGCTTTTGATTGAGTTCTTATCATATTTATCTATCTTTTTCATAGCTTCACACTTTCTTTTCTTAATTATATATTTTATTAGTTTAAGTTTTTTTATTAGAATAAGTTTATTTTTGGATTTAGTTTCTTTAATTATTAAGTTTTTAGCCTTGTTTAGTTTAGTTTCTAATTTATTGATATTTTATTTTATTTATCTTCTTGATTTTTTTGTCTTTTTTTTAGTTCTTTTCTTTCTGGTTCTTAGAGCTTTGAAGTTATATTACAAATTTGTGAGGATTATGTTAAGCACGGAATATACTGAGAGGGGGGGTGAATCAGTATATTATATATCTTATAAAACTTTCCCTTTATCAAATTCCACTTAATCAAACATTCAAGATATGCAATAAAACTCAAATAATAAACATCACACAAGATAGAGAGAGACACCAGATATAATGTGGAAACCCAATGTGGGAAAAACCACGGAGAATCAATCTCAAATATATTCGTGAGAACAAACCCACAAGAGCACCATACCCCTTTGCCAAGTACAAACCTTAACTACAATTCATGAGCACCAACCCACAGGAGCTTCAAACCCCTTTGCCGAGCACCAACCCAGCACCTCTTCATGAGCACCAACCCACAGGAGCACCAACCCCTTTGCCGAGCACCAACCCAACAACAATTCATGAGCACCAACCCATAGGAGCACCAACCCCTTTGCTGAGCACCAACCCAGAAACAATTCATGAGCACCAACCCACAGGAGCACCAACCCCTTTGTGTATACCACACACCTATCTCTCAATGTTGCTATCTCAACAAATGATATATCAATACAACATCTCCTTCCTCTCTCTCACCTTTGCTCTTCTAAGCTAGATATAACAAATACAAATCATATTCATCTCTCACAATTGCTCTTCTAAGCTAGATATTACAATATCAAATCAACCTCTTTCTCTCATATTACAAATGGCTTCTCAAGCCTTTATTTATAACTTTCCAAATGACCTTTGGCCTTCCCCCTTTGTGACTCTTCAATCCTCATGGAAAATGGTGCCAATCTTGGATGACCCTTCATATTCAAGCCTTTGAAAAGTCATGTGGTGACCCTTCATGACCAAAAACGTCCTTACCACTTTTGTCCTTATCTTTGGTGACTTTTTGTATTCCTCAAAGTGTCCTTTCATGAGAAATTGTGCCCTTACTCTTTTGTCTTCACTTGGTGACTCTTGGTATTCCCCAAGATGACTCTTCATGGGAAAATGCGTCCCATCCTTCTTTTGTCTTTATCCCGTGGCTCTTCGACTTCTCCATGGGCCCTTCTTTTGTCTCATATACAACCAAAAATATATTCGTTAATATTAAATAAATATTAACTCATATTAGCCAAGATATATTTATTACCAACAACATTAAATGCAATGGGGCCTTTATCACCAATAATACTAGACCTTTGACATCAATGACAATATTTCCAATAGATTAAGTCAATTAAATATTTTATAACAAATTTATAAATTAATATGTTGATATATATTGAAACAATATATTTGATTATAGTTTGATAATGAATAAAGTGTGAGCTTTGAAATATCTACATGATATTGAACCTTTTGAATGTTGTATTACTTATCAATATACATTTGAAATAGATATTTAATTAATGCATGATATTATACTAACTATAGTAAAATCAATACATAGAAAGCAAATATTATGATAAATATTTATTGATCGAAGCAATTTTATCTCTTCCAAAAGGTCACCTTTATTCATAGGTGTTCATTGTTGGATAAGAGTTGATAACAATTTGATCTACATATTTATATTACACTTATTATGAGATATTAGAATGTGTTGAATGCATAATTATTTACATTTATTATTAAGAAATGACAAGATTGAAATTATACTATTTATGAGTTTATGTTGTTTTTGGATCATGATATTGAATTATTTTATTTTATGTGCATGAATTTAAGAGATAATTGTGATTCTCAAAATCAATTCAAGTACTATATTTCATTTACAAGCCCTACATTTGACATTAAAATACCTAAAATAGGTTAGTACTAATCTTTCAATCGACATGACCCTTACTATTAAATTGGTATGATTTCATTTTAACCTTCATAATAGGTGAATGGGTAGATTGGTTGATGTAATTTTTTTTTATCATCAACAGGTTGGCTTTCAATGAGTTCTCACAAGTCATTAAATTCCAAAGATTTCTCCATATTCATACTTCACCCCTTATAGTTTTTAAGAGCGAGTCACCCATTTTTTGATATGAGACTGACAATCTTAGCCATAGTGAACAACAAAATAAGAGACTAAAAAAGGTTTGCTAGGGATTTGCCTTGAACCTCAAGTACAACCTATTTAAAATATGTTTGATTATGGGACATGTCAATATTTGCATGCAAGGTTCATAAAAGGTATTGTTTACACCCATATATCACTAGTTTGAATATATTTACTGTAAAAATCATAGAAAGAATCTTCAAATCATAAAATATACCATTCTAATGTGTCTAAAATGTTTGAAAATGTATAAATCAACTAGTCACATGACCACCTTTACATAAACTAACAAATAAGTACAAAATTTACAACAAGTGTCATGCGGTTTGCACCCTTGTATCTCCAACTACAAAACAAAATATTCTAAAAATATAATTTAACTAATTTAGATAAAAAATAAATTCACCAAAAATATACTTAATAAATTTTGATCTCGAGACCTGTCTCTTTACATGTACCTAACAAACCTTTGTTTACCAATCCTTCCACAAACAATTTTAGTATATAAATGAAGAATATTCTAAATAAACTTGATTTTTATAATTTGTATTCAATAAAAAAAATATATTTCCATATGAAATAAATTCACCCAATGTTTTTAATTTCATGTAAAAATAAATTGTGCCTTTCTTTCTTATGTGGGGCATGTGCAGTAATGTTTAAGAAAATAATTTTAATACCAAACACTTATATGTTACACCATAATTATTCTTGCCATGTTACAAGCTCCTTTTAAATGTCCTATAGGTGTTCATAGAATGTGTTGATGTAGTGAAACTGAAGAAATTTTTGTACACATCTGGTTTATTTATAGCTACAAGATCTAAACTCTTTAAAAATATGTACAAAGTAAGTTTTAACATTGTAGGATGAATGTGGCATCATACATATCAGCCATGGAGCACATACATGCCATACAGATAATGCCATAAGCTAGGTTATTTTATCAAAAAATTCATTCAAAATTAGTGTTATTGATCATGAATACTGTACATGCTCTGAAAATATGATTTTTATCCAATGGAGGTTGCACTACTAGCTTTATGGGCAGTGAATAATGTTAAAACCACTGATTTGGCTATACATTGCCATCCAAATATATTCAATACTAATTCAAGGTGAATTTTTTTGAGATGAGGCTATATGACTAAGTTTTGAAATGTTTTGGGTCATACAAATTATTCATAGGCCACACAAAAGTAAATTAGAATGATTTATGGGCTTGTAACATTCTTCTTGGGCCATACTACAACAAAGGATTATCAATATTTTGATTCAATTTTAGAAGATCAAAAACCAAAAACAAATAACCCTTATAACTCTTGTTATAAATCATCAAGTTTGCATATGTGCCTTCATTCCTCTATAACCTTGCTCTGATACCATTGTTGAAACATTGTAATGGAGGATTATATTCAGAATTATTTTCAATAGAATAACTTATTTATTTACAAGTTCAAATAAGCTTTTATAAGCTTATGAGAGTTGATTATGAGAACCGACCAACATGTTTAACTAATCCAAACTAGAAACTAATATTTATTTACTAACTTAACATACTAACATAAAATTAAGTTAGAGGGGGTGTCAAATAAAGTGATTCATACTCCTATACAAATAAAATTAACCAAGTAAAATTTTGTGGATCAATCGACCCAACACTAGGAGGAAATACAAAGAAAAGGGATTCTTTTTTATCAAAAATAAAACATGTTTTCTCACCTATGAACAATATATTTTATATTCCATAAAAGTGTGTATAATTGTATCTAGAACCTTTTGAATGTTTTTTATGTATACTAGACAACATATCCTTTCTTTGATTTGATAAATTTATTGTTAATTTTGTACTATGATATCCCACATATAAAAATAAATTCCATATTTTTTAGCTACTCAAAGTGTTAAATTAAATAACAATGTACTCAAGAGTTCAAGTAAGTAAACCACAACCTAATATCGAAATGTTTCAATGTAATCTTTAACATGTGAAGGCTAAATGCATGAATGAAATATTGGTAACATGAATATGAAAAATTTAGATGTTTGGTTAGTGATCTAAGTTTAATAATACCTAGAACTTTGAAAAATAGTATTTTTGATCACTAAGTTGAATGATATTTGAAATAGTCACCTAATACAATAATTATTTTTCAATAAGACAAGTTACTAACATTTTATTAAGATTAAATTCTTATCACCATTGTGATATTTTATGTTAAAAACTAAGAATGCACTTTAATATTTTATGAATTATTTATAAGAAACTAAAAGTAGCAAAAATGACTTTGGAGAGAAAATTGTAGTAACAAAAACGTTTGGAGAAAAAAATATTTTTCAATAGTATAGGCAATTTTAAAAAAATCATGATTAATTATAAAAACTTAAAACCATAAAAAAATGTTAGAAACGTATCAAAAAATATTTTAATTTAAAATTAAAGTGTAAGTGTATTTGAGAATTCAAACCAATATGAATGAAAACATGTAACTATAAATAACATTATATAGTAATGCAATCTGAAAAATAGTCAAAAAAATATTTTATATAAGTAATGTAAACTCAGTTTATTTTATAATTTCCTTATTCAACACTTGTAAAACAATAAATTTTTTTGTAGGTACACCTTTATTTAGTGGGTTGACTAAAATAATACTTGAAAATTAAAATAAATTCCACGTTATTTCAAATCATGTCCAAATTCTTAATATATATTTCTCTATTTTTTGTAATGCTCAGAACCCAAACAAAACAAAGGACATGTCTCCACTTTAGTTGTTAGTAGTAGTTTTGTGGCAAATTTTTTCTATGTTGACATTTGTATCAGATGTAGACCAAAATGATATTTAAAACTAAGCAAATGTAATTGTTAAAAATTATTTCAAATATCCTCTTGGCTCGTTATTGACTTGTAATGTGTTAATCTTTTTTAAGAGTGATTTTGAATTAAAAATCCTTATAAGTCGAGTAAAATAAAATGTTTTTATGGAGGCAATCTAAAAATTAATAATATTGATATTCAATTTTACATTGCATTTTTTTTGAATGTAATAGTAATAAGTTGATTAATGTATTACCTAAATTCTTAGGAATTTACATAGGTTGTACATCATCTCTAATCAAATCTACACGTAATAATTTAAAATTAGAATTATTAAATACTTGACAAATAAAATCAAACCAACATTGGAAATTAATAAAGTTTTCAATCTTAATTGATAAATAATAATTAATACATGTTTGTGATCCAAGTGTGATAATTGACAGTGCATGCCTTGATGCATTTATTATGTTTACCATAGCCAATTACACATGTTCTGTTGAAGTTCATCTTATTCGTTGTATGTGTCATCTACATGTTTAGTTGTTTCCCGTTGAGCTAAAATTGAGCATTGATTTAATTGTATCTCATCATTTAATTCATAAGCTATGTTCATAATTATTTTTAATGGCTTAATAACTTATATCAAAATGAAATATAAAAGTTTAGAATGAGAATTCAATTTTTTTAGAATAGGTTGTTGCCCATTCTCAAATGCATGGAAAATTATAATATCTAAAAAGAGGTGGTTATCCATTCTTAAAATCAACTCAATATAGATAATTCAGTGTAGTATATGTCATAATCCAAAGTATTTATTTTAACTATGAAAATAATTTAGTGTACTACACAAATTTTATGATATTATCTAACAATGTAGGTACCTAGAGATGTAGTGAGATATTTTTAGTAATTCTTAAGAATAATCTCCTATTTTGAATTTTACATTATGCATATCAATGAAGTCATATTTAAACTTGTGCCAAATTATGTCCCCTTTTTACCTCCATAAAGTATTAAAATAGGGGATGAGTTTATGTTGCACCTTGTGATCATGAGTTCTAAAAACTTTGTAGGTCTTTCATACTTGAACATAGGTTTTGATAAGATAATCACAATATCAATTGGCCTTACAATATCTAAGGGTTCATTGTGTGAACAATTAATCTCTATTCACACTTTTTCATCAGGCTTGTATTCTGAATTATGGACATCATGAATAGTAGATATCATCGACAATCCCTCAAACCCACCTTCCTCATTTTGAATATTATAACATCCTTGAGAAATGATTTCATTATTATCTTTGTATTTTTATATGTAGATACTTATAAAATTAGTTAACAAGTAAACTTTGACCACTAGAAATAAAAAGATACACACATAATTCATTATGTTAGCCCAATGCAAGACATGAGATCTATAATATCAATTTATGTGATATCAGTCACAACATTGGACTAAGAGGAGAAAGATGGTTTTCTAGTGCTTCCAATGTTCTACCCAATAGAAAAGGAAAAACACATTTTCATGTGAACTCATAAGTATCTTTATATCTTGGTTGAAAAGTTTTAGTAATTGATGATACATATAGTTCCAATATCTTGATGGAATCCTTTGATATTGCCTTGTCATCTTCTATTTTTTTCCAACTCCCATGCTTTGTTTGCATAGTTTTTATTTTTTACTTTTTGTCTTTGAATTCCTCACAAAGTTGAACAAATTTAGTTTCATGCATGCTAAACTCTTTCATCAAATTTGATGAAATGCATCCCATTATATCTAACTCTTTAGAAACCCATGATTTTAAAAAGTCCAAAATTTTTGCCCTCAAGACTCTATTGTCCTTTACTCTTTTACAAAAGGCACCTAAAGGTTTTTACTTCACATCAGGTTCAATACTTGATCACATTCAAATTCATCCACTCAAAATTTCATCTTTAAGTACATATAATTCATATGTAGTTGTACCCCTTGTGCTTCTAAACAAACTTGCTATAATACCATACAATGAATTTGAATTGAAATATTAGTTGTTATCTTTCTTAGGGAAACAAGGAAACCTACCATTTGTGTATATACCAAAAATTAAAATACAAATTTCATAGATTTCATTATGAAGAAGGAGGAATGACAGATTTTCATAAGGCTATACCATTTTATTTTTCAAAAATATTCAAAATTTATTTTTCAAATACATGTATGCAAACATAAAAAAATTACATTATTTACATGAATATTTTATTTTTATTTGTTTTATTGTTTGTTGAATTGAATTAAATACTTCTAATACCTTTCATTTGTAATCCTTTTCATGGATAGAACCCAAAAATTGTGATATTTTTTCCATGATCAAATTTGCCCTAGATTTGTACGACTTGTCAATAGTTTTTTTTAGAACCCATGTCTTAATGACCATATTTTTTTGTTTATAGATATTGATTATCTACTATGTTGTGGATTTGGTAGTGTTTAACTCTAAATTTAGATGTGTAAGGTTATCTAGGGTTAATGGGTATTATATTAGTTTTTACACAATGATGGTAAACTAATATAATGAACAAACTAATTTATATAAAACTTAGATAAACAATATTATGAATTTATATAATTGAGATTGCTAAAAATAGTAAAGTAAAACTATTGATAAATATTCAAATGAATTAGAAATAGATAATGCTTAGATATTTTAATATGCACATGCAAGTTTGATCTGGAATAGGATGGAAGTGGACTAGAAGATGATCTTAGAATAATCGTTAGATTTTGGAAATGTTCTTTTTGTGGCCTCAGATGTTTACATCAGATCTAGATATTCGAGTTGACATAGTGTATGACTTTGATATAGGTTTTGTTATATGGAATAATGACTATATCTTGATGCAAAAAATTAGATCCTTATAGGTTTTTCACCTTTATTTTGATGTATATATATTGTGTGCACATGTTGTTTCTTTTTATTAAATTGTCAAACCCTATATCTTCTTCTTTTGGAATTATTATGGGAAAATAGGTTAGTGGGATCATGGTGTCGAGCTACCCTAAGGACCCATCTATCAATGGGTGTTTCCCTTCATAACCAATACTTTGAAAAGGACCTCAAACTTATGTAGTTATCCCCTACATATTGGCTTGTGTGTGCATAATGATGCAATGCATGATAAACAAAGACATGCAGTGATCCAACTTGTAACTTGGAAACTATGCCTCATGAATTGATCTTCGAGTGCTTTAGACCTATGGAAATACTATTAATATGATTGAAATAGAAATAGAGATGAATAGGGTAGGTTTTCTCACTTGAATTCTTGATGGATTGCTTATTGGTATATGGCCTTATGAGTTGATGTGATTTCTAGGTGATTGCTAGGTAAGGAATGAATGAGGGTTAATATTATATACATACCAATCCATTTTTTAAATATAGCACACTAAAACACTTACACTGACCTTAGGATATGTTTCTTTTTTTCAAATTGGATGAATTTTTGGCACTAGACACTATAATTAAAGGATGACACTTACATTGATGTAGGCTTCTATCTAGAACACAAGTGTCTAGGAAGCTAGAAAATAAGTACAAGTCCAAAACTTGAAGTGAAGGATAATAATAATCAAGTTTAGAGTTTTTTACAAAATATAGAAAGCCTAGTCATTAGAATAATAATGGTCAGATTAAGAGATAAGTAATTTGGCATAAATAGATAGTGAACACAAGCCTTTCAATAACGGGTAGGTCTATAACTAAAACATAAAACCATGATAGGTATTTTATAAGTGTACAAGATTGAGTTACTACATAAATTATATTTTAGTATCTAAAATTCCCTATTTTAACCTAGTAATGAAATTTCTAGTTTAAAGTAAAGAAATGCATACATGGGTGTGTATAAAACAATGTGTCTTTGCATGAGCCCAACTTGAATGTTTTACTAGTGACAAACCTACAAACAATAAAATGATAAAGTATATAATTAATTTATGAAATATAAAATTGAAAGAATTTGAAATGTTTTAAAGTAACAAGAGTAAGGTTAGGAGTACACTTACGTGTCAATGCAACCATCTTGCCTTTTAAAAATTTGATTTGAAAAGATGCTTCATTATGAAGCTTTAAAGCTAAGATTAGGACAATTTTGAAATTGGAAGTGCACACACACACACACACACACACACACACACATATACACATACACATACACATACATATACATACATACATACATACATACATACATACATGTGTGTGTGTGTGTGTGTGTGTACACACACACACACACACATATATATGTATATATACACATATATATACATACATACATATATATATATATATATATATACATATATATATATGTATGTATGTATGTATATATACACACATATATATGTATATATATATATATATATATATACATACATATATATACACACACACACATATATGTATGTATGTATGTATGTATATATATATATATATCTATATATATATATATATATATATATATATATATATATATATATACACACACACATACATACATATATGTGTGTGTGTGTGTGTGTGTGTGTGTGTGTGTGTGTGTGTGTGTGTGTGTGTGTGTGTGTGTGTGTGTGTGTGTACACACACACACACACACACACACACACACACACACACACACACACACATATAGAGAGAGAGAGAGTGGAAGACAAATGCCCCCAACTTTAGTGTAAAGGTGAGTTATAACACATCCATTAAGCTTGTTTAATATCAATCATGTAACCCAAATATGTGTATGATCTAGAGAGAGTGAGAAATTTATTAAGCTCACAATATATATTTGGTGAGGGTGGATGATTTAATAAAATCCAACCTATAAGTTGATTAAAGTTAGATGATTTAATTAAATCTAACTTATAAATTTTGTAAGATTGAATAATTTAATCAACTCAACCTTCCAAAGGTGAACTAAATACTATAATATATTAGCTCAATAACATTCCACAACAATCCATCCTAGGTATGGTAATAGTCTATAATAGTATTTGAAACCTAGAAAATGATTTGATTTTACAATTTTAGGTGCCTTCTTCATGACATATGCACCTCATAAATATCTCTGGTGAAATATGGTAAATTTGAAATTAGTGCAAGTGTGAATATGTTTCTATGACATGCCCCTAATGAATAGGGAGAATCTGATAATTTGTTTAAATGTGGAGAACATGTTTTTCATAACATGCCCCTACTTTAATCTAGAGATGTTGAAAACAAAATAAGTGTGGAGGTTATGTCTCTATGGCATTCCACCACTGACATGCCCACATTTTAAGGTGAGGGAAAGTATAATATAGTAGTTAAATTCCTTCATATAAGATAAATACATAAGCTATGTATGGATCATGTAGCATATAGGAGGAACATGTCTAGGTAGATATAATAGTGAAGCACATAGTATGTGATCACATCAAGTCTTAAGATGCCTGATGTAAATCATGGTAATGTCTACAGAGTAAAAATAAAATCTCAACAAGTAATCAAGAACACACACAATATAACTCAAAATCAAAGTAATAGGAAATGGTCCAAGGAGACCTCATATAAGGGGAATGTTTAAATACCACACAATCAAAGAGACATGATGTAGTCAAATGTCCAAAAATCATATAAATGACATTCAAATGTTAAAATAGGAAGATAAATGCATAGGGTCCACAATCAATGAAACATATTAAAATTCTCAAATAGGTAATACAATTCAATACAATAGCAAACAAGGACAACACTCAAGGAAGTACATATATGAAAGCAAGGAATATAGGTAACCAAAATGAACATAACATACTAGTTCCTAAACATATTTGTTTACAAGAAATTATAAGTACACTTTGAAAGGTATAAGCATGGATATAGGCATGAATAAGTATATCTAATTTCAAAAATGATAATGGAAGGTGATCATATAATAATATAACTTGGGTATATCAAGATCAAAGAAGCATATGTCCCCAACATACTTAGGATGCAAGCGGAGGGAAGTCCCAACATCTGTATGTGTATATATCATGTGTCTATGTGTCATTATATCACACTCAAATTAATATTTAAACATATGTGTATATATTAAATGAATGATAGGTTAGCTAATAACATGAATTAAACAACATATGTATAAAAAATAGTATAATTAGGAAGATGGTATTTTTTTAAAGCATTTTTGAATTATTTGAATGTTTTTATATTTTTGGAATATTTGATTTGATTATATTTTTAAATTATTTTTAGAATAAAAATTCTATCCAATTATCCCTTCTAAGGGATGATCATCTAGAAGTGCTTTGAACACTTGATATGGTATAAAAAACTAGTAGTACTATCAAGGAACATGTATAGGTGTAATATCTAGAATTGTAAGATCTGTAATGCTCTATTTATGTGTCATAAGACTATGTGGTATTGAAAAGGTAATACAAGGATTAGGGTTCATAGAATTGATAATTTTATTTTCTATAGTGTATTTAAAGTACCAATAATAGGAACACATTTAGTTTCTCTGGATAACTGAGTATGATGTGTAGTAGTAAGTGAGGAATCTATAAAATTGAATGTGTATTTTTGATGCAATGGTCTCTTGAGTATTATCCACCTAGGAAATTGGATTTCATGTTGCTTATCCTTTTGTAGAGGGTTAACCTTAGTAAGTTTGATAATTAGCTATCTTGGAATAAACTTCTCTTTTTCAAGTGGATGATCATATGGAATTCTAATAACTGTGACTATTTTATTTATATGAGTACATTTAATAAACCCATGCACTGTGAAAGGTATTATGGGGAGTTTATGTATCCAAGGTCATCCAAATAACATATGAAAGACTCTTTTGTATGGTATAATTGAGAATATAGTGGCCACATGTGATGGGCCAACCTATAAAGGTAAGTCAATCTCATCAAGATCCTATTGTGAGGTCCCTTAAATGTTCTAACCACTTTGGTTGAAGGGTGAAAACAATCATGCGTATATCCCAAATGTGAAAGTAATGTCATGGTAAAAACTTATTTAATAGCACCATTATCAATCATAAAATTATGAATAGGTTGGTGATCAAGGTATGATCAAATAAATAATGAATGAATATCCAAGTCATCATCCACAATATCACTATCATCAAAAGTAATAGATGGTATTTAAACCACATGAGGTATATGTCATATATAAGTAACAATAATCCCATATAATTGGTTCCCATAATGTGATAGAGGAGGATGTGCATTATATGCCATTTTCACTTTTAGATTCTTCAGAGAATGATCTTTTAATGGATCACTAAACATCTTTGGTTCTGATGGTCACAAGTTTGTGACCCTAAATCTTTGGGAGTATCATCAAATATAAGTTATTGGTTATTGATAAGGTATTAGGTTTATTTCTTAAAGGCATAACACAAGTTAGTATAATGTTTAGGGACCTCATGATAGTCACAATAAGTATTGGCATCATATCCACGAGGTATAGGTATACTTATATCACCCTATATAGGAGGAGGGAAAGATATGATATGACAATCTACAAAATTTTTAAGTAACACAATTAGAGACTTATGTAAATATATAAGCTATCTCCTTGTTGCATTAGATACGATAAGATGATTTGGTTGTTATGAAATTACATTAATAATTGTAGTTATTCCCTTTTTAGGTTTTGTAGGTTTCACCTTGTATCTTGGTTTGATATGAAACTTGGTATTGGATGTAGTTGGTGTGTTTGATACATACTTAAGCTTGTTCAATGGAATAAGTTTCATTTCATGATATCTGACAATATGGAATATGTCATTAATATATTTGAAATTTTCTAAAATAATGGAATCATATAATGGGGCAATTAAACTTTTATTGAATATGTCTTGAAGCTCTTTATCTTCCATTTGATTTTTCATTTTGGCCAACATTGTCTTGTAACTCAAGACATATTCATTGATAGGTTCATTGGTTCCTTGTATAATTTTTGAAATTTGGGAATAGGACACCTTTTCAGTCATGTTGATAGAGATGTGCCAAAAAATTTATCTACAAGAGGTTTTAATGCTTTTACTGATTGGATTGGTAAATCATTTAGAGTATAGTCATTGAGGATCCTTCGAAATAACTTAATAAAAAATTTGTCATTGGAGGCATAATCAAGGCATGATACATAGGAAGATCAAGGATATTGTTTAGTATCACCCTTTCCATCATAAAATATGACCTTAGGTTCAATAAAACTAATTAACAAGGTTTGTAAAGATATCTTAGATGTAAGAGGGTTATGTAACACCTCTCATGAATTAATAACATAAGGTGAATTCACAGAATTTTGCTCAATATTTGTAAACTTATCTTGAATTTTTTTTATAATTTGGAAAATATTTTTCAAATTTTAATCACTAAGGTTTTAGTTTTGAGAATTTTCCAAATGAGGTGTACCCATTGTTTGAGTTAATATAGGAATTGAAACCGGTAACTAGGTTGTAGTGCAAATGTTTCCCATGGAAGATGTAGCAATAGTAGAATTTATTTTAGGGAATAATGGTGTAAAAACATAACCTGTTCCCCCATTATATGTATTAAGTGATGATATGATCAAAGGAAGGGTGATTGATATGGAATCAGTTGTAGTACCACCTAAAAATTCACTATCACTAGGGGAGGATGCCTTAACCTTGGCATGTTTACTGATTTCATCTCTTATAACATGCAAAAATGAGTCCATTAAGTCCTTGTTATTATTGAGATGAGTGACTAATGCTTATTTATCTTCTATTTTAATATGAGCTTTTTTTATTAAGGATTTACATTACTTATAAATGAAAATTTAGAATTTGACAAAGCAATTTATAGCAATCAAAGATTATAAAATAGAAAAGCCTAGGTCAATCAAAGGTTTGGAGACCAAAGGTTGGGTTCACCAAAATTTTAGCCCTAAATTTAGATGTGTAAGGTTATCTAGGTTAAGGAGTATTAGATTATATTTTACACAAAGATGGTGAACTAATATAATAAGTAAACCTATTAATTGAAAACTAAATAACATTTATTTTGAATTTATATAATAGAGATTGTTAAAAATATTAAAGTATAATTATTGATAGATATTGTAATGAATTAGAAACAAATTATACTTAGTTGTTTACTATGAGCATGCATATATGATCTAAAATAGGTTGGAATTGGACTATAAGATGATCCTAAAACACTCATTAGATTATATAAATATTATTTTTATTGTCTCAGATGCTTGTGTTATATCTAGACAATTACATCAACATAGGTGTTTGACTTTAACACAGGTGTCCTAAATGGAATATTGAATGGGTCTTGATGAAACTAATTGGAGCCTTTACAAGTTTTTTGGCATTCTTCTAATGCATATAGTTCATGTCCATAGGCTATCACTCTTTTCCAAATGATCAAATCCCAGCCCTTCTCCCTTTAGAATGACTATGGGAAAATTAGGTTAGTGGACTCATGATGTCAAGGTTGAGATGACTCAAGGACCCCTCTAATAATGAGTGTTATTTACATATCCAATACTCTTAAGAGGGACTCAGACTTATTTATTTATCCCCTACATGTTGGATTGTGTGTGCATAAGGATGTAATGTGTGATAAGAAAAGACATGTTATTACCTAGCTTGAAACTTAGAAAATATAGCTCATGAAATACTCTTTTAATGATTTAAACTTGTTTAAATACTAATCCTATGACTAATATATAAATAAGGATGAATAGGGTAGGTTTTCTCACTTGAATTCTTGATTGAGTGCTTTGTATGTGATTATTAGGTGATTTTTAGGTGAGAAATGAATGAGGGTTGATATTGTATATATACCAATCCATTTTATAAATATATTTCACTAAATCACCTAGGTGGACCTTTAAGGTATGCTCATTTTTCCAAAATGGATGAATTTTGGGCACTTGACACTTTATAGGAAAAGTGAACACTTGCATTGACAATGTATATCTAGGATGCAAGTGTCTAGGAAGCTACAAAATAGGTATGGTTCCATAATTAGAAGTGAAGGATAATAATCAAGTTTAGAGAATTTTCCATAATATAGAAGGCTTAATCATCATAATCACAATGGTCAAAGTAAGAGATAATAAATTTGACACAAAGAGATAATGAATGCAAGCCTTTCAATAGTAGGCAGGTTTACAACTAAAAGGTATAGCTATGATAGGTATTTTCTAAGTGTACAATACTGAGGCACTACATAAATTAGATTTTAGTATCTACAAGTAAAATAATATGAACATGCCTTTGTTTTATTCTATCAAAAAAATAATCAAACTTGTGGTTTGTTAAAATAATTTTATGAGTTATAATCTATATTGTCCATCTATAATATAAAATTTCATCTAATAATCATACAATTCATACTCAAAGTCAATGTCCAAGATATCACTAGTTGGTTTTTTAAATGGAATCAATATTACATCTCACTAAAGAGCACATTATTACATAATATAGAGATAAATATCAAATCAACTTAGTGAATCAAGGGATTGGTATTCGTATCTATAAGGAGCTTGGTGGCAATGTTCAACTCCAATCTTTAATAATTTTTCATTAAATAGGAAAATTTGAATCTCTTCAGATGTTGAAGATTCACTTTTATTAAATCATTTTCAGCTTACTTCAATATAGTTTTCTCCTTTGTAAATGTCTTTAGCTCTTGTAAGTATGATACTAAATTATATTTATTTTAGTTTTGACAATATTTTCCTCCTCATATTTAAACATTTATGAATGGAAAGATTTCCCCCCAAATATTTATCCATATTCAATTTGTGGGTTGTGAATGAAGTGAGTTCTATTTATAAATTTTTTTTAATGCCATTGTAATTCCATTACAAATATTTTGACTATTTTTCACTCCAATGGTGTCTCCATTTGTATATAGTTATAATTTCCAACCGTAAGAATAACATGAATATTTTTTATGTTTTTTAAAATGAACCATGTCACATTTTATATATGATGGAACCTCCAACTCCATTTGAATAATTTGGCATGAATGCAAATTATTTTTTATCTTCTCCACCTAAACACTTAATACATTCTCTAAAATGCATTTCATGTTTAACACTATCCCAACCACTTGATGTTTCCCTAATAGAGAATGAAACAACTAGTAATTGTGGTAGTTATATGAAAAATATATTTCTAAAAACCACTGCGCATCTCTTTTCTCCCAATCCAATTCACTTTCAATAAATTAAATATATTGGTAGGGAGAAGTGCCCATAAGAGCCATTATTTCCTATTATAAATAATTAGTTAGATTTTTTCAATTAGAATATAAATGTCAAAGATTAAATACTTGTTTAAATCATGTTTTAAATTATTAATTTTTTTTTAGGTACATTAGTCACCATATCATAAATTCTCATAGGTTTTATAGAAGAAGATAAACATCCATATTGGTCATTGTTGATAATATCCATATAGACTTGTGTAGAATGAACACATACCCATTCTAAATAAGAAATGAATAATATGAACATCAAATTCCTATATTATTATCTTGTGTGGAATGGGCACATCTACATTTCCCTTTGATGGTTGAAAATATTCTTATCTTATGTACATGCCTATTATAAACAAGACAAGAAAAATATGAGCATTAGAGGCCTATCTTGTTATATTATTGTGTATTATGGTACATGCCCATTATACAAAAGATAAGAATATTGGTTTCTTTATTGATAATTATTTATATTATTATAAAATATTTTGTGACCAACACACCCCCATGTCTAATCTAAATAGGGACCCATTGAATTAAGAATGAATTGCTACACCTTGCTTGAATACCCTAATTATTTTAATTTTTTTGGACATCTTGTCAATACATAATACTTGTTAGAAATGATTTCACATGTTTTTGACATGAGAAATGGATGCCTATGTACATTTAATAATTTTTTATAATCACAAATACATGATTTTATCACATGGGAGACAAGGCTTCATCAAAACACCCTTGTATTCATCTCACTTTCACAACATTCACGACACTCATCATCAAACATTTCAATGTTTTATGATTTCTCTATTTTGCTTAGTTATTTGGACTATATTTCAATGTCTAAATTGGGCATGTGTAAAATTGACCAAAAATTATAAAGTTAAATTCTAGAAGCCTTTAGTCATACATGACATCAAATATCTATAAACATACTTCATGGTATAGACAGTGCTTCGTGGCATCACATAAAATAGAACAAATAATAATAGTCATGAAGAAGAGATGTGTCTTTTGAAAGTTTGAATGTAATATTGTATTTAGTTTTATTAGTGAATTGAAGGTAAAATTAAAGGTAGTACTAGGGATAATTATATTTAGTTTTAGTAGTGAATTAAAGGTAAAACTTAAAAATCCCTTCATTGAGTATATAGGTAAATTATGGAACCCTACACTCATACCATGAGGTCATACATATACAAATATACTTTATGGCATTCCATGAAACAAAATAGAGAAGAATAGTAATCAATAAGAGATGTGTATTTTGACACTTTGAATGTAATATTGTATCTAATTCTAGTAGTGAATTGAATGGAGAATTAAAGTTAGTATTAGGGAGAATTGTGTTTAATTTTAATACTAAATTAAAGGTAAATAATTAAAATCCCCTAATTGAGTTTAAATGTAAATTATGGAAGCCTACAATAATAACTCAACATCATACATCTGTAGACATAATTTATGGTGTCGATAGTGCTTTGTGGCATCCCATAGAAAAAAACCTTGTTAGTAGATGACTTTCCATCTAGAATAGAATCAACTAATGATGTTTTCCCTTGAACCTCTTTGGTCATTGACATTTAAAATGGAATCATTAAGTTGATAAAGACATTCATTGAACATGGTCAGCCATCAATGTTCCTAATGGATATGATTCTACTAATAAATATGTTCTTTGAACATTATTGATTGTCAATGTTCCCGATAGAACCAAAATTTCCAATGTTCCCATTAGAATTTAGATTTTTGACTTTCTCAATTGAACTAAAATTGTTGATGAAGTTGACAGAATATTAAAAAGTAAAAATAAAATTTTTATTAGTTCTAAAGGGCCTTGTGGAACTCAATGAAACTAAAATGGTTTCAAATTTGCACTAAAATGCACCAAAAACAATGTAAAATATTTTATAAAATAATATAAGGTGTTCCTAGTCATTTTAATTTATTGACATCCTTTATCTAAACCTTCTAATGAATTTATTTCCCTCTAATTACATCAAGACACCATCATTTTCTATGTGTCTTGTAAACTAGTTAATCTTCACTCTGTGTCAAACCCTTGCATAATGTTCTATGATTTTTTCGTCACCATTTTCATTATATATTCATACCCTAGGGTTTTCTCAATGTAAAATATTCATTTCAATATTATTATCTAAACTACAAGATTATTTATTGAACTAGAAAAACAACCACAAAACCCATCTTTTGTACTCTTATGTAAAACATTGTAAGCCAATTTTGGTAGAAAAAAGCAGTTTATATGAATTATATTAGTTGGCCATTACACCCAAGAAAACAAAAAATCCATCCTTATTTCATATAAAAAATCATCTTGATTTTATTGTAAGAGTAGCACTTTCTATGACCAAGCCAAGCAACATGAAATACAAGTATCAAGGATATGTACAAATGTTTTTCCTACAAATTGACCTCCTAAAAAGTAGATATTCAAGGCTTGGTCACATAAACATGAGTGAATTTTGGTAGAGGATGCAAAATGACTAATTCCCATTACTTAAATGACATTTGAAATTGGGTTTGCACATGCAACAAAATTTTCCACCTCAGTTCAATGCACTAACCTATTGCTTGCTTGTGTTAAATACTACAATGAGGAAACTAGAGAATTAAGGTCTTCTAAAGAGAAAGTGGTTGAAAATTGGTTATTCAATCAATAAATGTCATCTTCAGGATTATGCAAAGGGAAGAATATGTTGAAATAAAAAAATAAATTAGAGAAGTTTATTTTGAAGAAATAAAGACTTCTTTAAGTTAGTAATAGATCAACATTATTTGAAATTCAAAAATAAAGGAGGATAAAAAATAATTAGATGGAGAAATATGTGGTCTTAGAAGAGGAAATACAAAAAAATATTTAAAGCATCTCAAAGGCATGACTGTAATTTAATGCAAACTAATAATTGTCATTGGAACAATGCCTTCATGAGACAATCTAGACTCTAATCTGACATCAAGAACTTTTAGAGGTAGATAAGCATAAAATCACAAAAGCTAACAATGAAGAGTATAAGTTTGAACAAAAAAATACATGAGTGAACAATAATCAATATGAAAAAAATATCAAAACACACATCACTTCCATTCCAAAATAAATCTTTGATGCCACCACCTATTTTGCATACACTCTTAGATGGCAAAATGCAACATAGGATGAAAATAAAGCTTTGAATACATTGTAGGATGAACTTAATCAGGCCTCAGCCACACATGAAATTATAAAGTATCCTAACAACATAGAAATAAAATATATTTTAGACCTGGGAGAACAATTCTTATCAAAATAGGTATAATGGGCTCAAATCATTACAAAACTTGATGAACATGGTAGCCTAATCAATCAATACATGCATAAATTACAAGGAGTTACCAAAGAGATCGATAAATTTTAAAAATATATAGATAGTCATGCCACACCAAAATACATTACATAATATATTTGAGAAAATATTATGTTAGAAGAAAAGGCACAATGAACAACTAGATATTTAATAGAATGAACACCCTTTAGGAAAAAATTGACTGCCAAGTATAAACAGTTCTTACAAAAAGATAAGATTTATTAATGTGTTTTGGGATTATTTGTTTTGATTTTCTTGAAGATAAGACAAATTTTAAGTTTGGGGATGATGTTTATGAGATTATTCATTAAATTATTTAACATAAAATTAAACTGTGGAAGCCTTCAGTGATATCGTGACATCGAGTCTCCACATAAATCTTTAGTGATATCAATAGAACTTTGAAGCATCCCAAGGATCAAAACATATAAGAAAAGTTACAAAAAATAGTGTTAAGCATAGAATATAATGAGAGGGGGGTGAATTAGTATATTATTTATCTTATAAAACTTTCCCTTTATCAAATTCCACTTAATCAAACATTCAAGATATACAATAAAACTCAAACAATAAACATCACACAAGATAGAGAGAGACACCAGATATAACGTGGAAACCCAATGTGGGAAAAACCATAGAGAACAATCTCAAGTATATTCGTGAGAACAAACCCACAAGATCACCATAACCCTTTGCCAAGTACCAACCCAACTACAATTCATGAGCACCAACCCACAGGAGCTTCAAACCCCTTTGCTGAGCACCAACCCAACAACTATTCGTGAGCACCAACCCACAGGAGCACCAAACCCTTTATCGAGCACCAACCCAACAAAAATTCGTGAGCACCAACCCACAGGAGCCCCAACCCCTTTGTGTATACCACACACCTATCTCTCAATGTTGCTATCTCAACAAATGATAGATCAATACAACATCTCTTTCCTCTCTCTCACCTTTGCTCTTCTAAGCTATATATAACAAATACAAATCATATTCATCTCTCACAATTGCTCTTCTAAGCTAGATATTACAATATAAAATCAAACTCTTTCTTCCATATTACAAATGGCTTCTCAAGCCTTTATTTATGGCTTTCCAAATGACCTTTGGCCTTCCCCCTTTGTGACACTTCAATCCTCATGGAAAATGGCACCAATCTTGGATGACCCTTCATATTCAAGCCTTTGAAAAGTCATGTGGTGATCCTTCATGACCAAAAATGTCCTTCCCACTTTTGTCCTTATCTTTGGTGACTTTTCGTATTCCTCAAAGTGTCCCTTCATGAGAAATTGCGCCCTTACTCTTTTGTCTTCACTTGGTGACTCTTGGTATTCCCCAAGATGACTCTTCATGGGAAAATGCGTCCCATCCTTATTTTGTCTTTACCCTATGGCTCTTCGACTTCTCCATGGGCCCTTATTTTTTCTCATATGCAACCAAAAATATATTCGTTAATATTAAATAAATATTAACTCACATTAGGCAAGATAAACAACATTAAATGCAATGGGGCCTATATCACCAATAATGCTAGAGCTTTGACATCAATGACAATATTTCCAACAAATATATGTGTCGATTGGTATTTTAAATTTAATAATTATTTTAATATTAATATTAAAAATCTAGGGAATATATCCTGACGTGAACTTATATAAATATAAATGCACTTGTATTCAATGCCTATGTACTAATACAAATTAAGTTATTCATCATTACCTATGATATACATTGTTGGTATTATATTAAGTTATGTTTATATTAGGATGTATGTTAGATTAATGTAACAAGGATGCTTCTCTTATATTATCAACACTAATTGAGATAATCAAACTATTGACTCATGACTCAATGTAGAGTTGATGTCAACATCGAGTGGGGCACTTAGAGAACATGTTCAGATACATCCATATAAATTTCACCAAAAATGACCACATGTTTATGATTAATAAAATATATGTTTTATTAAGTTAACTAAGACACTTCCCATGTATGATGTTAGTTGAGGCATTCAAACTACTAACTCACAACTTCGCATACAGTTATGCCAAAATATATTGATCCTATATTGTGTAAAATGGGTTTAATTTATACTATTATTAATATCTTGTGTAGAATGGGCATGTAACCATTATAAACAAGATAATAATGTTGATACTATATTATGTATAATGGGATTAATTGATAATATAGGATCAATATTCTTATCTTTTTTAGAATGGGCATATACCCATTCTTATCTTGTGTAGAATGGGATTAATTTATAATATAATTATCTTATATATAATGGGTAAATAATGACCATTATTAATAATATATTAATAATATTATCAATTAATCCTATTTTATACAAATATAAGATCAAAATCCTTAATATCTTGTGAATAACAGGCACATGCCCATTCTACACAAGATAAGAAAATATAACCTATCTTATGTAGAATGGGGTTAATTGAGCATAATTACATGATTAAGATATGAAAATGGATGGATGTATCTATTATCCATTCAATTAACTACTAAAATTAAATACAATATTATATTCAAAGTGTCAAAAGAGACATCTCTTCTTCGTGACTATTCTTTTTTGTTTTGTTCTGTGGGATACTGTGAAGCACTATTGATACTACAAACAAGATATGATCAATATTAATATATTTTTTAGATTGGGCACATGCCTATTATTATTTTGTGTATAATGGGATTAGAATGGGATTAAATGATATTATTCATAATATCTTTCAAATAATGGCCAATGTGTGCCCATTCTACACAAGATAGGAAATTCCCTAATTTTGACATATTTTCCCATTCTACACAATACATTTATTGCCTAAATTTGATGTATATGTTAATATTTATTTTCACACATAAATTTTTCATAGCCACTTGGGTCTCACAATATCTTTTTATTCTGATTTCTACATCTAATTTTTTTTGGGTCTACGCATCAAGTTTTTCACTTGGTCACATCAAGTTGACTCTTACACTTTGCCTTCATAACCAAATTTATTTATCTAAGCAAGACAAAAAAAATTAGTCATGTAAGGTGTCATTTTTATACAACCTTGAAAAAATAATAGAGTTCATTTCTTTCTGGGCCTGCAATGTATGTTGAAAGTGCCACTTGCCAAAATTTTGCATCTTCATAGTATCACAACATTTCAAAAAAATATTATAGTCTATGGGTATGTGAGTCATTTTGATCACTCCTTGTGGCATCATCATGCTCATTTTCATCATCACACTCTTGAAAGACAATAGATTTCAATTCTCTATGGACCTGCAATGCATTCTAAAAGTTTCATTTGTCAACATTATGCATCTTTATAGTCTCATAACTTGTCAACAAAATATTATAAAATGTGAGATTGAAATTACTTATAATCACTTCATGTTTCATCATTGCACTCATTCATATCCATCAAAATGTACTAAGCACAAAAAATTCAATGAATTATTTTAGTCTACAGGTCTATAACCTTAATTAGAAGGTGCTACATGTCATACTTGAAAGGATTCGTAATCCAAAACTTAAAATGAACCCATTTACCCTTAATTCAAGCCATGTGTCACACTTTCAAAGTAAAAAAAACTAGAAAAAGTTAGGTACATACCTATGTAGTTCCATGACACATTCAGTGGATGTGACTTGTCAACACATTGCTCTTTCATGAAGGTAGGAGGTACACCTACACTTAATAATTATCATAGTAATGACCATAAAGATCTTTGAAATTTTATAAAAAAATTGATTTAAGGCATAAGATAAAATATCTTATTGATGGAAATACTATTGAGTTGAGCACACCAGCATAGTAGTTTAGACCATAATTAAATGTTAATTCTAAATTATAAATCTTCAATGACCCATTTCTAAAGCACAAATCAATATATGCTAAGGATAATTTTCAAAGTAAATTATACATATAATGTACATCCCTATCCTAGACATTTAATCAAACTGTGTTCAATATACTTGTATGGATAAGTTTTACTAAAGGTAGGCCAATTGAGTAGCTAGCTTTAACAACATAAGCTTATAACTATTGCCAAGGTTTATGAGCTTGTAATTTCTTTAGAATATTGATTTAAATATTATGAATTTAACATAAATTAATGCTTGGGCATGATTTACTTCAGTGTGGACTTAACTATTTGTTTCATAGTCTTAGTGACTTTGTGAAAAATGGTAATTTGAACTGTGATGAGGTCATAGGTTGACATTTGACTTTAGTTTTGATAAAATAATAATTTTATGATTACTAGGGTTGCATGGAAAAATTGATTCATTGGTTATAATTTCATTTTATTTTGACCGATAGCCATAGGGTAGAGAGGAGATAGAAAAAGAGTGTAGATAAAAACTATAGTTTTCTCTCTCTTAAGCCTGCATTTTGGCCACTACTATGATGAGTATGGAAGATAATTTTAGTATCAATGATATGGATTCATTGATTTTTGTTGGAAGAGATTGAATTTGGTAAAAGGGTTTATTGCACATATTATTTATGAACCCAAAAAAATAAAGATCATAGTGGTTGTGGTTTTGTCACCAACACACCCCCATGCCCAAATGAAATAAGGACCCACTAAACTTAAGGAATTAATCATGATATATAGTTTTTATCTTATATTCTTCTATCAATTTTGTTTGAGCATTTTATTCAGTGCATAGGGTTAGTTTTTCATGGATTTATAATATTTTTAACTTGGCATGGCACTACCTATTTGTGTATCTGATGGTTTATGCTAAGTATACATATATGTCAGTTGATAGGGTTGGTTTCATAGCTTTTTAATGTTCTCAACTTCATGGTTCTAAGTTATTTGTAGTTTTCATAATTTTTACAGTTCTTAGTTATTCACATTTTTCACAACTTTATAATTATTGTAACTTTGTGTAGTGCTCATAGTTCGTAATGCTCACAGTTTTACAAATTTTATTATATTAAAGACTTTTTTCCCTAGTTTGTTTTGAGTTTTTCACTTCTCAAAATCAACCTTTTTCATATTATTCAGATGATTTAATCTATACATGCTTTTGTGACATTTGTAATTTTTGTAGTTTGGATTTGCTTATCTTTCATAGTTTGAGTTTGTGTAGTCTTCATGGTTTTTAGCTCTTATGGCTCAATCAACCTTCATAGTCTCAATTTATGTAACCTTCACGATAAATTTTTTTATCTTATCCAACTTTATTTCACACTTCATAAATGATCAAATGAATATTTCCATGGCAAAGTAATTTTATGTATATAATTGTGAAATAATGAAATCATAATGCATGGTTTTATTGAGATCTTTAACACTTCATAAATATTTGACTTGGAAAGGAAATAATGATTGGGCTAAAGAGTGCCCCAATAATATTATACATTATGTCAAACATCTAAATCTTAACAATTAAAATATCTCATTATCTTTGGGAATGGACATAAAGTTATGTGACATTAAAATAATGAGAAATTGATATATTCCACTAATTTATCAAGGAAGTAATAAAGGATATATTCATAAAAGGAATTTCATAAAATATGGGGCTATGACAAATGTATATCACACATTTAAAATTATAATTACTAACTAATCAATGATCTAAGGAGTTTAAACATCCATTTAAAGCTTTCAAATAAAATTCCATTGTCATCAATGCACACATTTTTTATTATTGATAGACATTAGACAAATTATAAAGAAGGGATTCAAATAATCAAGGAAAGTCACTTTAAACTAATTTATGATTTTAGAAGCGTTAAAAACTACTAGATCTATCTAAGTGACTAATATTTCACCCATAAAGAAATTTTATATTGTAATCTGAGCTCAAAAACTTACACTATCTAATAATTTTAAGGACATCAAACTCTATGATATGGTACCCCCGAATCAATTTATTTTCACCTATAACACTTCTCAAATATTCGTGAACAATGTCCTTGATGACAAAGCATTGGATAATATATTCTTACATTATACAACCATGTATGAGATAATTCATAGGGTGAATCCTGTAAAAGAGGGTGAGTGTCCCAACTATAGGGATAATCATATTTTAGATGATTTATTAATAAGGCATAAGGTTGGTTTACACCTCATAACAACAAAACCTGAGGTATTTCCATGTCTTGACTTATTTTTCAATGTATTTTTACATTCATAAAGATAAAAGGGTGTCATCATGTCAATGACACATGGGAACTACATAGCTTTCATAAAAAGAGTAGCCTTCAAAGATTACTATAACTTGCCTAAGCCTAATGTCAAATTTAACTAAGATGTGACCCCATAATGGCTAAAAGCTTGTGATATCAAAGAAGAACTAAAGCAATGGGAAAAAATTTCTAACCATTGGACCAAAAAAGATGATATCAAGAAAATACCTATCATATTTTTTAGACTTGGTTTAATGAATTTACTATTAGGTAAGCCAATGATGAATCATGTGGATAAGGTCTAGGTGCCTTTACTATCCATTACCATTGATGACAAGTAGGTCCCTACACTAAGGGAAGTTATATCTTTTAATTTGGTTTAAAGATACATTCAAATACATATTGAATATGACTTATATATGATTTATTACCTAGTAAATGCCACATATGCTACCATATAATTCCCTTGGTTCCTAAATGGACTTTAGATACACCGTAGCTAGTTCATTCACACTTTTCTAATTTGTAAATCATAAGTTTTGGTACATATGGAAGAGATTTATAAATAATTTTACCCTCTAATTTATCATATAATCAATGAGAATCCCATGCCTCACATTTAAAAAGAAATGATTAAGCTGGTTTTTAACATTGGAGATTATTGGATTTATCCCAACTACACAGTTATCAGTGTAGAGGGTTTATTGTGAGCTCCTTTGTAACTTCCTTATTATGTTTTGGACAAGCTTGTTAAATAATAAATTTCTTATCAAATAGTTCATGGTATTAGAGGGAAGTGTAAAGATAATAAACAAGTGCCCTACTCCCTTATCCCTTTCAAAATTGGTAGGAGAGAATATAGATAATGGCCCAACCTGTACCAGGATTCATCACATAAAAACTCTCATAATTTTCACAACCATTATGTAAGGATACATGATCAAAAGGGAAGAGTGAGTACTTATATAGAAGAATTTAAAGGTAATGTTCCTATTCATTATCAATATTACCCAAATAATGATGATTGGGTATTCATTAATTTCATAGATGACAAGACAATGGAATAAAACATGAGAAAATTAGGTGTCAAGCCACATCGAAGGCATCATAAAAGAAACAACATGCAGTGGAGGGGAGGCCACGTTCCTTTACCCAAGAAGGAGATGTAGGGCACATAGTCATACCATAACAAAGAATATTTTATAGTAATTTCCTAATCCTCAAGGGTGAGAAAGATTACTTCCTCCTCATAAGGTAACAACTTCTCATACATTTGATTTTGTAGAATATCCTAGGTTTGTTTCCCCTAATGTTGTTGAAGTTAATCTACCTAAGGATGTCCAAGTTCCTATTCGTGTTTCCATTATTGATCTGGATATTATTTATGATCCTTCAAACTAAGTTGAGTTGGTCCATGTTAGGATTAATAGTAATGGTTTTGATGTGGTAGTAGAAATACTGATGAGTCCATAAAATTGCTCATTATATCAACAAATGATACCATTTTATATCGCATGACCCATGTTCATAAATTGGAATTAGATGCAATTTAAGAATTTGTGCTTATTTTAGAATGAAATATAGGATATATAAGTTTATTTCTTATAATTCATTTTAGTATATATTATTACTATTTTTTGACATTATCCTGGAGAAAAGATGCAACATGTTGTATATACAAGCTGAAAGGAGTCATAATGTAGATATTAAATTTTGAAGACCAAATCAAAAATAATCTTCATGTAGCTCTAGAGATCCTTATTGGATTCAGAGTCTAATTTAAATTATCTTCAAGGTTTTTTAGTTGCTATTGATATGGATTTACTATTTATACATGATCATATAAGAAATTCAAACAAATTTATATCAACCAAAAATATATCATGAATGTTTGTGATAGTTTATTTGATGTTTTGGTATTGAATATGTAAGGGTAGGTTTCATAGGTTATATAAAACAAAAAAATGTCATATGGAACATTTATGACCATGAATTTAATCTCATATTCAGATTTCTCTAAAAAAATAGATAATTTCAAAAAAATAATTGTCTTGATTTGAGCTCATATGCAAAAGTTATAAGTGTTATAATGAAGTTATAAAATATAATAGTGAAGCTCTAGAGTTCAATAGTTAAGCTCTAGAGTACATCAACTGAGCTTTGGAATTACACAAAATTGAATTCAAAGATGCAAAGAACTAATTTTGAGGTTTGGTAGGCTAAAGGAGGCATGATGGAATGTTTTGGAACTTAATTTACATGCTTTCTATTTATATAAATTCTATAAATAGAAAATTCCAATAATAAAAATCATTGCACATGAATAAATACACAATTTAGCAAATATAAAAATGTGAAGGAAAATAGATCCAATAAATGATTTTTATATATTTTTAGAAAGTGATGTATTTACGAAAATAGGTATTGTTGAAGAAGGAAAGATATTCATAGTAATCCAATTACTATGAATATATTACATATCAAAGTTGTAATAATAATTTTTTTATTTGTTATCCTAAAATAAGAATTGGTTTCTAAATTTATTTATTCATTTGTGAGGTTAGTAAATTAGTTTCAAACTGATTTGTTAGGTTGTTAAGATTATACAGTTAGTTTCAAACCAATTTGTTAAAGTTGTTACTTTCCAACAATATTTTATTAAGGAAGTTGTATTATATATGGAAACTTATAATTATTTGTGAGGGTGATTTGGAATTAATAGAGTTAGATATAATGTGGATTCCATATAGCTATCATGCATTTTTTTTAGATTGTAATCATTTTTAGAAGTAATGAGAAGTTGGTGAAGTTTATACAAAGCTAAGTGTTGATCCACATCCTATTCCAAGGAAGAGCAAGGACCCACTCAACCGAAGAAGAAAGATATTTTACTATATTTTATGTTGTGTGTTATTTAAATATTTTAGTCTTTTGTTAGGTATGAATGAATTAATTAAATCTACAGGACTATTTATTAATTTGGGCATTTCTATTTGAATTATTTTCAACATTTTAGTCCAAAGTATTTACTTTTTAAGCATTTACATTTTAACAATATAGATTAAAGTGTGTTTATACTTTATGCATTTACATTTATGGAAATACATTAAGGTTGTGTTTATTTTAAAATCAATTTCAATTTTAGTAAGTGTGTTTGTTTTAAAACATTTCAATTAAAGTAATAGCGTTTATTTAAAATGCATTAAAGTATATTTTCATTCATGCAAGTAGATTATATCTATAGGAGTAAATGATCAACAATTCCCCCTAAACATATAACTATTAGTCCTTGTCCTTTATAACTTATTGTAGACTACCATTGGACATTGACCTTGGTTTGATATGAAATCAACTAAACTCAGTTGATTAAATGAAAGGATTGATGATAACCATAATATTTGGTGTCACTGTTGGGGACTTAAAGGTGTTGGTAAGGTATAAATAATAAGCTGACAATTGATTACACCATTTTTCATAAATTAAAGAATTTTTTTGAATAAATAAAGAGATTCATAGGGAAGAGATATTTGAAATAACCCCAATAAAATTCAATTTAAACATGTGAGAAAATATTATAAATGTATTGAATCCATAAAATAAACTTAGGGCAGATAAATATCAACTAGTAGGAAGAACCTTTGTCTACCCTATTATCCTAAATCAAGAAGAGAGTGTTCCAATGAAGAACATATCCCCATCCATACTACCTAATTTTAAATAGATGTAAATAGAAGAACCTAATTAGATCATATTTGATTTCAAAGTATTATGTCAAACTTATGACTACCAAATAGATAATCAAAAGCTACAACTATTTTCTTTTACACTTAAGGAATCAACTATGAGGTGGTTTATGGGTTTTCAACCATATTTCATTCATTTATGAGATGAAATGGAAAATATATTTTTGGAAAACTATTAGGAATCTTTTAATATAAAGGATAAATTATTCTATATATAATAAAAAGAGGATGAAATTATAGAATATTATCTAGACAAATTCTTCTTTGTCTATAAAAGATGTGGATATTAATTTGATGAAGGCCTTAGTAAGATAGTTTTCTTAAAAGGATTAGATGATTATGCTTGAGATTCAATGAATCTAATGGGGAGAAGGTGATGCATATAAACTAAATTTCAATGAAATTATTGAATTGTATAGGAATTATTCAAGAACAAATGTTCGTAGTAGAAAGTTGAGAATAGTAAAAAGAAATAATGGTGTATTCAATCAATAAAGAAGGTTTCCAGCTCAATTAGTATTGATTCCTACTCCCACTAGATATCCTTCACACACTAATTAATAAATAACTATGGGAGTCAATGCTATAAATTATTGTAATGTTTAGTTATGTTCAAGAAAGACATTAACTAGTTCACCACTGACCATCACAAAAATTTACAAGAAAAATTAAAGTTTAACCCTTTCAATGAGTAAATCAAAGAATAAAAAGACACACAAGAATAATAAGAGGAGTTGATAGGTTGTACTGAAGATCCTAGATAGGCTCCATAGTCCATTATTATGGCTTTGGAGGCTCTGAAGTTCATTAGTTTAGATCCAAAGTCCATTGGTTTGGTTTCAAAGATGCCCAAACTTGAGATAAAAACTGTCAAACCATGTAAAAAAGAGTCCTTCAAAGACACAACTACCCGCTACATGTTGAAACCTCATCATGTCCCATGGAAATCTCTCATAGGTTAATTTATAGAAGTTAATTCGATCCATCTAGAGCCAAAACAAATTTTAACCCAATTTTGAAAATCATTAAACATAAATGGTTGATTGATGAACAAGAAATTATAATTTTAGATTTCTTAAAAAAATATTTAAAGAGAAAAATGATTTAACTAAATGTTTTTTTAAGTTTGAATACCAGGTTGATTTTAAAATATAACCAACATACACAAAAAAACAATGCATGGAAAATCAAGCATCAAAGTAATACTTATTGTCCAAAGAGAACCATGGCCAATAAATAAATTTTTTAAGGTATGTATTACTAGTTTTCATATAAATATGAACATCTTTCTTATAAACTTGCATTTCATACTTGGACCAATCAACCTCTACCAAATCAAAATTTATCAAATCACTTCTATCAACCATTCATCTAATTGCTACAATATCAAGCCCATTCATGGTTGCCTCAACCCCATCATTAATAATATATTAGATATTGAAATTTCTAAAATAACTATTGTATAATAATGAAATGATAACTTTTTGCACCTCTTAGATTTTATCTATTCATAATAAAGGTTGTTTCATTGTTTCTCAATTTCTCTTTTTTATGTGTGCTTAATCAAGTAAACTTTGTAAGCATGTGAAATATGCAAACAACATATCAAATATAAGGTTTTCAAATATATCATGTTTTTGTATAATTTATTAATATTTTGGAGCTAATGTCTGATGTTTGAGTATAGTCTACAAATATCATTGATAATTCCTTTTAATTTGTTAAAAATAGATGGGTTGCAACATTAATGTGATAACTAGGAAGCTTAAATATCACCTAAAATATGAAAATATATGCACTCTAAGCAAGCACTATGTTTTTGAAAAGAGAAGATACTTTAGAGGATTATCTCAAGTCATCATGGACCAATATATTTCTATCTTTAGAGTCCTACATTCTAGCTTCGAAGTTCACTAGTCTGACTCTGGAGTTACGTAGACTAGTAAAAAAACTTGGTAAAATATATTTGAAAGCCTATACATCATTGAATTAATCATGTAATTTTTTTTAAAATACTAATGGAATAAATTTTTATCACATTTTACACATATGTTGATTTTGATAAAGTTAGCTCACAAGAAAAATAAGTTTATGAGTAAAATCAACTTTCTAGTTGATTTTAGTACTGTAGAAGAACTGAAACAACCATTTCAAAAATTTTCATAATTTTATCATGTTATGATTTATTGAAATGTTAAAAAAAAATTAAAAAAAATAAAAAATTGAAAATTCAACAATGAAAACCTTCAAACATTGTTGAAAATTATGGTTAGAATACCAGCTTTCTAGTTGACCATATGCTATATAAAAGCACCTTGATAAAAAACTAGCAAATTGCTGATCAAGGGTAAAAACTAAAAAAAAAAACAAAAAAAGGAGAAAAGTTAAAAACCAAAAAATGGCTATTCTTCTCAATTAGTAATAAAGTTGTACCTAATTCGCTTTGCCTTTTTGCTTTCTTTCAACATCAAATAACTTGTCCATATTAGCATGGATGCAATTAATAACTAAGAGTATAGTTAAAGTATTTATTTTATTATTTTTATTTCTAAATATAGTTATAATTTTTTCAATTACAAATAGGTCCACTTGACATAGGTTTCTAAGTAGAGAATACAAATGGTTTCAAAAAAAAGAGAAAAAATAAAGAATCTCCCCATGCATGAGGACATGCATCAGTTTAAATTTGGGAGAGAAGAGAGGAAAAGAGTTAAAAACCAGTAAATCATGGCTTTTTTCAAAGGATTGCATTGTTGATTTCAAAAAGTTCTTCTCAAACATTTCATAAATGTATTATTGAATTTAAAAGAATATTCATTGGTATACTTTATCTTATATGGTTTTCAATAAGAGATGAGATGATCTAGTTAACTCCTTGAAAAAAAGGAACCAATCTTATCAAATAAAAAAACACATCAATAAAGCAAAGATCATTGTTAAAATGATCACAAAAAGAATGGATCAAAAGAAAATGAAAATATACACTACTTCTCCATCATAGGCTTCTAAAATAGAACACACATATGATTATTGAGAAATATGAAAATGTTGGTTTTTTTGATAGAATAAGTGGACTAATTTCTAATGAATTGAATGATTGAATAAATTGCATCTAAATGAAAAATAGTAATATGCATGAGTTTAAATGTGAGATAATGATGAGTCTATAAAATGACTCATTATATCAATAAATGACACCATTTTTTATTGCATAAACCATGTTCTAAAAGTGGACTTAGATGTAGCATAAGAATTTGTGCTTATTTTAAAATGAACTATAAGATATGCATCTAGTCTATTATGTAGAATTCATTGTAATCTATATTGTTAATATTTAATGACATTATCTTGGAGAAAATATGCAACATGTTGTATATAAGGGCTGAAAGGAGTCATAATGTAGATAGTAAATTTTGAAGTTCTCAAAGACTAAATAAGAAACACTCTTTATGTAGCTCTAGAGATCCTCACTAGCTTTGGAGTCTAATGTAAATCATCTTCAAAGTTATTTAGTTGCTACTGATATGGATGTACTATTTATACATGATCATATAAGACATTCAAACACCTTTTTATCAACCAAAAATAGGTTGTGTTTTTGTGTAGGTTTGTTTGATGTTTTGGTATGTGAATCTGTAAAGATAGATTTAATAGATATTTTAAAACAAAAAAAAGTCATCAATAACATCTCTAACCATGAATTTAATTTTATATTCAGATTATTCTAAAAAAAATAGATAAGTTTAAAAAAATAATCATCTTGATCCGATCTCATATGTAAAAGTTATAAGTGTTACATTGAAGCTCTAGAGTCCAACAGTAAAGCTTTGAAGTTCAAAAGTTAAACTATGGATTACATCAACTGAGCTCCATAGTTTTATAAAATTGAGTCCAAGGATGTAAATAACCAATTTTGAGGTTTGGTAGGCTAAAGGAGACATGATGGAATGTTTTGGAACTTGTTTTATAGACTTTCTATTTATATAAATTATATAAATGGAAACTTCCAAGAACAAACATCATCACATATCAACAAATACACATTTGACCAACTATGGAAAAATGAAGGAAAAGAGCTCCATGAATGATTTTATTTTTATTTTTAGAAAGTGATAAAATTCTAAAAATAGTTGTTGAAGAAGAAAATATATTCATAATAATCTAACTACTATGAATATATTACATATCAAAGTAGTTGTAAATAATTTGTTAGTTGGTCAAGGTTAGTAAATTAGTTTCAATCTAATATGTTATGTTGTTAGGATCAGACAATCAGTTCCAAACTAATTTGTTAAAGTTGTTAATCTCCAAAAATAATTTTTTAAATAAATTGTATTATAAATACAACTTTCTTATTCATTTTGAGGGTGATTGAGAGTTAATAGAATTAGATATAACATAGATTTCATATATCTGTCAAACATTTTTTGGATTGTAATCATTTTTTATAAATAATGACAAGTTGATGAAGTTTTTAAAAAGCTAAGTATTGATCCACATCCTATTCCAAAGAAGATCAAGGGGCCACACATCTAAGGAAAAAACTATATTTTATGGTATTTTATGTTGTGTGTTTAAATATTTTAGTCTTTATGTTAAGTGCAAGTGAATTAGTTAAACCTGCAAGACTGTGTTATTGCGTGTGTTTCTATTTGATTTATTTTCAACATTTTAATTCTAAACATTTCCTTTCGAAGCATTTACATTTTATCAACATAGATCTAAGTGTGTTTATATTTTTTTCATTTACATTTATGCAAATAGATTGAGGGTGTGCTTCTTTTGAAAATAATTTTATTTTTAGTAAGTGTTTATTTCAAATCATTTCAATTACAGCAAGAGTGTTTATTTCAAAAGCATTAAAGTAGATTTTAATTCATGCAAGTATATTAAATATATAGGATTAAATGATAAATAACTCCTCCCAAACATACAATTGCTAGTCCTTGTCATTTATATCTTATTGTAAACTATCATTAGACACTAGTCCTAATTTGATGTGACATAAACTAAACTCATTTGATTAAATGAAAGGATTGATGACACCCATCAAATACCAGTTCACCCTCCCATGTCTGTAGTGAAGACCATTTAAGCTAATGTTCTTATTTATACTATGCTTACTTATCCTATAAAATTTTATCTATAAAATCCAACTCTTGATGTAAAGAAGTTATTTATAGTCACCAAGGTATATGCTAGATATGTCACCTCTCAAACTAGTATTCTTAAAGCTAGTCAAAGTTTTATACCAAAATAATATTTTCATGTTTCTATAATTATAAGTTATACAATTGGTATGCACGTGCCACCATAAATATCATCAGATAGTATGCATACTTTGTCTCTTGATCCTTTATCACCCATAGTTGGTTTATCTACAATTCCCACTATTGTTGAAATGACTGTTGTGTCGAGTTCATCCAAGGGCAAAGAGAAACTTGTTGAATTCCAAGATCTAAAATAAAATGGCAAGCAAATTACTTTTGACACATTCACTCATGCATATGTTTATATTAATCCACCCTCAAATCCTCCATCCTTCATCTCAACATACCCTTCTTTCACCATTACCCTTGCATTTACCATCTCTACCATTCTACCTACTATTATCACCTCAACCAGTTCATTTGTAATTGCTATGCTTTCATAATGAGGAAACTGGATTTGGAAATTAAAAGATACTTAGGAAGAAATATAGGACTAAGTAATTTTTAATTAACCCCATATGAGAATTTAATTTGACAAGGCTATATGCATTATGAAGAGAGTTACTATAATAAAGGTAACTATAGGACAAATTCCAATTTGGCATGAAATAGAGGAGGATTTTTTTTTCAACCAAGAAAATAAAATCCAGAGGAAATAATCTCCTAGAGTATAAGGAATACCCTACTTATTTTTACTTCCTTCTGGTGATGTTTTATTTGGAATGGTCAAAGTGATGGAGTAGGAGCTTAGAAGGCTTGAAAATTATACCAAGGGCTTAGTACCATAGGGACTTGCTGAGTAAGTGGAGGAAGAATTAAGGTCATTATATGGCATAATAATCCAAATTTTAGAAGATATAAATTAGGGAGAACCACTGATATAAAATATTAAGACATTTTAAAATAATTATACAAATAAGGGATAGATTGAGGGCTTTGATCAAGATAATTGAAGAATATTTATGCCTATATTTAAACATTACGATAATTGAAGACATGGGATTGGACTAACATTTTTGAAGTATGATGAAAGTATTTTTATTAGAATTGGATGGAGAAATGACCACTTTGGGACAATGTATCAAAGTGGTATAAAATAAAATTTTATAATTGTTCAAAGAATCTAAAATTGAGACTTTATTTTCAAAATATGGGCATGTTATTACATAAGAAGTATTTATAATATAGGTGGAGAGTTTCATGAGATATTTTAGAGATAGAATTGCTGAAGTCAATGATGGTGGTAGTCATAAGTTGGTGGAATTAATTTTCAATGCAATGGATAAATTTGAGAAGGTATATTTTAAGAAAGAGATCCTATGAGATAAGTTGTTAATGCATGCAACATTGATCAAACATATAAGGACATTGCTTAGAGTCCCCATTATGTCAATCGATAAGATCAAAAATAAATTAAATGCATGTAGACTCAAGTTACCCAAACCTCAATCACCATCTTAGCAAGAAACAACAAGTTCATCTACTACTTTTATCCAACATATAGCTCCCAGTTCTCAAACACAACCTAGTCTACCTACCATTGAAGCTCTAGATGAAGTAATAATAAATATAAAGATTGATTCAGGAATATAGTCTTCTTCATTTTCAAAATTATATTGATGATCAAAATTTAAGTGAAATACATGGAAATTTTTATGTAAAATTAGCATGAACTTCAGTTTCACATGGATTTGGAAAAGTCTTAACTTATTTATACTCTTCTACAAGCCCTTTTTCAAAGGTGGGGTGTGAAAATTTTAAAGATATAGAAGTTTTGATATTTTGGAATGTCTTATGAGTTTTATTATTTTCTTTATTTTCATGTTCCACTTTTAGAGTTAATCTGAGATGCAAATTTGGATCAAGTTGATTGAATGAAATATATATGCTTAAATTGTAGATCAGTTGAATTAAACATTTATTAATTTAGCTAACTTATGATTTATCTTTTGTGGATACCTAAGCATTTAAAATCGATGTACAATACAATTATCTTATAAGACTAAAAGTATCGCTATGGAGTTTAGTAATAATTTTGTGTTTACAACTAACCTTCCCTTAGACTATTTGTACCATATTTATATAAATCTAAGCTATTTGTAGAGATAGATTTATATAGGTAAATTGGTATTAAATTTTAGTCATGAAATGAGTTCTATGGTATTCTATAGTATCTATGGAAACATTTCTTTCCTACCCTAACTATTTCATATGTTTTTCTTTTTTAAGATGAGACATATTAGCATAATTTGATCATTGTGAAAAAACATCTATGTCTAGGTAAGTTTTCTAGATTGAGTGGATTTTAGGAAGGTCTTGTAAGGGAAACATTAACCAACATTTATAAACTTTTATTCCACTAAATTGGTTAAACTAAAAAAACATACCTATTTTGATACCCACATGCCCATTCTACACAAGATAAAAATATTGAACCTATCTTGCGTATAATGGGTTTAATTTATAGTGTCAAAAGACACATCTCTTATTCATAACTATTATTCTCTATTATTTTCTATGGGATGTCATAAATCACTATCAATATTACAAACAAGATAATATCAATGTTCTTATCTTGTATAGAATGGGCACATTTCCATTATACACAAGATAATAATATTGATCCTATCTTGTGTACAATGAGATTAATTGATAATATTATTCGTAGTATATTATGAATAATGAGAAATATGTGCCCATTCTACACAAGATAAAAATGGGCATATACCCATTATAAACAAGATAAGAATATTGATCCTATATTATTCATGGTATTGATAATGCTTCATGACATATCATAGAACATAACAAATAAGAATAGTCATGAATAACAAATGTGTGTTTTGACTCTATTAGTTAAGCACATTCTACAAGAGATAGGATCAACATTCTTATCTTATATAGAATGGGCACATGCCCATTATATAGAAGATAAGAATATTGATCCTATTTTATGTAGAATAGGATTAAATGATAACAAATTCATAATATATCATGAATAATGGGTGATGTGTTCCCATTCTACACAAGATAATAATATTATTAATTAAGCCCATTCTATACAAGATAATAATGGGCATGTGACCATTGTAAAAAAATAAGAATATTGATCTTATTTTGTTCATGGTATTGACAGTGCTTCATGGAATCCAATGAAATATAACAGATATAAATATTCACAAAGAAGAGATGTGTATTTTGACACTATCAATTAAGCTCATTCTATGCAAGACAAGATTAATATTCTTATCTTGTATAAAATGAGCACATGCCTATTCTACACAATATAATAGTATTGATCCTATTTTGTGTATAATGGGATTAATTGATAATATTACTCATAATATATTTTGAAGAATGAGAAATATGTGCCCATTCTGTATAAGATAAGAATATTATCAATTAAGTCCATTCTACACAAGATAAGAATTAGTATGTGCCCTTTATAAATAATATAATAATATTGATCTTATCTTGTTTATGGTATTGAAAATGCTTCATGGCATTCCATGGAATAAAACAAATAATAATAGTCATGAATAAAATGTATTTTTTGACACTTAAAATTAAGCACATTCTAGACAAGATATGATCAATATTATTATCTTGTATTAAGTTGACACATGCCCATTCATGCAAGATAAAAATATTGATCATATCTTGTGTAGAATAGGATTAATTAATAATAATTCATAATATCTTGTGAATAATGGGCAATGTCTTCCTATTATACATGATGAGTTTCGTTGAGTCCTCATCATTTAGTAATGTAATGCCAATTTGATATAGTGTTTGAAGGCTATATGTAATATGGGAAAGAATAATTTTCGATAAATTTTTTTTAATTGAAAAAAAAACAAATCTAAACTAATTTCTAAAATTAAAATTTCAAAATTTTAACATACTTTGTAGAATGGAAAATACACTTGTATAATTGAAATTGCAAGAATTGAAACACATGTTACATAAAGGGAAACACATGTACATAAAATTAACTTAAATAGTTTTTGATCTATGGATCCAATTAGTTTTCAAGTTATATGATATTATAAGAATAAAATAAATATTCAAAAATGAAAACAAAACATAAATAAATATAATCTAGAAATACTAGTACAACATGTCCTTATTCCTTAGGTTGAATGGGCCTTTACTTTTGTTTTGCGAAAAGGACTTAGAGAATAATCATTACAAAACTTTGGAAGTGTATAAATGTTTAAAATATCCATTCATGAACAAAAGTGTTTACAAAGATTGAACTTATTTTTCTAACTAATACCAATCTCTCTACTTTTACTCCCACTATTCTAGAGTTGGGTGGTTGTATTTATAATATAACTTATGTAACTAACTCACTAATTTATATTAACAATCTAACAAATCAAATCCTATGAAATAATTTCATTATTATAAAATAGAATCATTTCCCCCTTTATTGGGAGGGAAGAGTGGAGAAAGTTGGATTCCTAGATTTGCTATCCTATTTTGTTGTTGAGAATGAAATATTGACATATTTGATTTTCCTCTTTTCCACTAATATAAAAAAAAACAAAACCTAAGATACTCATAACATTTTTAGAACACAATAAATAACTTACTATTTATGTAAATATCTATTTTTTGAAATGTTATAACTAGATTTCATAGAAATGATTTCCAAGAATAGATGGAAATAATCTTTGGAGCCATTTGCTTTCATATTCATAAAGCTGTAGAACTATGGAGCTAATTTTTGGTGACTTTTAGAGCTGAAATAATGACCTCCAGAGTTGGACTGATGACCTCTAGAGCTATTGATGAACTTGGGAGTTAACTCAAGAGCTACTGTAGAATGCTAGAGATGCTTTATATGGGCCTCTAAATCTCTATACGACTCCAAAGCTTCTCCAAAATTGTTTTTAAATTGGTACTTTAGGTTCTCAAAACATTATGTCTATATTTATGGACTACTACGGCTTGCATATACAATATTTTATATATTTTCCATTAAATCATTAGAAATAGTTAACAAAGTAGATAAAAAATATTTCTAAAAAATAAATAAAATAAATACCCTCTATTTCATCTTAAATAAACTATAATTTATAAATATTACATTTAAATCCACTTTATAGGTAAATTGAGATGGCAACATAGTGTTACTTTATGGCTATAATGAGGCACATTATGGCATCACCGTCTCTCCCACACTTAAGATTATGCATGTTGTCTATGTTTTTTTTCTTGGAGTCATATTTTTCACCATTGTGCTCAATTCAATTCTCTATTAATCTACCCAATCATTATGTTTTTCATTTTGTCATTACATAGATAATTACTTTGGTTTTTTAAAGGTATTTTCAAGGTCCACCTCCATTTGGTTGGGGATATTGGCTCTCTCTTTTTACATAATCTTTTTTATTTTTTTATTTTGGTTCATTTATTGTTGTAGTTTGTATATAATGAAAATACTTTTAAATAATATTCTTTTGAAATCATCTACATAATTAGTCAAGTTCTCCAAGTATTTTATTGCAATTGAAAACCACATAATATATTTAACGAAAGAACTTTCCTTGGAATACTAATTTATCATTAAAAAGGCATGCATTTTTATTTAAGGATTCTATGCAACTAAGCCTAGCTTTGCAACAAAGAAATACTTCCTTCTTTTTTCTAATTTCAAAGTCTTACATATTTTTTCTCCACTTGGATATACAAAATTTATTTTTTCTTATTTGGGAAACTTCAAAAATGGATCTATTTTTTGTAATAAAACTTATAATTATTTTAAAAAATAAAATACTATAATAAGTACTTTGACCTTACCTTCAATTTTCCTTACTTCTTTATTGTCAACATGGTCAAATATGATAAAATTAGGAATTGGTTGTCTCAAATCATATACAACATCCATTCAAATGAAAAGTTGATTGTAATCATGAATTTCTCCTTCCACGAGTCATATTTACCAAAATTTAACCTATGTAAAAACATGAAAAATTATTCTAGTATGCTAAAGAATCTTCAGATTTAAAGTGACCTTGAAGTGGTGTGTAAATTTTCTCTTTATTATCACCTAAATGCTACACATCTCATTGAATAATTTATAGCTTAGATGTAGAGTTAGATTGATTAAAAATAAGTGAAGTGGATCAATAGTGAAAATCACCTATTTTATAAACTCTAGGATTGCTACGGTGACTAACTATTTCCTTACAGTTTTAATTGATCTCAAAGACATCTTTAGTAAAATTTTAAAACAAACCTAATGTGTGAAACTAACTAGAGTTTATATCTTTAGAGTGTTTGGAACTTAGTGTACCATTCATGTTCTTCTAGCTTTCATGGTCAAATAACTCTCTAGAATATAAATGGAATTTATGTTCGTCACCACCTTCATGATAACTTTTTACAGGTATCTTATTACATAATTAAACTAAGTTTAAATCAGAATCTACTCATGACTCATTTGATTATGGTTTTTAAAATAGAGCAAACTATTAAAAAGACTATGTTGCAATCAAGTTGTTTAGCAAACCAAAGAGTGTAAAGATATAATCTAATACTTGTAGACTATACTCAATCATTAATGTTAGTTTGAATAATAAAATAAATATAATCTTATAGAAAAAAGTTAATGAGTTATTCAAGAATATGGACTATTTGGAAACCTTCCATCTGACATCTTGCTTGCATAATTTCAAATGTTTACGTAGGTTGTTTGATTTAGATATGCATAAAAATGAGAAAGAAACAATGATACAACCTTTCCTATGAATGGATATGGTCAATGTGTTATTTTATTTATGACCAATGAAATATTTATTATGGATTTAGATAACCACCTTGAATGGATTCTCTTATTATCCTTGGTTGTGTGGTGTGGTCCTATTTCAATCCCTCAATATGGATGGAATTTTATCAAGTTGATTCACTAGATGGGAATTCTATCATTTCATTATTATAAGATGGATAATCTAGTTTATGACTAAGGTTATATGCATGAAGAGAATTAACTGTTAGGTGTTACAAGGAAATTTGGGATAGTTTTTTTTGAGAAGCCCATAACCAATTATGGTTTTGGTTGTTGATTAAAACTAGTAGCTTGTGTTTTGTTAATATTAGAGTGGTAGCTACTAGAAATGACCTTGAGATTTTATCCTTTGGACAAGTGACTATTGGAAATTATTTGGCCAATAGTGAGGTATGTAAATATAATAATGAGACATATAATTATAGGAAAAATAATTATATTTGTATAACAAATAGTGAAGAGTCATTCCTTATTTTCCTTTTGGTGGCCATTGGTATTTTTGAGTTACAATTATAACTTACATAATTCCATGTGTGTTTTCATGCTTAGAATTTTCATTACAATAATAACCAAGGAAATAAATGGTCATATCTTTCTTTTCCAATTACTCGTGTAAAATATTTTTCCTTCTAAGAATTTTGCAAATATATTTTCTCACTTAGCTTCTAATAGAAAAAAAGATGTGAGATGAATTCATTACAAGGGAAATTCATAAAAATAATAGTATTTATCAAGGCAATTCCTTCAATAATTTATTATTTGTGTTTGAAATTCAAATGTTGGGGTCTGAGGGAAGCACCCCCTAGCAGGATCAAGGGGTAGTGCCCCTTCAGGGTCTCAAGGAAAAATTCCCTTTCTATTTCATAATTTTCCATTTCCACTGCCCTTAAATTAATCACTGCATAAGAAACTTTCTTGATTTTCTATTGTCTCAAAATTGAATTTTGTAAGTTTATTAATTTGTCACCTTTATAAAAAATATGGCATATTTGGTAATGGAAGACACAAATTATCTTTCTTGTAATGTTCTTTTTTCCCATTATGTCAATTTATTTTATTATCTATTCAAAAATATTATAATTCAATTGATTAGAAATAAAAATAGTATATTTCATTAGATATTTAACAAATAGACATCCATTAATAAGTATTTTATAATAAATTAAGTTTCAAATACATATATTTTTCAATATTATTGGAAACACTTCTATTCCCTCTAATTCCAAGATAGGATATAGACCCTAGTCTAACAATATGAAGATTGAGTAACCACACAGTCTATATCTCTTCATACCTTACAAATATTTACAAAACTTTAGCCCTAGTTAGGAAACTTAAGGGTGTATTATATACACCTTGTTAGGATACACTCTATGTACCCTCATCTTAATCACTCTCCCACTCCCAAGTCTTTTACCTTCTTCCTTATGAGAATCTTTACTTTTAATTATTTTCCTTTTCATATATCTCATATATTAAAGTCATATATATTATTTCCATGTAATTCCTTAGAATTACTTTCATTCTATTTATTACATTGAAAATAAATTACTACCCACATGTTTGTTCACATCTGTGAAATCATTATGTTTCTTTTATAATGACCCACGTATTAGGTTATTTTATCTAACAATTCTTTATTTCAACATTATATGAATTTTTAGCCACCCTTTTACTTTCAACTTATGTAATTCATATGTATTATTACTTCATGAGTATTTAGACACATAACATTCTCCCCCTATAGATTATCATAGCTTGGGAATATTCTGCCTCAAAAGTCATAATAACTCTTGGTTAAACAAAAGTGATTTTAAATTATGCATAAATTTAAATATTTCATTACATGTTTATAGACACATAATATTCTAATTTAATCATAGTAATTCATTTTTTTGAATGGTAATAACAAAATTTATTTGGCATCCTAAGTGATTATTATATTCCAAGTGAAAAAATATGGTAGTCATTATTATGGCATCTTATCCTTTACATAACTTGGTTGAGAGTTTTATAGTTAAATATTTAATTACTACTATGTAATTCATGCCCATCACTAAATTCAAATAAAATATAAAATTATTATTTTACATAAGCAGCCTTCAAGGGTTCATATTCACATTTACTCCACTTGAATCATCTTATTTGAGATCAATATTTGTATCTCACTTACTCAAATGTTCCTAAACTCAATCATCTATGAGTTTCCTTGTTCAAAATTATTATAGATGAATTTATTTAAAAAAATTAAACTAACCTTCCCCCATTTGTCACTTAAATATTTCTTGGTTGAAACCAATCAAAATTTAAAATTATTTAATTTGTACATATCTAATTGAATATTTTACCTCACATATTTTATAAACTATAATTCCTCACTAAAGTGTCAATATTTTAACAACGCTTATAGATATTTTATTTTTAAAGACTTTGGTTTATACTGTGTCACTAAGTCTCAAGATCCCATGTTTAATCATCAATTATTCTCATTGATATATGACTAATGTCTTTTTATTAGTTTTAACAACTTCAAAGCCTTTTGACTTTGTTAACTTATTGATTCAAATATACAAAAATCAACATTGTATTTTATTATACAACCAATGGTTTTATGACCTTAATTAAAGTAAGATATTTAATTTGTTAACCACTACAAATTATAACACATAGTGTGTCAATATAGGTACTATATTTAAACTAAAAACTATATTTTTAGAATTCTTATCTAATATCAAATAAAATTTGATAATTTATTTTTATTATTTGACATATATAATTCTTTAGTTTTCCAACTTTTTTTAATTACATAAAGTGTTTTGATTATAAAGGGTCTTCTCTCCCCTTTAAATAA